>CM045917.1:3501328-3534757 GCA_025169955.1 Salix arbutifolia | reverse complement strand
CACCCCCTCCAAAAACCAAGTTCAATCAAGCTTGGGGGAAAAGTGTATTACCCATAAAATTGAAGTCTAATACCAACTAAAAAGGGCTTGGATATGAACAAGGTTTGAAATCTAAGGCTAATACTCATTCAAATGGGGCTCGTCGAGTGAGGATCAATTTGTCCGAAAATCCAAGGCTAACACCCCCTCCAAAAACCAAGTTCAATCAAGCTTGGGGGAAAAGTCTATTACCCATAAAATTGAAGTCTAATACCAACTAAAAAGGCTTGGATATGAACAAGGTTTGAAATCTAAGGCTAATACTCATTCAAATGGGGCTCGTCGAGTACGGATCAATTTGTCCGAAAATCCAAGGCTAACACCCCCTCCAAAAACCAAGTTCAATCAAGCTTGGGGGAAAAGTCTATTACCCATAAAATTGAAGTCTAATACCAACTAAAAAGGCTTGGATATGAACAAGGTTTGAAATCTAAGGCTAATACTCATTCAAATGGGGCTCGTCGAGTACGGATCAATTTGTCCGAAAATCCAAGGCTAACACCCCCTCCAAAAACCAAGTTCAATCAAGCTTGGGGGAAAAGTCTATTACCCATAAAATTGAAGTCTAATACCAACTAAAAAGGGCTTGGATATGAACAAGGTTTGAAATCTAAGGCTAATACTCATTCAAATGGGTCTCGTCAAATACGGATCAATTTGTCCGAAAATCCAAGGCTAACACCCCCTCCAAAAACCAAGTTCAATCAAGCTTGGGGGAAAAGTCTATTACCCATAAAATTGAAGTCTAATACCAACTAAAAAGGGCTTGGATATGAACAAGGTTTGAAATCTAAGGCTAATACTCATTCAAATGGGGCTCGTCGAGTAGGATCAATTTGTCCGAAAATCCAAGGCTAACACCCCCTCCAAAAACCAAGTTCAATCAAGCTTGGGGGAAAAGTCTATTACCCATAAAATTGAAGTCTAATACCAACTAAAAAGGGCTTGGATATGAACAAGGTTTGAAATCTAAGGCTAATACTCATTCAAATGGGGCTCGTCGAGTGAGGATCAATTTGTCCGAAAATCCAAGGCTAACACCCCCTCCAAAAACCAAGTTCAATCAAGCTTGGGGGAAAAGTCTATTACCCATAAAATTGAAGTCTAATACCAACTAAAAAGGGCTTGGATATGAACAAGGTTTGAAATCTAAGGCTAATACTCATTCAAATGGGGCTCGTCGAGTACGGATCAATTTGTCCGAAAATCCAAGGCTAACACCCCCTCCAAAAACCAAGTTCAATCATGCTTGGGGGAAAAGTCTATTACCCATAAAATTGAAGTCTAATACCAACTAAAAAGGGCTTGGATATGAACAAGGTTTGAAATCTAAGGCTAATACTCATTCAAATGGGGCTCGTCGAGTGAGGATCAATTTGTCCGAAAATCCAAGGCTAACACCCCCTCCAAAAACCAAGTTCAATCATGCTTGGGGGAAAAGTCTATTACCCATAAAATTGAAGTCTAATACCAACTAAAAAGGGCTTGGATATGAACAAGGTTTGAAATCTAAGGCTAATACTCATTCAAATGGGGCTCGTCGAGTACGGATCAATTTGTCCGAAAATCCAAGGCTAACACCCCCTCCAAAAACCAAGTTCAATCAAGCTTGGGGGAAAAGTCTATTACCCATAAAATTGAAGTCTTATACCAACTAAAAAGGGCTTGGATATGAACAAGGTTTGAAATCTAAGGCTAATACTCATTCAAATGGGGCTCGTCGAGTGAGGATCAATTTGTCCGAAAATCCAAGGCTAACACCCCCTCCAAAAACCAAGTTCAATCAAGCTTGGGGGAAAAGTCTATTACCCATAAAATTGAAGTCTAATACCAACTAAAAAGGGCTTGGATATGAACAAGGTTTGAAATCTAAGGCTAATACTCATTCAAATGGGGCTCGTCGAGTAGGATCAATTTGTCCGAAAATCCAAGGCTACACCCCCTCCAAAAACCAAGTTCAATCAAGCTTGGGGGAAAAGTCTATTACCCATAAAATTGAAGTCTAATACCAACTAAAAAGGGCTTGGATATGAACAAGGTTTGAAATCTAAGGCTAATACTCATTCAAATGGGGCTCGTCGAGTACGGATCAATTTGTCCGAAAATCCAAGGCTAACACCCCCTCCAAAAACCAAGTTCAATCAAGCTTGGGGGAAAAGTCTATTACCCATAAAATTGAAGTCTAATACCAACTAAAAAGGGCTTGGATATGAACAAGGTTTGAAATCTAAGGCTAATACTCATTCAAATGGGGCTCGTCGAGTACGGATCAATTTGTCCGAAAATCCAAGGCTAACACCCCCTCCAAAAACCAAGTTCAATCATGCTTGGGGGAAAAGTCTATTACCCATAAAATTGAAGTCTAATACCAACTAAAAAGGGCTTGGATATGAACAAGGTTTGAAATCTAAGGCTAATACTCATTCAAATGGGTCTCGTCAAATACGGATCAATTTGTCCGAAAATCCAAGGCTAACACCCCCTCCAAAAACCAAGTTCAATCAAGCTTGGGGGAAAAGTCTATTACCCATAAAATTGAAGTCTAATACCAACTAAAAAGGGCTTGGATATGAACAAGGTTTGAAATCTAAGGCTAATACTCATTCAAATGGGGCTCGTCGAGTGAGGATCAATTTGTCCGAAAATCCGAGGCTACCACCCCCTCCAAAAACCAAGTTCAATCAAGCTTGGGGGAAAAGTCTATTACCCATAAAATTGAAGTCTAATACCAACTAAAAAGGGCTTGGATATGAACAAGGTTTGAAATCTAAGGCTAATACTCATTCAAATGGGGCTCGTCGAGTGAGGATCAATTTGTCCGAAAATCCAAGGCTAACACCCCCTCCAAAAACCAAGTTCAATCAAGCTTGGGGGAAAAGTCTATTACCCATAAAATTGAAGTCTAATACCAACTAAAAAGGGCTTGGATATGAACAAGGTTTGAAATCTAAGGCTAATACTCATTCAAATGGGGCTCGTCGAGTGAGGATCAATTTGTCCGAAAATCCAAGGCTAACACCCCCTCCAAAAACCAAGTTCAATCAAGCTTGGGGGAAAAGTCTATTACCCATAAAATTGAAGTCTAATACCAACTAAAAAGGGCTTGGATATGAACAAGGTTTGAAATCTAAGGCTAATACTCATTCAAATGGGGCTCGTCGAGTAGGATCAATTTGTCCGAAAATCCAAGGCTAACACCCCCTCCAAAAACCAAGTTCAATCAAGCTTGGGGGAAAAGTCTATTACCCATAAAATTGAAGTCTAATACCAACTAAAAAGGGCTTGGATATGAACAAGGTTTGAAATCTAAGGCTAATACTCATTCAAATGGGGCTCGTCGAGTACGGATCAATTTGTCCGAAAATCCAAGGCTAACACCCCCTCCAAAAACCAAGTTCAATCAAGCTTGGGGGAAAAGTCTATTACCCATAAAATTGAAGTCTAATACCAACTAAAAAGGGCTTGGATATGAACAAGGTTTGAAATCTAAGGCTAATACTCATTCAAATGGGGCTCGTCGAGTACGGATCAATTTGTCCGAAAATCCAAGGCTAGCACCCCCTCCAAAAACCAAGTTCAATCAAGCTTGGGGGAAAAGTCTATTACCCATAAAATTGAAGTCTAATACCAACTAAAAAGGGCTTGGATATGAACAAGGTTTGAAATCTAAGGCTAATACTCATTCAAATGGGGCTCGTCGAGTACGGATCAATTTGTCCGAAAATCCAAGGCTACACCCCCTCCAAAAACCAAGTTCAATCAAGCTTGGGGGAAAAGTCTATTACCCATAAAATTGAAGTCTAATACCAACTAAAAAGGGCTTGGATATGAACAAGGTTTGAAATCTAAGGCTAATACTCATTCAAATGGGGCTCGTCGAGTGAGGATCAATTTGTCCGAAAATCCAAGGCTAACACCCCCTCCAAAAACCAAGTTCAATCAAGCTTGGGGGAAAAGTCTATTACCCATAAAATTGAAGTCTAATACCAACTAAAAAGGGCTTGGATATGAACAAGGTTTGAAATCTAAGGCTAATACTCATTCAAATGGGGCTCGTCGAGTGAGGATCAATTTGTCCGAAAATCCAAGGCTAACACCCCCTCCAAAAACCAAGTTCAATCAAGCTTGGGGGAAAAGTCTATTACCCATAAAATTGAAGTCTAATACCAACTAAAAAGGCTTGGATATGAACAAGGTTTGAAATCTAAGGCTAATACTCATTCAAATGGGGCTCGTCGAGTGAGGATCAATTTGTCCGAAAATCCAAGGCTAACACCCCCTCCAAAAACCAAGTTCAATCAAGCTTGGGGGAAAAGTCTATTACCCATAAAATTGAAGTCTAATACCAACTAAAAAGGGCTTGGATATGAACAAGGTTTGAAATCTAAGGCTAATACTCATTCAAATGGGGCTCGTCGAGTACGGATCAATTTGTCCGAAAATCCAAGGCTAACACCCCCTCCAAAAACCAAGTTCAATCAAGCTTGGGGGAAAAGTCTATTACCCATAAAATTGAAGTCTAATACCAACTAAAAAGGGCTTGGATATGAACAAGGTTTGAAATCTAAGGCTAATACTCATTCAAATGGGGCTCGTCGAGTACGGATCAATTTGTCCGAAAATCCAAGGCTAACACCCCCTCCAAAAACCAAGTTCAATCAAGCTTGGGGGAAAAGTCTATTACCCATAAAATTGAAGTCTAATACCAACTAAAAAGGGCTTGGATATGAACAAGGTTTGAAATCTAAGGCTAATACTCATTCAAATGGGGCTCGTCGAGTACGGATCAATTTGTCCGAAAATCCAAGGCTAACACCCCCTCCAAAAACCAAGTTCAATCAAGCTTGGGGGAAAAGTCTATTACCCATAAAATTGAAGTCTAATACCAACTAAAAAGGGCTTGGATATGAACAAGGTTTGAAATCTAAGGCTAATACTCATTCAAATGGGGCTCGTCGAGTAGGATCAATTTGTCCGAAAATCCAAGGCTAACACCCCCTCCAAAAACCAAGTTCAATCAAGCTTGGGGGAAAAGTCTATTACCCATAAAATTGAAGTCTAATACCAACTAAAAAGGGCTTGGATATGAACAAGGTTTGAAATCTAAGGCTAATACTCATTCAAATGGGGCTCGTCGAGTACGGATCAATTTGTCCGAAAATCCAAGGCTAACACCCCCTCCAAAAACCAAGTTCAATCAAGCTTGGGGGAAAAGTCTATTACCCATAAAATTGAAGTCTAATACCAACTAAAAAGGGCTTGGATATGAACAAGGTTTGAAATCTAAGGCTAATACTCATTCAAATGGGGCTCGTCGAGTACGGATCAATTTGTCCGAAAATCCAAGGCTAACACCCCCTCCAAAAACCAAGTTCAATCAAGCTTGGGGGAAAAGTCTATTACCCATAAAATTGAAGTCTAATACCAACTAAAAAGGGCTTGGATATGAACAAGGTTTGAAATCTAAGGCTAATACTCATTCAAATGGGGCTCGTCGAGTAGGATCAATTTGTCCGAAAATCCAAGGCTAACACCCCCTCCAAAAACCAAGTTCAATCAAGCTTGGGGGAAAAGTCTATTACCCATAAAATTGAAGTCTAATACCAACTAAAAAGGGCTTGGATATGAACAAGGTTTGAAATCTAAGGCTAATACTCATTCAAATGGGGCTCGTCGAGTAGGATCAATTTGTCCGAAAATCCAAGGCTAACACCCCCTCCAAAAACCAAGTTCAATCAAGCTTGGGGGAAAAGTCTATTACCCATAAAATTGAAGTCTAATACCAACTAAAAAGGGCTTGGATATGAACAAGGTTTGAAATCTAAGGCTAATACTCATTCAAATGGGGCTCGTCGAGTACGGATCAATTTGTCCGAAAATCCAAGGCTAACACCCCCTCCAAAAACCAAGTTCAATCAAGCTTGGGGGAAAAGTCTATTACCCATAAAATTGAAGTCTAATACCAACTAAAAAGGGCTTGGATATGAACAAGGTTTGAAATCTAAGGCTAATACTCATTCAAATGGGGCTCGTCGAGTACGGATCAATTTGTCCGAAAATCCAAGGCTAACACCCCCTCCAAAAACCAAGTTCAATCAAGCTTGGGGGAAAAGTCTATTACCCATAAAATTGAAGTCTAATACCAACTAAAAAGGGCTTGGATATGAACAAGGTTTGAAATCTAAGGCTAATACTCATTCAAATGGGGCTCGTCGAGTAGGATCAATTTGTCCGAAAATCCAAGGCTAACACCCCCTCCAAAAACCAAGTTCAATCAAGCTTGGGGGAAAAGTCTATTACCCATAAAATTGAAGTCTAATACCAACTAAAAAGGGCTTGGATATGAACAAGGTTTGAAATCTAAGGCTAATACTCATTCAAATGGGGCTCGTCGAGTAGGATCAATTTGTCCGAAAATCCAAGGCTAACACCCCCTCCAAAAACCAAGTTCAATCAAGCTTGGGGGAAAAGTCTATTACCCATAAAATTGAAGTCTAATACCAACTAAAAAGGGCTTGGATATGAACAAGGTTTGAAATCTAAGGCTAATACTCATTCAAATGGGGCTCGTCGAGTAGGATCAATTTGTCCGAAAATCCAAGGCTAACACCCCCTCCAAAAACCAAGTTCAATCAAGCTTGGGGGAAAAGTCTATTACCCATAAAATTGAAGTCTAATACCAACTAAAAAGGGCTTGGATATGAACAAGGTTTGAAATCTAAGGCTAATACTCATTCAAATGGGGCTCGTCGAGTACGGATCAATTTGTCCGAAAATCCAAGGCTAACACCCCCTCCAAAAACCAAGTTCAATCAAGCTTGGGGGAAAAGTCTATTACCCATAAAATTGAAGTCTAATACCAACTAAAAAGGGCTTGGATATGAACAAGGTTTGAAATCTAAGGCTAATACTCATTCAAATGGGGCTCGTCGAGTACGGATCAATTTGTCCGAAAATCCAAGGCTAACACCCCCTCCAAAAACCAAGTTCAATCAAGCTTGGGGGAAAAGTCTATTACCCATAAAATTGAAGTCTAATACCAACTAAAAAGGGCTTGGATATGAACAAGGTTTGAAATCTAAGGCTAATACTCATTCAAATGGGGCTCGTCGAGTACGGATCAATTTGTCCGAAAATCCAAGGCTAACACCCCCTCCAAAAACCAAGTTCAATCAAGCTTGGGGGAAAAGTCTATTACCCATAAAATTGAAGTCTAATACCAACTAAAAAGGGCTTGGATATGAACAAGGTTTGAAATCTAAGGCTAATACTCATTCAAATGGGGCTCGTCGAGTACGGATCAATTTGTCCGAAAATCCAAGGCTAACACCCCCTCCAAAAACCAAGTTCAATCAAGCTTGGGGGAAAAGTCTATTACCCATAAAATTGAAGTCTAATACCAACTAAAAAGGGCTTGGATATGAACAAGGTTTGAAATCTAAGGCTAATACTCATTCAAATGGGGCTCGTCGAGTACGGATCAATTTGTCCGAAAATCCAAGGCTAACACCCCCTCCAAAAACCAAGTTCAATCAAGCTTGGGGGAAAAGTCTATTACCCATAAAATTGAAGTCTAATACCAACTAAAAAGGGCTTGGATATGAACAAGGTTTGAAATCTAAGGCTAATACTCATTCAAATGGGGCTCGTCGAGTACGGATCAATTTGTCCGAAAATCCAAGGCTAACACCCCCTCCAAAAACCAAGTTCAATCAATGCTTGGGGGAAAAGTCTATTACCCATAAAATTGAAGTCTAATACCAACTAAAAAGGGCTTGGATATGAACAAGGTTTGAAATCTAAGGCTAATACTCATTCAAATGGGGCTCGTCGAGTACGGATCAATTTGTCCGAAAATCCAAGGCTAACACCCCCTCCAAAAACCAAGTTCAATCATGCTTGGGGGAAAAGTCTATTACCCATAAAATTGAAGTCTAATACCAACTAAAAAGGGCTTGGATATGAACAAGGTTTGAAATCTAAGGCTAAAACTCATTCATATGGGGCTCGTCGAGTACGGATCAATTTGTCCGAAAATCCAAGGCTAACACCCCCTCCAAAAACCAAGTTCAATCAAGCTTGGGGGAAAAGTCTATTACCCATAAAATTGAAGTCTAATACCAACTAAAAAGGGCTTGGATATGAACAAGGTTTGAAATCTAAGGCTAATACTCATTCAAATGGGGCTCGTCGAGTACGGATCAATTTGTCCGAAAATCCAAGGCTAACACCCCCTCCAAAAACCAAGTTCAATAATGCTTGGGGGAAAAGTCTATTACCCATAAAATTGAAGTCTAATACCAACTAAAAAGGGCTTGGATATGAACAAGGTTTGAAATCTAAGGCTAATACTCATTCAAATGGGGCTCGTCGAGTACGGATCAATTTGTCCGAAAATCCAAGGCTAACACCCCCTCCAAAAACCAAGTTCAATCAATGCTTGGGGGAAAAGTCTATTACCCATAAAATTGAAGTCTAATACCAACTAAAAAGGGGTTGGATATGAACAAGGTTTGAAATCTAAGGCTAATACTCATTCAAATGGGGCTCGTCGAGTACGGATCAATTTGTCCGAAAATCCAAGGCTAACACCCCCTCCAAAAACCAAGTTCAATCAAGCTTGGGGGAAAAGTCTATTACCCATAAAATTGAAGTCTAATACCAACTAAAAAGGGCTTGGATATGAACAAGGTTTGAAATCTAAGGCTAATACTCATTCAAATGGGGCTCGTCGAGTAGGATCAATTTGTCCGAAAATCCAAGGCTAACACCCCCTCCAAAAACCAAGTTCAATCAAGCTTGGGGGAAAAGTCTATTACCCATAAAATTGAAGTCTAATACCAACTAAAAAGGGCTTGGATATGAACAAGGTTTGAAATCTAAGGCTAATACTCATTCAAATGGGGCTCGTCGAGTACGGATCAATTTGTCCGAAAATCCAAGGCTAACACCCCCTCCAAAAACCAAGTTCAATCAAGCTTGGGGGAAAAGTCTATTACCCATAAAATTGAAGTCTAATACCAACTAAAAAGGGCTTGGATATGAACAAGGTTTGAAATCTAAGGCTAAAACTCATTCAAATGGGGCTCGTCGAGTCAGGATCAATTTGTCCGAAAATCCAAGGCTAACACCCCCTCCAAAAACCAAGTTCAATCAAGCTTGGGGGAAAAGTCTATTACCCATAAAATTGAAGTCTAATACCAACTAAAAAGGGCTTGGATATGAACAAGGTTTGAAATCTAAGGCTAATACTCATTCAAATGGGGCTCGTCGAGTACGGATCAATTTGTCCGAAAATCCAAGGCTAACACCCCCTCCAAAAACCAAGTTCAATCAAGCTTGGGGGAAAAGTCTATTACCCATAAAATTGAAGTCTAATACCAACTAAAAAGGGCTTGGATATGAACAAGGTTTGAAATCTAAGGCTAATACTCATTCAAATGGGGCTCGTCGAGTACGGATCAATTTGTCCGAAAATCCAAGGCTAACACCCCCTCCAAAAACCAAGTTCAATCAAGCTTGGGGGAAAAGTCTATTACCCATAAAATTGAAGTCTAATACCAACTAAAAAGGGCTTGGATATGAACAAGGTTTGAAATCTAAGGCTAATACTCATTCAAATGGGGCTCGTCGAGTACGGATCAATTTGTCCGAAAATCCAAGGCTAACACCCCCTCCAAAAACCAAGTTCAATCAAGCTTGGGGGAAAAGTCTATTACCCATAAAATTGAAGTCTAATACCAACTAAAAAGGGCTTGGATATGAACAAGGTTTGAAATCTAAGGCTAATACTCATTCAAATGGGGCTCGTCGAGTACGGATCAATTTGTCCGAAAATCCAAGGCTAACACCCCCTCCAAAAACCAAGTTCAATCAAGCTTGGGGGAAAAGTCTATTACCCATAAAATTGAAGTCTAATACCAACTAAAAAGGGCTTGGATATGAACAAGGTTTGAAATCTAAGGCTAATACTCATTCAAATGGGGCTCGTCGAGTACGGATCAATTTGTCCGAAAATCCAAGGCTAACACCCCCTCCAAAAACCAAGTTCAATCAAGCTTGGGGGAAAAGTCTATTACCCATAAAATTGAAGTCTAATACCAACTAAAAAGGGCTTGGATATGAACAAGGTTTGAAATCTAAGGCTAATACTCATTCAAATGGGGCTCGTCGAGTACGGATCAATTTGTCCGAAAATCCAAGGCTAACACCCCCTCCAAAAACCAAGTTCAATCAAGCTTGGGGGAAAAGTCTATTACCCATAAAATTGAAGTCTAATACCAACTAAAAAGGGCTTGGATATGAACAAGGTTTGAAATCTAAGGCTAATACTCATTCAAATGGGGCTCGTCGAGTACGGATCAATTTGTCCGAAAATCCAAGGCTAACACCCCCTCCAAAAACCAAGTTCAATCAAGCTTGGGGGAAAAGTCTATTACCCATAAAATTGAAGTCTAATACCAACTAAAAAGGGCTTGGATATGAACAAGGTTTGAAATCTAAGGCTAATACTCATTCAAATGGGGCTCGTCGAGTACGGATCAATTTGTCCGAAAATCCAAGGCTAACACCCCCTCCAAAAACCAAGTTCAATCAAGCTTGGGGGAAAAGTCTATTACCCATAAAATTGAAGTCTAATACCAACTAAAAAGGGCTTGGATATGAACAAGGTTTGAAATCTAAGGCTAATACTCATTCAAATGGGGCTCGTCGAGTACGGATCAATTTGTCCGAAAATCCAAGGCTAACACCCCCTCCAAAAACCAAGTTCAATCAAGCTTGGGGGAAAAGTCTATTACCCATAAAATTGAAGTCTAATACCAACTAAAAAGGGCTTGGATATGAACAAGGTTTGAAATCTAAGGCTAATACTCATTCAAATGGGGCTCGTCGAGTACGGATCAATTTGTCCGAAAATCCAAGGCTAACACCCCCTCCAAAAACCAAGTTCAATCAAGCTTGGGGGAAAAGTCTATTACCCATAAAATTGAAGTCTAATACCAACTAAAAAGGGCTTGGATATGAACAAGGTTTGAAATCTAAGGCTAATACTCATTCAAATGGGGCTCGTCGAGTACGGATCAATTTGTCCGAAAATCCAAGGCTAACACCCCCTCCAAAAACCAAGTTCAATCAAGCTTGGGGGAAAAGTCTATTACCCATAAAATTGAAGTCTAATACCAACTAAAAAGGGCTTGGATATGAACAAGGTTTGAAATCTAAGGCTAATACTCATTCAAATGGGGCTCGTCGAGTACGGATCAATTTGTCCGAAAATCCAAGGCTAACACCCCCTCCAAAAACCAAGTTCAATCATGCTTGGGGGAAAAGTCTATTACCCATAAAATTGAAGTCTAATACCAACTAAAAAGGGCTTGGATATGAACAAGGTTTGAAATCTAAGGCTAATACTCATTCAAATGGGGCTCGTCGAGTACGGATCAATTTGTCCGAAAATCCAAGGCTAACACCCCCTCCAAAAACCAAGTTCAATCAAGCTTGGGGGAAAAGTCTATTACCCATAAAATTGAAGTCTAATACCAACTAAAAAGGGCTTGGATATGAACAAGGTTTGAAATCTAAGGCTAATACTCATTCAAATGGGGCTCGTCGAGTACGGATCAATTTGTCCGAAAATCCAAGGCTAACACCCCCTCCAAAAACCAAGTTCAATCAAGCTTGGGGGAAAAGTCTATTACCCATAAAATTGAAGTCTAATACCAACTAAAAAGGGCTTGGATATGAACAAGGTTTGAAATCTAAGGCTAATACTCATTCAAATGGGGCTCGTCGAGTACGGATCAATTTGTCCGAAAATCCAAGGCTAACACCCCCTCCAAAAACCAAGTTCAATCAAGCTTGGGGGAAAAGTCTATTACCCATAAAATTGAAGTCTAATACCAACTAAAAAGGGCTTGGATATGAACAAGGTTTGAAATCTAAGGCTAATACTCATTCAAATGGGGCTCGTCGAGTACGGATCAATTTGTCCGAAAATCCAAGGCTAACACCCCCTCCAAAAACCAAGTTCAATCAAGCTTGGGGGAAAAGTCTATTACCCATAAAATTGAAGTCTAATACCAACTAAAAAGGGCTTGGATATGAACAAGGTTTGAAATCTAAGGCTAATACTCATTCAAATGGGGCTCGTCGAGTACGGATCAATTTGTCCGAAAATCCAAGGCTAACACCCCCTCCAAAAACCAAGTTCAATCAATGCTTGGGGGAAAAGTCTATTACCCATAAAATTGAAGTCTAATACCAACTAAAAAGGGCTTGGATATGAACAAGGTTTGAAATCTAAGGCTAATACTCATTCAAATGGGGCTCGTCGAGTACGGATCAATTTGTCCGAAAATCCAAGGCTAACACCCCCTCCAAAAACCAAGTTCAATCAAGCTTGGGGGAAAAGTCTATTACCCATAAAATTGAAGTCTAATACCAACTAAAAAGGGCTTGGATATGAACAAGGTTTGAAATCTAAGGCTAATACTCATTCAAATGGGGCTCGTCGAGTACGGATCAATTTGTCCGAAAATCCAAGGCTAACACCCCCTCCAAAAACCAAGTTCAATCAAGCTTGGGGGAAAAGTCTATTACCCATAAAATTGAAGTCTAATACCAACTAAAAAGGGCTTGGATATGAACAAGGTTTGAAATCTAAGGCTAATACTCATTCAAATGGGGCTCGTCGAGTAGGATCAATTTGTCCGAAAATCCAAGGCTAACACCCCCTCCAAAAACCAAGTTCAATCAAGCTTGGGGGAAAAGTCTATTACCCATAAAATTGAAGTCTAATACCAACTAAAAAGGGCTTGGATATGAACAAGGTTTGAAATCTAAGGCTAATACTCATTCAAATGGGGCTCGTCGAGTACGGATCAATTTGTCCGAAAATCCAAGGCTAACACCCCCTCCAAAAACCAAGTTCAATCAAGCTTGGGGGAAAAGTCTATTACCCATAAAATTGAAGTCTAATACCAACTAAAAAGGGCTTGGATATGAACAAGGTTTGAAATCTAAGGCTAATACTCATTCAAATGGGGCTCGTCGAGTACGGATCAATTTGTCCGAAAATCCAAGGCTAACACCCCCTCCAAAAACCAAGTTCAATCAAGCTTGGGGGAAAAGTCTATTACCCATAAAATTGAAGTCTAATACCAACTAAAAAGGGCTTGGATATGAACAAGGTTTGAAATCTAAGGCTAATACTCATTCAAATGGGGCTCGTCGAGTACGGATCAATTTGTCCGAAAATCCAAGGCTAACACCCCCTCCAAAAACCAAGTTCAATCAAGCTTGGGGGAAAAGTCTATTACCCATAAAATTGAAGTCTAATACCAACTAAAAAGGGCTTGGATATGAACAAGGTTTGAAATCTAAGGCTAATACTCATTCAAATGGGGCTCGTCGAGTACGGATCAATTTGTCCGAAAATCCAAGGCTAACACCCCCTCCAAAAACCAAGTTCAATCAAGCTTGGGGGAAAAGTCTATTACCCATAAAATTGAAGTCTAATACCAACTAAAAAGGGCTTGGATATGAACAAGGTTTGAAATCTAAGGCTAATACTCATTCAAATGGGGCTCGTCGAGTAGGATCAATTTGTCCGAAAATCCAAGGCTACACCCCCTCCAAAAACCAAGTTCAATCAAGCTTGGGGGAAAAGTCTATTACCCATAAAATTGAAGTCTAATACCAACTAAAAAGGGCTTGGATATGAACAAGGTTTGAAATCTAAGGCTAATACTCATTCAAATGGGGCTCGTCGAGTAGGATCAATTTGTCCGAAAATCCAAGGCTAACACCCCCTCCAAAAACCAAGTTCAATCAAGCTTGGGGGAAAAGTCTATTACCCATAAAATTGAAGTCTAATACCAACTAAAAAGGGCTTGGATATGAACAAGGTTTGAAATCTAAGGCTAATACTCATTCAAATGGGGCTCGTCGAGTACGGATCAATTTGTCCGAAAATCCAAGGCTAACACCCCCTCCAAAAACCAAGTTCAATCATGCTTGGGGGAAAAGTCTATTACCCATAAAATTGAAGTCTAATACCAACTAAAAAGGGCTTGGATATGAACAAGGTTTGAAATCTAAGGCTAATACTCATTCAAATGGGGCTCGTCGAGTACGGATCAATTTGTCCGAAAATCCAAGGCTAACACCCCCTCCAAAAACCAAGTTCAATCAAGCTTGGGGGAAAAGTCTATTACCCATAAAATTGAAGTCTAATACCAACTAAAAAGGGCTTGGATATGAACAAGGTTTGAAATCTAAGGCTAATACTCATTCAAATGGGGCTCGTCGAGTACGGATCAATTTGTCCGAAAATCCAAGGCTAACACCCCCTCCAAAAACCAAGTTCAATCAAGCTTGGGGGAAAAGTCTATTACCCATAAAATTGAAGTCTAATACCAACTAAAAAGGGCTTGGATATGAACAAGGTTTGAAATCTAAGGCTAATACTCATTCAAATGGGGCTCGTCGAGTAGGATCAATTTGTCCGAAAATCCAAGGCTACACCCCCTCCAAAAACCAAGTTCAATCAAGCTTGGGGGAAAAGTCTATTACCCATAAAATTGAAGTCTAATACCAACTAAAAAGGGCTTGGATATGAACAAGGTTTGAAATCTAAGGCTAATACTCATTCAAATGGGGCTCGTCGAGTACGGATCAATTTGTCCGAAAATCCAAGGCTAACACCCCCTCCAAAAACCAAGTTCAATCAAGCTTGGGGGAAAAGTCTATTACCCATAAAATTGAAGTCTAATACCAACTAAAAAGGGCTTGGATATGAACAAGGTTTGAAATCTAAGGCTAATACTCATTCAAATGGGGCTCGTCGAGTACGGATCAATTTGTCCGAAAATCCAAGGCTAACACCCCCTCCAAAAACCAAGTTCAATCAAGCTTGGGGGAAAAGTCTATTACCCATAAAATTGAAGTCTAATACCAACTAAAAAGGGCTTGGATATGAACAAGGTTTGAAATCTAAGGCTAATACTCATTCAAATGGGGCTCGTCGAGTACGGATCAATTTGTCCGAAAATCCAAGGCTAACACCCCCTCCAAAAACCAAGTTCAATCAAGCTTGGGGGAAAAGTCTATTACCCATAAAATTGAAGTCTAATACCAACTAAAAAGGGCTTGGATATGAACAAGGTTTGAAATCTAAGGCTAATACTCATTCAAATGGGGCTCGTCGAGTACGGATCAATTTGTCCGAAAATCCAAGGCTAACACCCCCTCCAAAAACCAAGTTCAATCAAGCTTGGGGGAAAAGTCTATTACCCATAAAATTGAAGTCTAATACCAACTAAAAAGGGCTTGGATATGAACAAGGTTTGAAATCTAAGGCTAATACTCATTCAAATGGGGCTCGTCGAGTAGGATCAATTTGTCCGAAAATCCAAGGCTACACCCCCTCCAAAAACCAAGTTCAATCAAGCTTGGGGGAAAAGTCTATTACCCATAAAATTGAAGTCTAATACCAACTAAAAAGGGCTTGGATATGAACAAGGTTTGAAATCTAAGGCTAATACTCATTCAAATGGGGCTCGTCGAGTAGGATCAATTTGTCCGAAAATCCAAGGCTAACACCCCCTCCAAAAACCAAGTTCAATCAAGCTTGGGGGAAAAGTCTATTACCCATAAAATTGAAGTCTAATACCAACTAAAAAGGGCTTGGATATGAACAAGGTTTGAAATCTAAGGCTAATACTCATTCAAATGGGGCTCGTCGAGTACGGATCAATTTGTCCGAAAATCCAAGGCTAACACCCCCTCCAAAAACCAAGTTCAATCAAGCTTGGGGGAAAAGTCTATTACCCATAAAATTGAAGTCTAATACCAACTAAAAAGGGCTTGGATATGAACAAGGTTTGAAATCTAAGGCTAATACTCATTCAAATGGGGCTCGTCGAGTACGGATCAATTTGTCCGAAAATCCAAGGCTAACACCCCCTCCAAAAACCAAGTTCAATCAAGCTTGGGGGAAAAGTCTATTACCCATAAAATTGAAGTCTAATACCAACTAAAAAGGGCTTGGATATGAACAAGGTTTGAAATCTAAGGCTAATACTCATTCAAATGGGGCTCGTCGAGTACGGATCAATTTGTCCGAAAATCCAAGGCTACACCCCCTCCAAAAACCAAGTTCAATCAAGCTTGGGGGAAAAGTGTATTACCCATAAAATTGAAGTCTAATACCAACTAAAAAGGGCTTGGATAGGAACAAGGTTTGAAATCTAAGGCTAATACTCATTCAAATGGGGCTCGTCGAGTAGGATCAATTTGTCCGAAAATCCAAGGCTACACCCCCTCCAAAAACCAAGTTCAATCAAGCTTGGGGGAAAAGTGTATTACCCATAAAATTGAAGTCTAATACCAACTAAAAAGGGCTTGGATATGAACAAGGTTTGAAATCTAAGGCTAATACTCATTCAAATGGGGCTCGTCGAGTAGGATCAATTTGTCCGAAAATCCAAGGCTAACACCCCCTCCAAAAACCAAGTTCAATCAAGCTTGGGGGAAAAGTCTATTACCCATAAAATTGAAGTCTAATACCAACTAAAAAGGGCTTGGATATGAACAAGGTTTGAAATCTAAGGCTAATACTCATTCAAATGGGGCTCGTCGAGTACGGATCAATTTGTCCGAAAATCCAAGGCTAACACCCCCTCCAAAAACCAAGTTCAATCAAGCTTGGGGGAAAAGTCTATTACCCATAAAATTGAAGTCTAATACCAACTAAAAAGGCTTGGATATGAACAAGGTTTGAAATCTAAGGCTAATACTCATTCAAATGGGGCTCGTCGAGTACGGATCAATTTGTCCGAAAATCCAAGGCTAACACCCCCTCCAAAAACCAAGTTCAATCAAGCTTGGGGGAAAAGTCTATTACCCATAAAATTGAAGTCTAATACCAACTAAAAAGGGCTTGGATATGAACAAGGTTTGAAATCTAAGGCTAATACTCATTCAAATGGGGCTCGTCGAGTACGGATCAATTTGTCCGAAAATCCAAGGCTACACCCCCTCCAAAAACCAAGTTCAATCAAGCTTGGGGGAAAAGTCTATTACCCATAAAATTGAAGTCTAATACCAACTAAAAAGGGCTTGGATATGAACAAGGTTTGAAATCTAAGGCTAATACTCATTCAAATGGGGCTCGTCGAGTAGGATCAATTTGTCCGAAAATCCAAGGCTAGCACCCCCTCCAAAAACCAAGTTCAATCAAGCTTGGGGGAAAAGTGTATTACCCATAAAATTGAAGTCTAATACCAACTAAAAAGGGCTTGGATATGAACAAGGTTTGAAATCTAAGGCTAATACTCATTCAAATGGGGCTCGTCGAGTAGGATCAATTTGTCCGAAAATCCAAGGCTAACACCCCCTCCAAAAACCAAGTTCAATCAAGCTTGGGGGAAAAGTCTATTACCCATAAAATTGAAGTCTAATACCAACTAAAAAGGCTTGGATATGAACAAGGTTTGAAATCTAAGGCTAATACTCATTCAAATGGGGCTCGTCGAGTACGGATCAATTTGTCCGAAAATCCAAGGCTAACACCCCCTCCAAAAACCAAGTTCAATCAAGCTTGGGGGAAAAGTCTATTACCCATAAAATTGAAGTCTAATACCAACTAAAAAGGGCTTGGATATGAACAAGGTTTGAAATCTAAGGCTAATACTCATTCAAATGGGGCTCGTCGAGTACGGATCAATTTGTCCGAAAATCCAAGGCTAACACCCCCTCCAAAAACCAAGTTCAATCAAGCTTGGGGGAAAAGTCTATTACCCATAAAATTGAAGTCTAATACCAACTAAAAAGGGCTTGGATATGAACAAGGTTTGAAATCTAAGGCTAATACTCATTCAAATGGGGCTCGTCGAGTACGGATCAATTTGTCCGAAAATCCAAGGCTACACCCCCTCCAAAAACCAAGTTCAATCAAGCTTGGGGGAAAAGTCTATTACCCATAAAATTGAAGTCTAATACCAACTAAAAAGGGCTTGGATATGAACAAGGTTTGAAATCTAAGGCTAATACTCATTCAAATGGGGCTCGTCGAGTGAGGATCAATTTGTCCGAAAATCCAAGGCTAGCACCCCCTCCAAAAACCAAGTTCAATCAAGCTTGGGGGAAAAGTGTATTACCCATAAAATTGAAGTCTAATACCAACTAAAAAGGGCTTGGATAGGAACAAGGTTTGAAATCTAAGGCTAATACTCATTCAAATGGGGCTCGTCGAGTAGGATCAATTTGTCCGAAAATCCAAGGCTAACACCCCCTCCAAAAACCAAGTTCAATCAAGCTTGGGGGAAAAGTCTATTACCCATAAAATTGAAGTCTAATACCAACTAAAAAGGGATTGGATATGAACAAGGTTTGAAATCTAAGGCTAATACTCATTCAAATGGGGCTCGTCGAGTACGGATCAATTTGTCCGAAAATCCAAGGCTAACACCCCCTCCAAAAACCAAGTTCAATCAAGCTTGGGGGAAAAGTCTATTACCCATAAAATTGAAGTCTAATACCAACTAAAAAGGGATTGGATATGAACAAGGTTTGAAATCTAAGGCTAATACTCATTCAAATGGGGCTCGTCGAGTACGGATCAATTTGTCCGAAAATCCAAGGCTAACACCCCCTCCAAAAACCAAGTTCAATCAAGCTTGGGGGAAAAGTCTATTACCCATAAAATTGAAGTCTAATACCAACTAAAAAGGGCTTGGATATGAACAAGGTTTGAAATCTAAGGCTAATACTCATTCAAATGGGGCTCGTCGAGTACGGATCAATTTGTCCGAAAATCCAAGGCTACACCCCCTCCAAAAACCAAGTTCAATCAAGCTTGGGGGAAAAGTCTATTACCCATAAAATTGAAGTCTAATACCAACTAAAAAGGGCTTGGATATGAACAAGGTTTGAAATCTAAGGCTAAAACTCATTCAAATGGGGCTCGTCGAGTACGGATCAATTTGTCCGAAAATCCAAGGCTACACCCCCTCCAAAAACCAAGTTCAATCAAGCTTGGGGGAAAAGTCTATTACCCATAAAATTGAAGTCTAATACCAACTAAAAAGGGCTTGGATATGAACAAGGTTTGAAATCTAAGGCTAATACTCATTCAAATGGGGCTCGTCGAGTAGGATCAATTTGTCCGAAAATCCAAGGCTAACACCCCCTCCAAAAACCAAGTTCAATCAAGCTTGGGGGAAAAGTCTATTACCCATAAAATTGAAGTCTAATACCAACTAAAAAGGGCTTGGATATGAACAAGGTTTGAAATCTAAGGCTAATACTCATTTAAATGGGGCTCGTCGAGTACGGATCAATTTGTCCGAAAATCCAAGGCTAACACCCCCTCCAAAAACCAAGTTCAATCAAGCTTGGGGGAAAAGTCTATTACCCATAAAATTGAAGTCTAATACCAACTAAAAAGGGCTTGGATATGAACAAGGTTTGAAATCTAAGGCTAATACTCATTCAAATGGGGCTCGTCGAGTACGGATCAATTTGTCCGAAAATCCAAGGCTAACACCCCCTCCAAAAACCAAGTTCAATCAAGCTTGGGGGAAAAGTCTATTACCCATAAAATTGAAGTCTAATACCAACTAAAAAGGGCTTGGATATGAACAAGGTTTGAAATCTAAGGCTAATACTCATTCAAATGGGGCTCGTCGAGTACGGATCAATTTGTCCGAAAATCCAAGGCTAACACCCCCTCCAAAAACCAAGTTCAATCAAGCTTGGGGGAAAAGTCTATTACCCATAAAATTGAAGTCTAATACCAACTAAAAAGGGCTTGGATATGAACAAGGTTTGAAATCTAAGGCTAATACTCATTCAAATGGGGCTCGTCGAGTACGGATCAATTTGTCCGAAAATCCAAGGCTAGCACCCCCTCCAAAAACCAAGTTCAATCAAGCTTGGGGGAAAAGTGTATTACCCATAAAATTGAAGTCTAATACCAACTAAAAAGGGCTTGGATAGGAACAAGGTTTGAAATCTAAGGCTAATACTCATTCAAATGGGGCTCGTCGAGTGAGGATCAATTTGTCCGAAAATCCAAGGCTACACCCCCTCCAAAAACCAAGTTCAATCAAGCTTGGGGGAAAAGTCTATTACCCATAAAATTGAAGTCTAATACCAACTAAAAAGGGCTTGGATATGAACAAGGTTTGAAATCTAAGGCTAATACTCATTCAAATGGGGCTCGTCGAGTACGGATCAATTTGTCCGAAAATCCAAGGCTAACACCCCCTCCAAAAACCAAGTTCAATCAAGCTTGGGGGAAAAGTCTATTACCCATAAAATTGAAGTCTAATACCAACTAAAAAGGGCTTGGATATGAACAAGGTTTGAAATCTAAGGCTAATACTCATTCAAATGGGGCTCGTCGAGTACGGATCAATTTGTCCGAAAATCCAAGGCTAACACCCCCTCCAAAAACCAAGTTCAATCAAGCTTGGGGGAAAAGTCTATTACCCATAAAATTGAAGTCTAATACCAACTAAAAAGGGCTTGGATATGAACAAGGTTTGAAATCTAAGGCTAATACTCATTCAAATGGGGCTCGTCGAGTACGGATCAATTTGTCCGAAAATCCAAGGCTAACACCCCCTCCAAAAACCAAGTTCAATCAAGCTTGGGGGAAAAGTCTATTACCCATAAAATTGAAGTCTAATACCAACTAAAAAGGGCTTGGATATGAACAAGGTTTGAAATCTAAGGCTAATACTCATTCAAATGGGGCTCGTCGAGTACGGATCAATTTGTCCGAAAATCCAAGGCTAGCACCCCCTCCAAAAACCAAGTTCAATCAAGCTTGGGGGAAAAGTCTATTACCCATAAAATTGAAGTCTAATACCAACTAAAAAGGGCTTGGATATGAACAAGGTTTGAAATCTAAGGCTAATACTCATTCAAATGGGGCTCGTCGAGTAGGATCAATTTGTCCGAAAATCCAAGGCTACACCCCCTCCAAAAACCAAGTTCAATCAAGCTTGGGGGAAAAGTCTATTACCCATAAAATTGAAGTCTAATACCAACTAAAAAGGGCTTGGATATGAACAAGGTTTGAAATCTAAGGCTAATACTCATTCAAATGGGGCTCGTCGAGTAGGATCAATTTGTCCGAAAATCCAAGGCTAACACCCCCTCCAAAAACCAAGTTCAATCAAGCTTGGGGGAAAAGTCTATTACCCATAAAATTGAAGTCTAATACCAACTAAAAAGGGCTTGGATATGAACAAGGTTTGAAATCTAAGGCTAATACTCATTCAAATGGGGCTCGTCGAGTACGGATCAATTTGTCCGAAAATCCAAGGCTAACACCCCCTCCAAAAACCAAGTTCAATCATGCTTGGGGGAAAAGTCTATTACCCATAAAATTGAAGTCTAATACCAACTAAAAAGGGCTTGGATATGAACAAGGTTTGAAATCTAAGGCTAATACTCATTCAAATGGGGCTCGTCGAGTACGGATCAATTTGTCCGAAAATCCAAGGCTAACACCCCCTCCAAAAACCAAGTTCAATCAAGCTTGGGGGAAAAGTCTATTACCCATAAAATTGAAGTCTAATACCAACTAAAAAGGGCTTGGATATGAACAAGGTTTGAAATCTAAGGCTAATACTCATTCAAATGGGGCTCGTCGAGTACGGATCAATTTGTCCGAAAATCCAAGGCTAGCACCCCCTCCAAAAACCAAGTTCAATCAAGCTTGGGGGAAAAGTGTATTACCCATAAAATTGAAGTCTAATACCAACTAAAAAGGGCTTGGATAGGAACAAGGTTTGAAATCTAAGGCTAATACTCATTCAAATGGGGCTCGTCGAGTGAGGATCAATTTGTCCGAAAATCCAAGGCTACACCCCCTCCAAAAACCAAGTTCAATCAAGCTTGGGGGAAAAGTCTATTACCCATAAAATTGAAGTCTAATACCAACTAAAAAGGGCTTGGATATGAACAAGGTTTGAAATCTAAGGCTAATACTCATTCAAATGGGGCTCGTCGAGTACGGATCAATTTGTCCGAAAATCCAAGGCTAACACCCCCTCCAAAAACCAAGTTCAATCAAGCTTGGGGGAAAAGTCTATTACCCATAAAATTGAAGTCTAATACCAACTAAAAAGGCTTGGATATGAACAAGGTTTGAAATCTAAGGCTAATACTCATTCAAATGGGGCTCGTCGAGTACGGATCAATTTGTCCGAAAATCCAAGGCTAACACCCCCTCCAAAAACCAAGTTCAATCATGCTTGGGGGAAAAGTCTATTACCCATAAAATTGAAGTCTAATACCAACTAAAAAGGGCTTGGATATGAACAAGGTTTGAAATCTAAGGCTAATACTCATTCAAATGGGGCTCGTCGAGTACGGATCAATTTGTCCGAAAATCCAAGGCTAACACCCCCTCCAAAAACCAAGTTCAATCAAGCTTGGGGGAAAAGTCTATTACCCATAAAATTGAAGTCTAATACCAACTAAAAAGGGCTTGGATATGAACAAGGTTTGAAATCTAAGGCTAATACTCATTCAAATGGGGCTCGTCGAGTACGGATCAATTTGTCCGAAAATCCAAGGCTACACCCCCTCCAAAAACCAAGTTCAATCAAGCTTGGGGGAAAAGTGTATTACCCATAAAATTGAAGTCTAATACCAACTAAAAAGGGCTTGGATATGAACAAGGTTTGAAATCTAAGGCTAATACTCATTCAAATGGGGCTCGTCGAGTAGGATCAATTTGTCCGAAAATCCAAGGCTAACACCCCCTCCAAAAACCAAGTTCAATCAAGCTTGGGGGAAAAGTCTATTACCCATAAAATTGAAGTCTAATACCAACTAAAAAGGGCTTGGATATGAACAAGGTTTGAAATCTAAGGCTAATACTCATTCAAATGGGGCTCGTCGAGTACGGATCAATTTGTCCGAAAATCCAAGGCTAACACCCCCTCCAAAAACCAAGTTCAATCAAGCTTGGGGGAAAAGTCTATTACCCATAAAATTGAAGTCTAATACCAACTAAAAAGGGCTTGGATATGAACAAGGTTTGAAATCTAAGGCTAATACTCATTCAAATGGGGCTCGTCGAGTACGGATCAATTTGTCCGAAAATCCAAGGCTAACACCCCCTCCAAAAACCAAGTTCAATCATGCTTGGGGGAAAAGTCTATTACCCATAAAATTGAAGTCTAATACCAACTAAAAAGGGCTTGGATATGAACAAGGTTTGAAATCTAAGGCTAATACTCATTCAAATGGGGCTCGTCGAGTACGGATCAATTTGTCCGAAAATCCAAGGCTAACACCCCCTCCAAAAACCAAGTTCAATCATGCTTGGGGGAAAAGTCTATTACCCATAAAATTGAAGTCTAATACCAACTAAAAAGGGCTTGGATATGAACAAGGTTTGAAATCTAAGGCTAATACTCATTCAAATGGGGCTCGTCGAGTCAGGATCAATTTGTCCGAAAATCCAAGGCTAACACCCCCTCCAAAAACCAAGTTCAATCAAGCTTGGGGGAAAAGTCTATTACCCATAAAATTGAAGTCTAATACCAACTAAAAAGGGCTTGGATATGAACAAGGTTTGAAATCTAAGGCTAATACTCATTCAAATGGGGCTCGTCGAGTAGGATCAATTTGTCCGAAAATCCAAGGCTAACACCCCCTCCAAAAACCAAGTTCAATCAAGCTTGGGGGAAAAGTCTATTACCCATAAAATTGAAGTCTAATACCAACTAAAAAGGGCTTGGATATGAACAAGGTTTGAAATCTAAGGCTAATACTCATTCAAATGGGGCTCGTCGAGTACGGATCAATTTGTCCGAAAATCCAAGGCTAACACCCCCTCCAAAAACCAAGTTCAATCATGCTTGGGGGAAAAGTCTATTACCCATAAAATTGAAGTCTAATACCAACTAAAAAGGGCTTGGATATGAACAAGGTTTGAAATCTAAGGCTAATACTCATTCAAATGGGGCTCGTCGAGTACGGATCAATTTGTCCGAAAATCCAAGGCTAACACCCCCTCCAAAAACCAAGTTCAATCATGCTTGGGGGAAAAGTCTATTACCCATAAAATTGAAGTCTAATACCAACTAAAAAGGGCTTGGATATGAACAAGGTTTGAAATCTAAGGCTAATACTCATTCAAATGGGGCTCGTCGAGTACGGATCAATTTGTCCGAAAATCCAAGGCTAACACCCCCTCCAAAAACCAAGTTCAATCATGCTTGGGGGAAAAGTCTATTACCCATAAAATTGAAGTCTAATACCAACTAAAAAGGGCTTGGATATGAACAAGGTTTGAAATCTAAGGCTAATACTCATTCAAATGGGGCTCGTCGAGTCAGGATCAATTTGTCCGAAAATCCAAGGCTAACACCCCCTCCAAAAACCAAGTTCAATCAAGCTTGGGGGAAAAGTCTATTACCCATAAAATTGAAGTCTAATACCAACTAAAAAGGGCTTGGATATGAACAAGGTTTGAAATCTAAGGCTAATACTCATTCAAATGGGGCTCGTCGAGTACGGATCAATTTGTCCGAAAATCCAAGGCTAACACCCCCTCCAAAAACCAAGTTCAATCAAGCTTGGGGGAAAAGTCTATTACCCATAAAATTGAAGTCTAATACCAACTAAAAAGGGCTTGGATATGAACAAGGTTTGAAATCTAAGGCTAATACTCATTCAAATGGGGCTCGTCGAGTACGGATCAATTTGTCCGAAAATCCAAGGCTAACACCCCCTCCAAAAACCAAGTTCAATCATGCTTGGGGGAAAAGTCTATTACCCATAAAATTGAAGTCTAATACCAACTAAAAAGGGCTTGGATATGAACAAGGTTTGAAATCTAAGGCTAATACTCATTCAAATGGGGCTCGTCGAGTACGGATCAATTTGTCCGAAAATCCAAGGCTAACACCCCCTCCAAAAACCAAGTTCAATCATGCTTGGGGGAAAAGTCTATTACCCATAAAATTGAAGTCTAATACCAACTAAAAAGGGCTTGGATATGAACAAGGTTTGAAATCTAAGGCTAATACTCATTCAAATGGGGCTCGTCGAGTACGGATCAATTTGTCCGAAAATCCAAGGCTAACACCCCCTCCAAAAACCAAGTTCAATCATGCTTGGGGGAAAAGTCTATTACCCATAAAATTGAAGTCTAATACCAACTAAAAAGGGCTTGGATATGAACAAGGTTTGAAATCTAAGGCTAATACTCATTCAAATGGGGCTCGTCGAGTACGGATCAATTTGTCCGAAAATCCAAGGCTAACACCCCCTCCAAAAACCAAGTTCAATCAAGCTTGGGGGAAAAGTCTATTACCCATAAAATTGAAGTCTAATACCAACTAAAAAGGGCTTGGATATGAACAAGGTTTGAAATCTAAGGCTAATACTCATTCAAATGGGGCTCGTCGAGTACGGATCAATTTGTCCGAAAATCCAAGGCTAACACCCCCTCCAAAAACCAAGTTCAATCATGCTTGGGGGAAAAGTCTATTACCCATAAAATTGAAGTCTAATACCAACTAAAAAGGGCTTGGATATGAACAAGGTTTGAAATCTAAGGCTAATACTCATTCAAATGGGGCTCGTCGAGTACGGATCAATTTGTCCGAAAATCCAAGGCTAACACCCCCTCCAAAAACCAAGTTCAATCATGCTTGGGGGAAAAGTCTATTACCCATAAAATTGAAGTCTAATACCAACTAAAAAGGGCTTGGATATGAACAAGGTTTGAAATCTAAGGCTAATACTCATTCAAATGGGGCTCGTCGAGTACGGATCAATTTGTCCGAAAATCCAAGGCTAACACCCCCTCCAAAAACCAAGTTCAATCATGCTTGGGGGAAAAGTCTATTACCCATAAAATTGAAGTCTAATACCAACTAAAAAGGGCTTGGATATGAACAAGGTTTGAAATCTAAGGCTAATACTCATTCAAATGGGGCTCGTCGAGTACGGATCAATTTGTCCGAAAATCCAAGGCTAACACCCCCTCCAAAAACCAAGTTCAATCATGCTTGGGGGAAAAGTCTATTACCCATAAAATTGAAGTCTAATACCAACTAAAAAGGGCTTGGATATGAACAAGGTTTGAAATCTAAGGCTAATACTCATTCAAATGGGGCTCGTCGAGTACGGATCAATTTGTCCGAAAATCCAAGGCTAACACCCCCTCCAAAAACCAAGTTCAATCATGCTTGGGGGAAAAGTCTATTACCCATAAAATTGAAGTCTAATACCAACTAAAAAGGGCTTGGATATGAACAAGGTTTGAAATCTAAGGCTAATACTCATTCAAATGGGGCTCGTCGAGTACGGATCAATTTGTCCGAAAATCCAAGGCTAACACCCCCTCCAAAAACCAAGTTCAATCATGCTTGGGGGAAAAGTCTATTACCCATAAAATTGAAGTCTAATACCAACTAAAAAGGGCTTGGATATGAACAAGGTTTGAAATCTAAGGCTAATACTCATTCAAATGGGGCTCGTCGAGTACGGATCAATTTGTCCGAAAATCCAAGGCTAACACCCCCTCCAAAAACCAAGTTCAATCATGCTTGGGGGAAAAGTCTATTACCCATAAAATTGAAGTCTAATACCAACTAAAAAGGGCTTGGATATGAACAAGGTTTGAAATCTAAGGCTAATACTCATTCAAATGGGGCTCGTCGAGTACGGATCAATTTGTCCGAAAATCCAAGGCTAACACCCCCTCCAAAAACCAAGTTCAATCATGCTTGGGGGAAAAGTCTATTACCCATAAAATTGAAGTCTAATACCAACTAAAAAGGGCTTGGATATGAACAAGGTTTGAAATCTAAGGCTAATACTCATTCAAATGGGGCTCGTCGAGTACGGATCAATTTGTCCGAAAATCCAAGGCTAACACCCCCTCCAAAAACCAAGTTCAATCATGCTTGGGGGAAAAGTCTATTACCCATAAAATTGAAGTCTAATACCAACTAAAAAGGGCTTGGATATGAACAAGGTTTGAAATCTAAGGCTAATACTCATTCAAATGGGGCTCGTCGAGTACGGATCAATTTGTCCGAAAATCCAAGGCTAACACCCCCTCCAAAAACCAAGTTCAATCATGCTTGGGGGAAAAGTCTATTACCCATAAAATTGAAGTCTAATACCAACTAAAAAGGGCTTGGATATGAACAAGGTTTGAAATCTAAGGCTAATACTCATTCAAATGGGGCTCGTCGAGTAGGATCAATTTGTCCGAAAATCCAAGGCTAACACCCCCTCCAAAAACCAAGTTCAATCATGCTTGGGGGAAAAGTCTATTACCCATAAAATTGAAGTCTAATACCAACTAAAAAGGGCTTGGATATGAACAAGGTTTGAAATCTAAGGCTAATACTCATTCAAATGGGGCTCGTCGAGTACGGATCAATTTGTCCGAAAATCCAAGGCTAACACCCCCTCCAAAAACCAAGTTCAATCATGCTTGGGGGAAAAGTCTATTACCCATAAAATTGAAGTCTAATACCAACTAAAAAGGGCTTGGATATGAACAAGGTTTGAAATCTAAGGCTAATACTCATTCAAATGGGGCTCGTCGAGTACGGATCAATTTGTCCGAAAATCCAAGGCTAACACCCCCTCCAAAAACCAAGTTCAATCATGCTTGGGGGAAAAGTCTATTACCCATAAAATTGAAGTCTAATACCAACTAAAAAGGGCTTGGATATGAACAAGGTTTGAAATCTAAGGCTAAAACTCATTCAAATGGGGCTCGTCGAGTACGGATCAATTTGTCCGAAAATCCAAGGCTAACACCCCCTCCAAAAACCAAGTTCAATCATGCTTGGGGGAAAAGTCTATTACCCATAAAATTGAAGTCTAATACCAACTAAAAAGGGCTTGGATATGAACAAGGTTTGAAATCTAAGGCTAATACTCATTCAAATGGGGCTCGTCGAGTACGGATCAATTTGTCCGAAAATCCAAGGCTAACACCCCCTCCAAAAACCAAGTTCAATCATGCTTGGGGGAAAAGTCTATTACCCATAAAATTGAAGTCTAATACCAACTAAAAAGGGCTTGGATATGAACAAGGTTTGAAATCTAAGGCTAATACTCATTCAAATGGGGCTCGTCGAGTACGGATCAATTTGTCCGAAAATCCAAGGCTAACACCCCCTCCAAAAACCAAGTTCAATCATGCTTGGGGGAAAAGTCTATTACCCATAAAATTGAAGTCTAATACCAACTAAAAAGGGCTTGGATATGAACAAGGTTTGAAATCTAAGGCTAATACTCATTCAAATGGGGCTCGTCGAGTACGGATCAATTTGTCCGAAAATCCAAGGCTAACACCCCCTCCAAAAACCAAGTTCAATCATGCTTGGGGGAAAAGTCTATTACCCATAAAATTGAAGTCTAATACCAACTAAAAAGGGCTTGGATATGAACAAGGTTTGAAATCTAAGGCTAATACTCATTCAAATGGGGCTCGTCGAGTACGGATCAATTTGTCCGAAAATCCAAGGCTAACACCCCCTCCAAAAACCAAGTTCAATCATGCTTGGGGGAAAAGTCTATTACCCATAAAATTGAAGTCTAATACCAACTAAAAAGGGCTTGGATATGAACAAGGTTTGAAATCTAAGGCTAATACTCATTCAAATGGGGCTCGTCGAGTACGGATCAATTTGTCCGAAAATCCAAGGCTAACACCCCCTCCAAAAACCAAGTTCAATCATGCTTGGGGGAAAAGTCTATTACCCATAAAATTGAAGTCTAATACCAACTAAAAAGGGCTTGGATATGAACAAGGTTTGAAATCTAAGGCTAATACTCATTCAAATGGGGCTCGTCGAGTACGGATCAATTTGTCCGAAAATCCAAGGCTAACACCCCCTCCAAAAACCAAGTTCAATCATGCTTGGGGGAAAAGTCTATTACCCATAAAATTGAAGTCTAATACCAACTAAAAAGGGCTTGGATATGAACAAGGTTTGAAATCTAAGGCTAATACTCATTCAAATGGGGCTCGTCGAGTACGGATCAATTTGTCCGAAAATCCAAGGCTAACACCCCCTCCAAAAACCAAGTTCAATCATGCTTGGGGGAAAAGTCTATTACCCATAAAATTGAAGTCTAATACCAACTAAAAAGGGCTTGGATATGAACAAGGTTTGAAATCTAAGGCTAATACTCATTCAAATGGGGCTCGTCGAGTACGGATCAATTTGTCCGAAAATCCAAGGCTAACACCCCCTCCAAAAACCAAGTTCAATCATGCTTGGGGGAAAAGTCTATTACCCATAAAATTGAAGTCTAATACCAACTAAAAAGGGCTTGGATATGAACAAGGTTTGAAATCTAAGGCTAATACTCATTCAAATGGGGCTCGTCGAGTACGGATCAATTTGTCCGAAAATCCAAGGCTAACACCCCCTCCAAAAACCAAGTTCAATCATGCTTGGGGGAAAAGTCTATTACCCATAAAATTGAAGTCTAATACCAACTAAAAAGGGCTTGGATATGAACAAGGTTTGAAATCTAAGGCTAATACTCATTCAAATGGGGCTCGTCGAGTACGGATCAATTTGTCCGAAAATCCAAGGCTAACACCCCCTCCAAAAACCAAGTTCAATCATGCTTGGGGGAAAAGTCTATTACCCATAAAATTGAAGTCTAATACCAACTAAAAAGGGCTTGGATATGAACAAGGTTTGAAATCTAAGGCTAAAACTCATTCAAATGGGGCTCGTCGAGTACGGATCAATTTGTCCGAAAATCCAAGGCTAACACCCCCTCCAAAAACCAAGTTCAATCATGCTTGGGGGAAAAGTCTATTACCCATAAAATTGAAGTCTAATACCAACTAAAAAGGGCTTGGATATGAACAAGGTTTGAAATCTAAGGCTAATACTCATTCAAATGGGGCTCGTCGAGTACGGATCAATTTGTCCGAAAATCCAAGGCTAACACCCCCTCCAAAAACCAAGTTCAATCATGCTTGGGGGAAAAGTCTATTACCCATAAAATTGAAGTCTAATACCAACTAAAAAGGGCTTGGATATGAACAAGGTTTGAAATCTAAGGCTAATACTCATTCAAATGGGGCTCGTCGAGTACGGATCAATTTGTCCGAAAATCCAAGGCTAACACCCCCTCCAAAAACCAAGTTCAATCATGCTTGGGGGAAAAGTCTATTACCCATAAAATTGAAGTCTAATACCAACTAAAAAGGGCTTGGATATGAACAAGGTTTGAAATCTAAGGCTAAAACTCATTCAAATGGGGCTCGTCGAGTACGGATCAATTTGTCCGAAAATCCAAGGCTAACACCCCCTCCAAAAACCAAGTTCAATCATGCTTGGGGGAAAAGTCTATTACCCATAAAATTGAAGTCTAATACCAACTAAAAAGGGCTTGGATATGAACAAGGTTTGAAATCTAAGGCTAATACTCATTCAAATGGGGCTCGTCGAGTACGGATCAATTTGTCCGAAAATCCAAGGCTAACACCCCCTCCAAAAACCAAGTTCAATCATGCTTGGGGGAAAAGTCTATTACCCATAAAATTGAAGTCTAATACCAACTAAAAAGGGCTTGGATATGAACAAGGTTTGAAATCTAAGGCTAATACTCATTCAAATGGGGCTCGTCGAGTACGGATCAATTTGTCCGAAAATCCAAGGCTAACACCCCCTCCAAAAACCAAGTTCAATCATGCTTGGGGGAAAAGTCTATTACCCATAAAATTGAAGTCTAATACCAACTAAAAAGGGCTTGGATATGAACAAGGTTTGAAATCTAAGGCTAATACTCATTCAAATGGGGCTCGTCGAGTACGGATCAATTTGTCCGAAAATCCAAGGCTAACACCCCCTCCAAAAACCAAGTTCAATCATGCTTGGGGGAAAAGTCTATTACCCATAAAATTGAAGTCTAATACCAACTAAAAAGGGCTTGGATATGAACAAGGTTTGAAATCTAAGGCTAATACTCATTCAAATGGGGCTCGTCGAGTACGGATCAATTTGTCCGAAAATCCAAGGCTAACACCCCCTCCAAAAACCAAGTTCAATCATGCTTGGGGGAAAAGTCTATTACCCATAAAATTGAAGTCTAATACCAACTAAAAAGGGCTTGGATATGAACAAGGTTTGAAATCTAAGGCTAATACTCATTCAAATGGGGCTCGTCGAGTACGGATCAATTTGTCCGAAAATCCAAGGCTAACACCCCCTCCAAAAACCAAGTTCAATCATGCTTGGGGGAAAAGTCTATTACCCATAAAATTGAAGTCTAATACCAACTAAAAAGGGCTTGGATATGAACAAGGTTTGAAATCTAAGGCTAATACTCATTCAAATGGGGCTCGTCGAGTACGGATCAATTTGTCCGAAAATCCAAGGCTAACACCCCCTCCAAAAACCAAGTTCAATCATGCTTGGGGGAAAAGTCTATTACCCATAAAATTGAAGTCTAATACCAACTAAAAAGGGCTTGGATATGAACAAGGTTTGAAATCTAAGGCTAAACTCATTCAAATGGGGCTCGTCGAGTACGGATCAATTTGTCCGAAAATCCAAGGCTAACACCCCCTCCAAAAACCAAGTTCAATCATGCTTGGGGGAAAAGTCTATTACCCATAAAATTGAAGTCTAATACCAACTAAAAAGGGCTTGGATATGAACAAGGTTTGAAATCTAAGGCTAATACTCATTCAAATGGGGCTCGTCGAGTACGGATCAATTTGTCCGAAAATCCAAGGCTAACACCCCCTCCAAAAACCAAGTTCAATCATGCTTGGGGGAAAAGTCTATTACCCATAAAATTGAAGTCTAATACCAACTAAAAAGGGCTTGGATATGAACAAGGTTTGAAATCTAAGGCTAATACTCATTCAAATGGGGCTCGTCGAGTACGGATCAATTTGTCCGAAAATCCAAGGCTAACACCCCCTCCAAAAACCAAGTTCAATCATGCTTGGGGGAAAAGTCTATTACCCATAAAATTGAAGTCTAATACCAACTAAAAAGGGCTTGGATATGAACAAGGTTTGAAATCTAAGGCTAATACTCATTCAAATGGGGCTCGTCGAGTACGGATCAATTTGTCCGAAAATCCAAGGCTAACACCCCCTCCAAAAACCAAGTTCAATCATGCTTGGGGGAAAAGTCTATTACCCATAAAATTGAAGTCTAATACCAACTAAAAAGGGCTTGGATATGAACAAGGTTTGAAATCTAAGGCTAATACTCATTCAAATGGGGCTCGTCGAGTACGGATCAATTTGTCCGAAAATCCAAGGCTAACACCCCCTCCAAAAACCAAGTTCAATCATGCTTGGGGGAAAAGTCTATTACCCATAAAATTGAAGTCTAATACCAACTAAAAAGGGCTTGGATATGAACAAGGTTTGAAATCTAAGGCTAATACTCATTCAAATGGGGCTCGTCGAGTACGGATCAATTTGTCCGAAAATCCAAGGCTAACACCCCCTCCAAAAACCAAGTTCAATCATGCTTGGGGGAAAAGTCTATTACCCATAAAATTGAAGTCTAATACCAACTAAAAAGGGCTTGGATATGAACAAGGTTTGAAATCTAAGGCTAATACTCATTCAAATGGGGCTCGTCGAGTACGGATCAATTTGTCCGAAAATCCAAGGCTAACACCCCCTCCAAAAACCAAGTTCAATCATGCTTGGGGGAAAAGTCTATTACCCATAAAATTGAAGTCTAATACCAACTAAAAAGGGCTTGGATATGAACAAGGTTTGAAATCTAAGGCTAATACTCATTCAAATGGGGCTCGTCGAGTAGGATCAATTTGTCCGAAAATCCAAGGCTAACACCCCCTCCAAAAACCAAGTTCAATCATGCTTGGGGGAAAAGTCTATTACCCATAAAATTGAAGTCTAATACCAACTAAAAAGGGCTTGGATATGAACAAGGTTTGAAATCTAAGGCTAATACTCATTCAAATGGGGCTCGTCGAGTACGGATCAATTTGTCCGAAAATCCAAGGCTAACACCCCCTCCAAAAACCAAGTTCAATCATGCTTGGGGGAAAAGTCTATTACCCATAAAATTGAAGTCTAATACCAACTAAAAAGGGCTTGGATATGAACAAGGTTTGAAATCTAAGGCTAATACTCATTCAAATGGGGCTCGTCGAGTACGGATCAATTTGTCCGAAAATCCAAGGCTAACACCCCCTCCAAAAACCAAGTTCAATCATGCTTGGGGGAAAAGTCTATTACCCATAAAATTGAAGTCTAATACCAACTAAAAAGGGCTTGGATATGAACAAGGTTTGAAATCTAAGGCTAATACTCATTCAAATGGGGCTCGTCGAGTACGGATCAATTTGTCCGAAAATCCAAGG
>CM045917.1:3463271-3501228 GCA_025169955.1 Salix arbutifolia | reverse complement strand
CCATAAAATTGAAGTCTAATACCAACTAAAAAGGTCTTGGATATGAACAAGGTTTGAAATCTAAGGCTAAAATCATTCAAATGGGGCTCGTCGAGTACGGATCAATTTGTCCGAAAATCCAAGGCTAACACCCCCTCCAAAAACCAAGTTCAATCATGCTTGGGGGAAAAGTCTATTACCCATAAAATTGAAGTCTAATACCAACTAAAAAGGGCTTGGATATGAACAAGGTTTGAAATCTAAGGCTAAAACTCATTCAAATGGGGCTCGTCGAGTACGGATCAATTTGTCCGAAAATCCAAGGCTAACACCCCCTCCAAAAACCAAGTTCAATCAAGCTTGGGGGAAAAGTCTATTACCCATAAAATTGAAGTCTAATACCAACTAAAAAGGGCTTGGATATGAACAAGGTTTGAAATCTAAGGCTAAAACTCATTCAAATGGGGCTCGTCGAGTACGGATCAATTTGTCCGAAAATCCAAGGCTAACACCCCCTCCAAAAACCAAGTTCAATCAAGCTTGGGGGAAAAGTCTATTACCCATAAAATTGAAGTCTAATACCAACTAAAAAGGGCTTGGATATGAACAAGGTTTGAAATCTAAGGCTAATAATCATTCAAATGGGGCTCGTCGAGTACGGATCAATTTGTCCGAAAATCCAAGGCTAACACCCCCTCCAAAAACCAAGTTCAATCATGCTTGGGGGAAAAGTCTATTACCCATAAAATTGAAGTCTAATACCAACTAAAAAGGTCTTGGATATGAACAAGGTTTGAAATCTAAGGCTAATAATCATTCAAATGGGGCTCGTCGAGTACGGATCAATTTGTCCGAAAATCCAAGGCTAACACCCCCTCCAAAAACCAAGTTCAATCATGCTTGGGGGAAAAGTCTATTACCCATAAAATTGAAGTCTAATACCAACTAAAAAGGTCTTGGATATGAACAAGGTTTGAAATCTAAGGCTAAAACTCATTCAAATGGGGCTCGTCGAGTACGGATCAATTTGTCCGAAAATCCAAGGCTAACACCCCCTCCAAAAACCAAGTTCAATCATGCTTGGGGGAAAAGTCTATTACCCATAAAATTGAAGTCTAATACCAACTAAAAAGGGCTTGGATATGAACAAGGTTTGAAATCTAAGGCTAAAACTCATTCAAATGGGGCTCGTCGAGTACGGATCAATTTGTCCGAAAATCCAAGGCTAACACCCCCTCCAAAAACCAAGTTCAATCATGCTTGGGGGAAAAGTCTATTACCCATAAAATTGAAGTCTAATACCAACTAAAAAGGTCTTGGATATGAACAAGGTTTGAAATCTAAGGCTAAAACTCATTCAAATGGGGCTCGTCGAGTACGGATCAATTTGTCCGAAAATCCAAGGCTAACACCCCCTCCAAAAACCAAGTTCAATCATGCTTGGGGGAAAAGTCTATTACCCATAAAATTGAAGTCTAATACCAACTAAAAAGGTCTTGGATATGAACAAGGTTTGAAATCTAAGGCTAATAACTCATTCAAATGGGGCTCGTCGAGTACGGATCAATTTGTCCGAAAATCCAAGGCTAACACCCCCTCCAAAAACCAAGTTCAATCATGCTTGGGGGAAAAGTCTATTACCCATAAAATTGAAGTCTAATACCAACTAAAAAGGTCTTGGATATGAACAAGGTTTGAAATCTAAGGCTAATAACTCATTCAAATGGGGCTCGTCGAGTACGGATCAATTTGTCCGAAAATCCAAGGCTAACACCCCCTCCAAAAACCAAGTTCAATCATGCTTGGGGGAAAAGTCTATTACCCATAAAATTGAAGTCTAATACCAACTAAAAAGGTCTTGGATATGAACAAGGTTTGAAATCTAAGGCTAAAACTCATTCAAATGGGGATCGTCGAGTACGGATCAATTTGTCCGAAAATCCAAGGCTAACACCCCCTCCAAAAACCAAGTTCAATCATGCTTGGGGGAAAAGTCTATTACCCATAAAATTGAAGTCTAATACCAACTAAAAAGGTCTTGGATATGAACAAGGTTTGAAATCTAAGGCTAAAACTCATTCAAATGGGGCTCGTCGAGTACGGATCAATTTGTCCGAAAATCCAAGGCTAACACCCCCTCCAAAAACCAAGTTCAATCATGCTTGGGGGAAAAGTCTATTACCCATAAAATTGAAGTCTAATACCAACTAAAAAGGGCTTGGATATGAACAAGGTTTGAAATCTAAGGCTAAAACTCATTCAAATGGGGCTCGTCGAGTACGGATCAATTTGTCCGAAAATCCAAGGCTAACACCCCCTCCAAAAACCAAGTTCAATCATGCTTGGGGGAAAAGTCTATTACCCATAAAATTGAAGTCTAATACCAACTAAAAAGGGCTTGGATATGAACAAGGTTTGAAATCTAAGGCTAAAACTCATTCAAATGGGGCTCGTCGAGTACGGATCAATTTGTCCGAAAATCCAAGGCTAACACCCCCTCCAAAAACCAAGTTCAATCATGCTTGGGGGAAAAGTCTATTACCCATAAAATTGAAGTCTAATACCAACTAAAAAGGTCTTGGATATGAACAAGGTTTGAAATCTAAGGCTAAAACTCATTCAAATGGGGCTCGTCGAGTACGGATCAATTTGTCCGAAAATCCAAGGCTAACACCCCCTCCAAAAACCAAGTTCAATCATGCTTGGGGGAAAAGTCTATTACCCATAAAATTGAAGTCTAATACCAACTAAAAAGGGCTTGGATATGAACAAGGTTTGAAATCTAAGGCTAATACTCATTCAAATGGGGCTCGTCGAGTACGGATCAATTTGTCCGAAAATCCAAGGCTAACACCCCCTCCAAAAACCAAGTTCAATCAAGCTTGGGGGAAAAGTCTATTACCCATAAAATTGAAGTCTAATACCAACTAAAAAGGGCTTGGATATGAACAAGGTTTGAAATCTAAGGCTAAAACTCATTCAAATGGGGCTCGTCGAGTACGGATCAATTTGTCCGAAAATCCAAGGCTAACACCCCCTCCAAAAACCAAGTTCAATCATGCTTGGGGGAAAAGTCTATTACCCATAAAATTGAAGTCTAATACCAACTAAAAAGGGCTTGGATATGAACAAGGTTTGAAATCTAAGGCTAAAACTCATTCAAATGGGGCTCGTCGAGTACGGATCAATTTGTCCGAAAATCCAAGGCTAACACCCCCTCCAAAAACCAAGTTCAATCATGCTTGGGGGAAAAGTCTATTACCCATAAAATTGAAGTCTAATACCAACTAAAAAGGTCTTGGATATGAACAAGGTTTGAAATCTAAGGCTAAAACTCATTCAAATGGGGCTCGTCGAGTACGGATCAATTTGTCCGAAAATCCAAGGCTAACACCCCCTCCAAAAACCAAGTTCAATCATGCTTGGGGGAAAAGTCTATTACCCATAAAATTGAAGTCTAATACCAACTAAAAAGGGCTTGGATATGAACAAGGTTTGAAATCTAAGGCTAAAACTCATTCAAATGGGGCTCGTCGAGTACGGATCAATTTGTCCGAAAATCCAAGGCTAACACCCCCTCCAAAAACCAAGTTCAATCAAGCTTGGGGGAAAAGTCTATTACCCATAAAATTGAAGTCTAATACCAACTAAAAAGGGCTTGGATATGAACAAGGTTTGAAATCTAAGGCTAAAACTCATTCAAATGGGGCTCGTCGAGTACGGATCAATTTGTCCGAAAATCCAAGGCTAACACCCCCTCCAAAAACCAAGTTCAATCATGCTTGGGGGAAAAGTCTATTACCCATAAAATTGAAGTCTAATACCAACTAAAAAGGTCTTGGATATGAACAAGGTTTGAAATCTAAGGCTAAAACTCATTCAAATGGGGCTCGTCGAGTACGGATCAATTTGTCCGAAAATCCAAGGCTAACACCCCCTCCAAAAACCAAGTTCAATCATGCTTGGGGGAAAAGTCTATTACCCATAAAATTGAAGTCTAATACCAACTAAAAAGGTCTTGGATATGAACAAGGTTTGAAATCTAAGGCTAAAACTCATTCAAATGGGGCTCGTCGAGTACGGATCAATTTGTCCGAAAATCCAAGGCTAACACCCCCTCCAAAAACCAAGTTCAATCATGCTTGGGGGAAAAGTCTATTACCCATAAAATTGAAGTCTAATACCAACTAAAAAGGTCTTGGATATGAACAAGGTTTGAAATCTAAGGCTAAAACTCATTCAAATGGGGCTCGTCGAGTACGGATCAATTTGTCCGAAAATCCAAGGCTAACACCCCCTCCAAAAACCAAGTTCAATCATGCTTGGGGGAAAAGTCTATTACCCATAAAATTGAAGTCTAATACCAACTAAAAAGGGCTTGGATATGAACAAGGTTTGAAATCTAAGGCTAAAACTCATTCAAATGGGGCTCGTCGAGTACGGATCAATTTGTCCGAAAATCCAAGGCTAACACCCCCTCCAAAAACCAAGTTCAATCATGCTTGGGGGAAAAGTCTATTACCCATAAAATTGAAGTCTAATACCAACTAAAAAGGTCTTGGATATGAACAAGGTTTGAAATCTAAGGCTAAAACTCATTCAAATGGGGCTCGTCGAGTACGGATCAATTTGTCCGAAAATCCAAGGCTAACACCCCCTCCAAAAACCAAGTTCAATCATGCTTGGGGGAAAAGTCTATTACCCATAAAATTGAAGTCTAATACCAACTAAAAAGGTCTTGGATATGAACAAGGTTTGAAATCTAAGGCTAAAACTCATTCAAATGGGGCTCGTCGAGTACGGATCAATTTGTCCGAAAATCCAAGGCTAACACCCCCTCCAAAAACCAAGTTCAATCATGCTTGGGGGAAAAGTCTATTACCCATAAAATTGAAGTCTAATACCAACTAAAAAGGGCTTGGATATGAACAAGGTTTGAAATCTAAGGCTAAAACTCATTCAAATGGGGCTCGTCGAGTACGGATCAATTTGTCCGAAAATCCAAGGCTAACACCCCCTCCAAAAACCAAGTTCAATCATGCTTGGGGGAAAAGTCTATTACCCATAAAATTGAAGTCTAATACCAACTAAAAAGGGCTTGGATATGAACAAGGTTTGAAATCTAAGGCTAAAACTCATTCAAATGGGGCTCGTCGAGTACGGATCAATTTGTCCGAAAATCCAAGGCTAACACCCCCTCCAAAAACCAAGTTCAATCATGCTTGGGGGAAAAGTCTATTACCCATAAAATTGAAGTCTAATACCAACTAAAAAGGGCTTGGATATGAACAAGGTTTGAAATCTAAGGCTAAAACTCATTCAAATGGGGCTCGTCGAGTACGGATCAATTTGTCCGAAAATCCAAGGCTAACACCCCCTCCAAAAACCAAGTTCAATCATGCTTGGGGGAAAAGTCTATTACCCATAAAATTGAAGTCTAATACCAACTAAAAAGGTCTTGGATATGAACAAGGTTTGAAATCTAAGGCTAAAACTCATTCAAATGGGGCTCGTCGAGTACGGATCAATTTGTCCGAAAATCCAAGGCTAACACCCCCTCCAAAAACCAAGTTCAATCATGCTTGGGGGAAAAGTCTATTACCCATAAAATTGAAGTCTAATACCAACTAAAAAGGGCTTGGATATGAACAAGGTTTGAAATCTAAGGCTAAAACTCATTCAAATGGGGCTCGTCGAGTACGGATCAATTTGTCCGAAAATCCAAGGCTAACACCCCCTCCAAAAACCAAGTTCAATCATGCTTGGGGGAAAAGTCTATTACCCATAAAATTGAAGTCTAATACCAACTAAAAAGGTCTTGGATATGAACAAGGTTTGAAATCTAAGGCTAAAACTCATTCAAATGGGGCTCGTCGAGTACGGATCAATTTGTCCGAAAATCCAAGGCTAACACCCCCTCCAAAAACCAAGTTCAATCATGCTTGGGGGAAAAGTCTATTACCCATAAAATTGAAGTCTAATACCAACTAAAAAGGGCTTGGATATGAACAAGGTTTGAAATCTAAGGCTAAAACTCATTCAAATGGGGCTCGTCGAGTACGGATCAATTTGTCCGAAAATCCAAGGCTAACACCCCCTCCAAAAACCAAGTTCAATCATGCTTGGGGGAAAAGTCTATTACCCATAAAATTGAAGTCTAATACCAACTAAAAAGGGCTTGGATATGAACAAGGTTTGAAATCTAAGGCTAAAACTCATTCAAATGGGGCTCGTCGAGTACGGATCAATTTGTCCGAAAATCCAAGGCTAACACCCCCTCCAAAAACCAAGTTCAATCATGCTTGGGGGAAAAGTCTATTACCCATAAAATTGAAGTCTAATACCAACTAAAAAGGGCTTGGATATGAACAAGGTTTGAAATCTAAGGCTAAAACTCATTCAAATGGGGCTCGTCGAGTACGGATCAATTTGTCCGAAAATCCAAGGCTAACACCCCCTCCAAAAACCAAGTTCAATCATGCTTGGGGGAAAAGTCTATTACCCATAAAATTGAAGTCTAATACCAACTAAAAAGGGCTTGGATATGAACAAGGTTTGAAATCTAAGGCTAAAACTCATTCAAATGGGGCTCGTCGAGTACGGATCAATTTGTCCGAAAATCCAAGGCTAACACCCCCTCCAAAAACCAAGTTCAATCATGCTTGGGGGAAAAGTCTATTACCCATAAAATTGAAGTCTAATACCAACTAAAAAGGTCTTGGATATGAACAAGGTTTGAAATCTAAGGCTAAAACTCATTCAAATGGGGCTCGTCGAGTACGGATCAATTTGTCCGAAAATCCAAGGCTAACACCCCCTCCAAAAACCAAGTTCAATCATGCTTGGGGGAAAAGTCTATTACCCATAAAATTGAAGTCTAATACCAACTAAAAAGGTCTTGGATATGAACAAGGTTTGAAATCTAAGGCTAAAACTCATTCAAATGGGGCTCGTCGAGTACGGATCAATTTGTCCGAAAATCCAAGGCTAACACCCCCTCCAAAAACCAAGTTCAATCATGCTTGGGGGAAAAGTCTATTACCCATAAAATTGAAGTCTAATACCAACTAAAAAGGTCTTGGATATGAACAAGGTTTGAAATCTAAGGCTAAAACTCATTCAAATGGGGCTCGTCGAGTACGGATCAATTTGTCCGAAAATCCAAGGCTAACACCCCCTCCAAAAACCAAGTTCAATCATGCTTGGGGGAAAAGTCTATTACCCATAAAATTGAAGTCTAATACCAACTAAAAAGGGCTTGGATATGAACAAGGTTTGAAATCTAAGGCTAAAACTCATTCAAATGGGGCTCGTCGAGTACGGATCAATTTGTCCGAAAATCCAAGGCTAACACCCCCTCCAAAAACCAAGTTCAATCATGCTTGGGGGAAAAGTCTATTACCCATAAAATTGAAGTCTAATACCAACTAAAAAGGGCTTGGATATGAACAAGGTTTGAAATCTAAGGCTAAAACTCATTCAAATGGGGCTCGTCGAGTACGGATCAATTTGTCCGAAAATCCAAGGCTAACACCCCCTCCAAAAACCAAGTTCAATCATGCTTGGGGGAAAGTCTATTACCCATAAAATTGAAGTCTAATACCAACTAAAAAGGGCTTGGATATGAACAAGGTTTGAAATCTAAGGCTAAAACTCATTCAAATGGGGCTCGTCGAGTACGGATCAATTTGTCCGAAAATCCAAGGCTAACACCCCCTCCAAAAACCAAGTTCAATCATGCTTGGGGGAAAAGTCTATTACCCATAAAATTGAAGTCTAATACCAACTAAAAAGGTCTTGGATATGAACAAGGTTTGAAATCTAAGGCTAAAACTCATTCAAATGGGGCTCGTCGAGTACGGATCAATTTGTCCGAAAATCCAAGGCTAACACCCCCTCCAAAAACCAAGTTCAATCATGCTTGGGGGAAAAGTCTATTACCCATAAAATTGAAGTCTAATACCAACTAAAAAGGTCTTGGATATGAACAAGGTTTGAAATCTAAGGCTAAAACTCATTCAAATGGGGCTCGTCGAGTACGGATCAATTTGTCCGAAAATCCAAGGCTAACACCCCCTCCAAAAACCAAGTTCAATCATGCTTGGGGGAAAAGTCTATTACCCATAAAATTGAAGTCTAATACCAACTAAAAAGGGCTTGGATATGAACAAGGTTTGAAATCTAAGGCTAAAACTCATTCAAATGGGGCTCGTCGAGTACGGATCAATTTGTCCGAAAATCCAAGGCTAACACCCCCTCCAAAAACCAAGTTCAATCATGCTTGGGGGAAAAGTCTATTACCCATAAAATTGAAGTCTAATACCAACTAAAAAGGGCTTGGATATGAACAAGGTTTGAAATCTAAGGCTAAAACTCATTCAAATGGGGCTCGTCGAGTACGGATCAATTTGTCCGAAAATCCAAGGCTAACACCCCCTCCAAAAACCAAGTTCAATCATGCTTGGGGGAAAAGTCTATTACCCATAAAATTGAAGTCTAATACCAACTAAAAAGGGCTTGGATATGAACAAGGTTTGAAATCTAAGGCTAAAACTCATTCAAATGGGGCTCGTCGAGTACGGATCAATTTGTCCGAAAATCCAAGGCTAACACCCCCTCCAAAAACCAAGTTCAATCATGCTTGGGGGAAAAGTCTATTACCCATAAAATTGAAGTCTAATACCAACTAAAAAGGTCTTGGATATGAACAAGGTTTGAAATCTAAGGCTAAAACTCATTCAAATGGGGCTCGTCGAGTACGGATCAATTTGTCCGAAAATCCAAGGCTAACACCCCCTCCAAAAACCAAGTTCAATCATGCTTGGGGGAAAAGTCTATTACCCATAAAATTGAAGTCTAATACCAACTAAAAAGGTCTTGGATATGAACAAGGTTTGAAATCTAAGGCTAAAACTCATTCAAATGGGGCTCGTCGAGTACGGATCAATTTGTCCGAAAATCCAAGGCTAACACCCCCTCCAAAAACCAAGTTCAATCATGCTTGGGGGAAAAGTCTATTACCCATAAAATTGAAGTCTAATACCAACTAAAAAGGGCTTGGATATGAACAAGGTTTGAAATCTAAGGCTAAAACTCATTCAAATGGGGCTCGTCGAGTACGGATCAATTTGTCCGAAAATCCAAGGCTAACACCCCCTCCAAAAACCAAGTTCAATCATGCTTGGGGGAAAAGTCTATTACCCATAAAATTGAAGTCTAATACCAACTAAAAAGGGCTTGGATATGAACAAGGTTTGAAATCTAAGGCTAAAACTCATTCAAATGGGGCTCGTCGAGTACGGATCAATTTGTCCGAAAATCCAAGGCTAACACCCCCTCCAAAAACCAAGTTCAATCATGCTTGGGGGAAAAGTCTATTACCCATAAAATTGAAGTCTAATACCAACTAAAAAGGGCTTGGATATGAACAAGGTTTGAAATCTAAGGCTAAAACTCATTCAAATGGGGCTCGTCGAGTACGGATCAATTTGTCCGAAAATCCAAGGCTAACACCCCCTCCAAAAACCAAGTTCAATCATGCTTGGGGGAAAAGTCTATTACCCATAAAATTGAAGTCTAATACCAACTAAAAAGGGCTTGGATATGAACAAGGTTTGAAATCTAAGGCTAAAACTCATTCAAATGGGGCTCGTCGAGTACGGATCAATTTGTCCGAAAATCCAAGGCTAACACCCCCTCCAAAAACCAAGTTCAATCATGCTTGGGGGAAAAGTCTATTACCCATAAAATTGAAGTCTAATACCAACTAAAAAGGGCTTGGATATGAACAAGGTTTGAAATCTAAGGCTAAAACTCATTCAAATGGGGCTCGTCGAGTACGGATCAATTTGTCCGAAAATCCAAGGCTAACACCCCCTCCAAAAACCAAGTTCAATCATGCTTGGGGGAAAAGTCTATTACCCATAAAATTGAAGTCTAATACCAACTAAAAAGGTTGGATATGAACAAGGTTTGAAATCTAAGGCTAAAACTCATTCAAATGGGGCTCGTCGAGTACGGATCAATTTGTCCGAAAATCCAAGGCTAACACCCCCTCCAAAAACCAAGTTCAATCATGCTTGGGGGAAAAGTCTATTACCCATAAAATTGAAGTCTAATACCAACTAAAAAGGGCTTGGATATGAACAAGGTTTGAAATCTAAGGCTAAAACTCATTCAAATGGGGCTCGTCGAGTACGGATCAATTTGTCCGAAAATCCAAGGCTAACACCCCCTCCAAAAACCAAGTTCAATCATGCTTGGGGGAAAAGTCTATTACCCATAAAATTGAAGTCTAATACCAACTAAAAAGGGCTTGGATATGAACAAGGTTTGAAATCTAAGGCTAAAACTCATTCAAATGGGGCTCGTCGAGTACGGATCAATTTGTCCGAAAATCCAAGGCTAACACCCCCTCCAAAAACCAAGTTCAATCATGCTTGGGGGAAAAGTCTATTACCCATAAAATTGAAGTCTAATACCAACTAAAAAGGGCTTGGATATGAACAAGGTTTGAAATCTAAGGCTAAAACTCATTCAAATGGGGCTCGTCGAGTACGGATCAATTTGTCCGAAAATCCAAGGCTAACACCCCCTCCAAAAACCAAGTTCAATCATGCTTGGGGGAAAGTCTATTACCCATAAAATTGAAGTCTAATACCAACTAAAAAGGGCTTGGATATGAACAAGGTTTGAAATCTAAGGCTAAAACTCATTCAAATGGGGCTCGTCGAGTACGGATCAATTTGTCCGAAAATCCAAGGCTAACACCCCCTCCAAAAACCAAGTTCAATCATGCTTGGGGGAAAGTGTATTACCCATAAAATTGAAGTCTAATACCAACTAAAAAGGTCTTGGATATGAACAAGGTTTGAAATCTAAGGCTAAAACTCATTCAAATGGGGCTCGTCGAGTACGGATCAATTTGTCCGAAAATCCAAGGCTAACACCCCCTCCAAAAACCAAGTTCAATCATGCTTGGGGGAAAAGTCTATTACCCATAAAATTGAAGTCTAATACCAACTAAAAAGGTCTTGGATATGAACAAGGTTTGAAATCTAAGGCTAAAACTCATTCAAATGGGGCTCGTCGAGTACGGATCAATTTGTCCGAAAATCCAAGGCTAACACCCCCTCCAAAAACCAAGTTCAATCATGCTTGGGGGAAAAGTCTATTACCCATAAAATTGAAGTCTAATACCAACTAAAAAGGGCTTGGATATGAACAAGGTTTGAAATCTAAGGCTAAAACTCATTCAAATGGGGCTCGTCGAGTACGGATCAATTTGTCCGAAAATCCAAGGCTAACACCCCCTCCAAAAACCAAGTTCAATCATGCTTGGGGGAAAGTGTATTACCCATAAAATTGAAGTCTAATACCAACTAAAAAGGGCTTGGATATGAACAAGGTTTGAAATCTAAGGCTAAAACTCATTCAAATGGGGCTCGTCGAGTACGGATCAATTTGTCCGAAAATCCAAGGCTAACACCCCCTCCAAAAACCAAGTTCAATCATGCTTGGGGGAAAGTGTATTACCCATAAAATTGAAGTCTAATACCAACTAAAAAGGGCTTGGATATGAACAAGGTTTGAAATCTAAGGCTAAAACTCATTCAAATGGGGCTCGTCGAGTACGGATCAATTTGTCCGAAAATCCAAGGCTAACACCCCCTCCAAAAACCAAGTTCAATCATGCTTGGGGGAAAAGTCTATTACCCATAAAATTGAAGTCTAATACCAACTAAAAAGGGCTTGGATATGAACAAGGTTTGAAATCTAAGGCTAAAACTCATTCAAATGGGGCTCGTCGAGTACGGATCAATTTGTCCGAAAATCCAAGGCTAACACCCCCTCCAAAAACCAAGTTCAATCATGCTTGGGGGAAAGTCTATTACCCATAAAATTGAAGTCTAATACCAACTAAAAAGGGCTTGGATATGAACAAGGTTTGAAATCTAAGGCTAAAACTCATTCAAATGGGGCTCGTCGAGTACGGATCAATTTGTCCGAAAATCCAAGGCTAACACCCCCTCCAAAAACCAAGTTCAATCATGCTTGGGGGAAAAGTCTATTACCCATAAAATTGAAGTCTAATACCAACTAAAAAGGTCTTGGATATGAACAAGGTTTGAAATCTAAGGCTAAAACTCATTCAAATGGGGCTCGTCGAGTACGGATCAATTTGTCCGAAAATCCAAGGCTAACACCCCCTCCAAAAACCAAGTTCAATCATGCTTGGGGGAAAAGTCTATTACCCATAAAATTGAAGTCTAATACCAACTAAAAAGGGCTTGGATATGAACAAGGTTTGAAATCTAAGGCTAAAACTCATTCAAATGGGGCTCGTCGAGTACGGATCAATTTGTCCGAAAATCCAAGGCTAACACCCCCTCCAAAAACCAAGTTCAATCATGCTTGGGGGAAAAGTCTATTACCCATAAAATTGAAGTCTAATACCAACTAAAAAGGGCTTGGATATGAACAAGGTTTGAAATCTAAGGCTAAAACTCATTCAAATGGGGCTCGTCGAGTACGGATCAATTTGTCCGAAAATCCAAGGCTAACACCCCCTCCAAAAACCAAGTTCAATCATGCTTGGGGGAAAGTCTATTACCCATAAAATTGAAGTCTAATACCAACTAAAAAGGGCTTGGATATGAACAAGGTTTGAAATCTAAGGCTAAAACTCATTCAAATGGGGCTCGTCGAGTACGGATCAATTTGTCCGAAAATCCAAGGCTAACACCCCCTCCAAAAACCAAGTTCAATCATGCTTGGGGGAAAGTGTATTACCCATAAAATTGAAGTCTAATACCAACTAAAAAGGGCTTGGATATGAACAAGGTTTGAAATCTAAGGCTAAAACTCATTCAAATGGGGCTCGTCGAGTACGGATCAATTTGTCCGAAAATCCAAGGCTAACACCCCCTCCAAAAACCAAGTTCAATCATGCTTGGGGGAAAAGTCTATTACCCATAAAATTGAAGTCTAATACCAACTAAAAAGGTCTTGGATATGAACAAGGTTTGAAATCTAAGGCTAAAACTCATTCAAATGGGGCTCGTCGAGTACGGATCAATTTGTCCGAAAATCCAAGGCTAACACCCCCTCCAAAAACCAAGTTCAATCATGCTTGGGGGAAAAGTCTATTACCCATAAAATTGAAGTCTAATACCAACTAAAAAGGGCTTGGATATGAACAAGGTTTGAAATCTAAGGCTAAAACTCATTCAAATGGGGCTCGTCGAGTACGGATCAATTTGTCCGAAAATCCAAGGCTAACACCCCCTCCAAAAACCAAGTTCAATCATGCTTGGGGGAAAAGTGTATTACCCATAAAATTGAAGTCTAATACCAACTAAAAAGGGCTTGGATATGAACAAGGTTTGAAATCTAAGGCTAAAACTCATTCAAATGGGGCTCGTCGAGTACGGATCAATTTGTCCGAAAATCCAAGGCTAACACCCCCTCCAAAAACCAAGTTCAATCATGCTTGGGGGAAAAGTCTATTACCCATAAAATTGAAGTCTAATACCAACTAAAAAGGGCTTGGATATGAACAAGGTTTGAAATCTAAGGCTAAAACTCATTCAAATGGGGCTCGTCGAGTACGGATCAATTTGTCCGAAAATCCAAGGCTAACACCCCCTCCAAAAACCAAGTTCAATCATGCTTGGGGGAAAAGTCTATTACCCATAAAATTGAAGTCTAATACCAACTAAAAAGGGCTTGGATATGAACAAGGTTTGAAATCTAAGGCTAAAACTCATTCAAATGGGGCTCGTCGAGTACGGATCAATTTGTCCGAAAATCCAAGGCTAACACCCCCTCCAAAAACCAAGTTCAATCATGCTTGGGGGAAAGTGTATTACCCATAAAATTGAAGTCTAATACCAACTAAAAAGGGCTTGGATATGAACAAGGTTTGAAATCTAAGGCTAAAACTCATTCAAATGGGGCTCGTCGAGTACGGATCAATTTGTCCGAAAATCCAAGGCTAACACCCCCTCCAAAAACCAAGTTCAATCATGCTTGGGGGAAAAGTGTATTACCCATAAAATTGAAGTCTAATACCAACTAAAAAGGGCTTGGATATGAACAAGGTTTGAAATCTAAGGCTAAAACTCATTCAAATGGGGCTCGTCGAGTACGGATCAATTTGTCCGAAAATCCAAGGCTAACACCCCCTCCAAAAACCAAGTTCAATCATGCTTGGGGGAAAAGTCTATTACCCATAAAATTGAAGTCTAATACCAACTAAAAAGGGCTTGGATATGAACAAGGTTTGAAATCTAAGGCTAAAACTCATTCAAATGGGGCTCGTCGAGTACGGATCAATTTGTCCGAAAATCCAAGGCTAACACCCCCTCCAAAAACCAAGTTCAATCATGCTTGGGGGAAAAGTGTATTACCCATAAAATTGAAGTCTAATACCAACTAAAAAGGGCTTGGATATGAACAAGGTTTGAAATCTAAGGCTAAAACTCATTCAAATGGGGCTCGTCGAGTACGGATCAATTTGTCCGAAAATCCAAGGCTAACACCCCCTCCAAAAACCAAGTTCAATCATGCTTGGGGGAAAAGTCTATTACCCATAAAATTGAAGTCTAATACCAACTAAAAAGGGCTTGGATATGAACAAGGTTTGAAATCTAAGGCTAAAACTCATTCAAATGGGGCTCGTCGAGTACGGATCAATTTGTCCGAAAATCCAAGGCTAACACCCCCTCCAAAAACCAAGTTCAATCATGCTTGGGGGAAAAGTCTATTACCCATAAAATTGAAGTCTAATACCAACTAAAAAGGGCTTGGATATGAACAAGGTTTGAAATCTAAGGCTAAAACTCATTCAAATGGGGCTCGTCGAGTACGGATCAATTTGTCCGAAAATCCAAGGCTAACACCCCCTCCAAAAACCAAGTTCAATCATGCTTGGGGGAAAAGTCTATTACCCATAAAATTGAAGTCTAATACCAACTAAAAAGGGCTTGGATATGAACAAGGTTTGAAATCTAAGGCTAAAACTCATTCAAATGGGGCTCGTCGAGTACGGATCAATTTGTCCGAAAATCCAAGGCTAACACCCCCTCCAAAAACCAAGTTCAATCATGCTTGGGGGAAAAGTCTATTACCCATAAAATTGAAGTCTAATACCAACTAAAAAGGGCTTGGATATGAACAAGGTTTGAAATCTAAGGCTAAAACTCATTCAAATGGGGCTCGTCGAGTACGGATCAATTTGTCCGAAAATCCAAGGCTAACACCCCCTCCAAAAACCAAGTTCAATCATGCTTGGGGGAAAAGTCTATTACCCATAAAATTGAAGTCTAATACCAACTAAAAAGGGCTTGGATATGAACAAGGTTTGAAATCTAAGGCTAAAACTCATTCAAATGGGGCTCGTCGAGTACGGATCAATTTGTCCGAAAATCCAAGGCTAACACCCCCTCCAAAAACCAAGTTCAATCATGCTTGGGGGAAAAGTCTATTACCCATAAAATTGAAGTCTAATACCAACTAAAAAGGGCTTGGATATGAACAAGGTTTGAAATCTAAGGCTAAAACTCATTCAAATGGGGCTCGTCGAGTACGGATCAATTTGTCCGAAAATCCAAGGCTAACACCCCCTCCAAAAACCAAGTTCAATCATGCTTGGGGGAAAAGTCTATTACCCATAAAATTGAAGTCTAATACCAACTAAAAAGGGCTTGGATATGAACAAGGTTTGAAATCTAAGGCTAAAACTCATTCAAATGGGGCTCGTCGAGTACGGATCAATTTGTCCGAAAATCCAAGGCTAACACCCCCTCCAAAAACCAAGTTCAATCATGCTTGGGGGAAAAGTGTATTACCCATAAAATTGAAGTCTAATACCAACTAAAAAGGGCTTGGATATGAACAAGGTTTGAAATCTAAGGCTAAAACTCATTCAAATGGGGCTCGTCGAGTACGGATCAATTTGTCCGAAAATCCAAGGCTAACACCCCCTCCAAAAACCAAGTTCAATCATGCTTGGGGGAAAAGTGTATTACCCATAAAATTGAAGTCTAATACCAACTAAAAAGGGCTTGGATATGAACAAGGTTTGAAATCTAAGGCTAAAACTCATTCAAATGGGGCTCGTCGAGTACGGATCAATTTGTCCGAAAATCCAAGGCTAACACCCCCTCCAAAAACCAAGTTCAATCATGCTTGGGGGAAAAGTCTATTACCCATAAAATTGAAGTCTAATACCAACTAAAAAGGGCTTGGATATGAACAAGGTTTGAAATCTAAGGCTAAAACTCATTCAAATGGGGCTCGTCGAGTACGGATCAATTTGTCCGAAAATCCAAGGCTAACACCCCCTCCAAAAACCAAGTTCAATCATGCTTGGGGGAAAAGTCTATTACCCATAAAATTGAAGTCTAATACCAACTAAAAAGGGCTTGGATATGAACAAGGTTTGAAATCTAAGGCTAAAACTCATTCAAATGGGGCTCGTCGAGTACGGATCAATTTGTCCGAAAATCCAAGGCTAACACCCCCTCCAAAAACCAAGTTCAATCATGCTTGGGGGAAAAGTCTATTACCCATAAAATTGAAGTCTAATACCAACTAAAAAGGGCTTGGATATGAACAAGGTTTGAAATCTAAGGCTAAAACTCATTCAAATGGGGCTCGTCGAGTACGGATCAATTTGTCCGAAAATCCAAGGCTAACACCCCCTCCAAAAACCAAGTTCAATCATGCTTGGGGGAAAAGTCTATTACCCATAAAATTGAAGTCTAATACCAACTAAAAAGGGCTTGGATATGAACAAGGTTTGAAATCTAAGGCTAAAACTCATTCAAATGGGGCTCGTCGAGTACGGATCAATTTGTCCGAAAATCCAAGGCTAACACCCCCTCCAAAAACCAAGTTCAATCATGCTTGGGGGAAAAGTCTATTACCCATAAAATTGAAGTCTAATACCAACTAAAAAGGGCTTGGATATGAACAAGGTTTGAAATCTAAGGCTAAAACTCATTCAAATGGGGCTCGTCGAGTACGGATCAATTTGTCCGAAAATCCAAGGCTAACACCCCCTCCAAAAACCAAGTTCAATCATGCTTGGGGGAAAAGTCTATTACCCATAAAATTGAAGTCTAATACCAACTAAAAAGGGCTTGGATATGAACAAGGTTTGAAATCTAAGGCTAAAACTCATTCAAATGGGGCTCGTCGAGTACGGATCAATTTGTCCGAAAATCCAAGGCTAACACCCCCTCCAAAAACCAAGTTCAATCATGCTTGGGGGAAAAGTCTATTACCCATAAAATTGAAGTCTAATACCAACTAAAAAGGGCTTGGATATGAACAAGGTTTGAAATCTAAGGCTAAAACTCATTCAAATGGGGCTCGTCGAGTACGGATCAATTTGTCCGAAAATCCAAGGCTAACACCCCCTCCAAAAACCAAGTTCAATCATGCTTGGGGGAAAAGTCTATTACCCATAAAATTGAAGTCTAATACCAACTAAAAAGGGCTTGGATATGAACAAGGTTTGAAATCTAAGGCTAAAACTCATTCAAATGGGGCTCGTCGAGTACGGATCAATTTGTCCGAAAATCCAAGGCTAACACCCCCTCCAAAAACCAAGTTCAATCATGCTTGGGGGAAAAGTCTATTACCCATAAAATTGAAGTCTAATACCAACTAAAAAGGGCTTGGATATGAACAAGGTTTGAAATCTAAGGCTAAAACTCATTCAAATGGGGCTCGTCGAGTACGGATCAATTTGTCCGAAAATCCAAGGCTAACACCCCCTCCAAAAACCAAGTTCAATCATGCTTGGGGGAAAAGTCTATTACCCATAAAATTGAAGTCTAATACCAACTAAAAAGGGCTTGGATATGAACAAGGTTTGAAATCTAAGGCTAAAACTCATTCAAATGGGGCTCGTCGAGTACGGATCAATTTGTCCGAAAATCCAAGGCTAACACCCCCTCCAAAAACCAAGTTCAATCATGCTTGGGGGAAAAGTGTATTACCCATAAAATTGAAGTCTAATACCAACTAAAAAGGGCTTGGATATGAACAAGGTTTGAAATCTAAGGCTAAAACTCATTCAAATGGGGCTCGTCGAGTACGGATCAATTTGTCCGAAAATCCAAGGCTAACACCCCCTCCAAAAACCAAGTTCAATCATGCTTGGGGGAAAAGTGTATTACCCATAAAATTGAAGTCTAATACCAACTAAAAAGGGCTTGGATATGAACAAGGTTTGAAATCTAAGGCTAAAACTCATTCAAATGGGGCTCGTCGAGTACGGATCAATTTGTCCGAAAATCCAAGGCTAACACCCCCTCCAAAAACCAAGTTCAATCATGCTTGGGGGAAAAGTCTATTACCCATAAAATTGAAGTCTAATACCAACTAAAAAGGGCTTGGATATGAACAAGGTTTGAAATCTAAGGCTAAAACTCATTCAAATGGGGCTCGTCGAGTACGGATCAATTTGTCCGAAAATCCAAGGCTAACACCCCCTCCAAAAACCAAGTTCAATCATGCTTGGGGGAAAAGTCTATTACCCATAAAATTGAAGTCTAATACCAACTAAAAAGGGCTTGGATATGAACAAGGTTTGAAATCTAAGGCTAAAACTCATTCAAATGGGGCTCGTCGAGTACGGATCAATTTGTCCGAAAATCCAAGGCTAACACCCCCTCCAAAAACCAAGTTCAATCATGCTTGGGGGAAAAGTCTATTACCCATAAAATTGAAGTCTAATACCAACTAAAAAGGGCTTGGATATGAACAAGGTTTGAAATCTAAGGCTAAAACTCATTCAAATGGGGCTCGTCGAGTACGGATCAATTTGTCCGAAAATCCAAGGCTAACACCCCCTCCAAAAACCAAGTTCAATCATGCTTGGGGGAAAAGTCTATTACCCATAAAATTGAAGTCTAATACCAACTAAAAAGGGCTTGGATATGAACAAGGTTTGAAATCTAAGGCTAAAACTCATTCAAATGGGGCTCGTCGAGTACGGATCAATTTGTCCGAAAATCCAAGGCTAACACCCCCTCCAAAAACCAAGTTCAATCATGCTTGGGGGAAAAGTCTATTACCCATAAAATTGAAGTCTAATACCAACTAAAAAGGGCTTGGATATGAACAAGGTTTGAAATCTAAGGCTAAAACTCATTCAAATGGGGCTCGTCGAGTACGGATCAATTTGTCCGAAAATCCAAGGCTAACACCCCCTCCAAAAACCAAGTTCAATCATGCTTGGGGGAAAAGTCTATTACCCATAAAATTGAAGTCTAATACCAACTAAAAAGGGCTTGGATATGAACAAGGTTTGAAATCTAAGGCTAAAACTCATTCAAATGGGGCTCGTCGAGTACGGATCAATTTGTCCGAAAATCCAAGGCTAACACCCCCTCCAAAAACCAAGTTCAATCATGCTTGGGGGAAAGTGTATTACCCATAAAATTGAAGTCTAATACCAACTAAAAAGGGCTTGGATATGAACAAGGTTTGAAATCTAAGGCTAAAACTCATTCAAATGGGGCTCGTCGAGTACGGATCAATTTGTCCGAAAATCCAAGGCTAACACCCCCTCCAAAAACCAAGTTCAATCATGCTTGGGGGAAAAGTGTATTACCCATAAAATTGAAGTCTAATACCAACTAAAAAGGGCTTGGATATGAACAAGGTTTGAAATCTAAGGCTAAAACTCATTCAAATGGGGCTCGTCGAGTACGGATCAATTTGTCCGAAAATCCAAGGCTAACACCCCCTCCAAAAACCAAGTTCAATCATGCTTGGGGGAAAAGTCTATTACCCATAAAATTGAAGTCTAATACCAACTAAAAAGGGCTTGGATATGAACAAGGTTTGAAATCTAAGGCTAAAACTCATTCAAATGGGGCTCGTCGAGTACGGATCAATTTGTCCGAAAATCCAAGGCTAACACCCCCTCCAAAAACCAAGTTCAATCATGCTTGGGGGAAAGTGTATTACCCATAAAATTGAAGTCTAATACCAACTAAAAAGGGCTTGGATATGAACAAGGTTTGAAATCTAAGGCTAAAACTCATTCAAATGGGGCTCGTCGAGTACGGATCAATTTGTCCGAAAATCCAAGGCTAACACCCCCTCCAAAAACCAAGTTCAATCATGCTTGGGGGAAAAGTGTATTACCCATAAAATTGAAGTCTAATACCAACTAAAAAGGGCTTGGATATGAACAAGGTTTGAAATCTAAGGCTAAAACTCATTCAAATGGGGCTCGTCGAGTACGGATCAATTTGTCCGAAAATCCAAGGCTAACACCCCCTCCAAAAACCAAGTTCAATCATGCTTGGGGGAAAAGTCTATTACCCATAAAATTGAAGTCTAATACCAACTAAAAAGGGCTTGGATATGAACAAGGTTTGAAATCTAAGGCTAAAACTCATTCAAATGGGGCTCGTCGAGTACGGATCAATTTGTCCGAAAATCCAAGGCTAACACCCCCTCCAAAAACCAAGTTCAATCATGCTTGGGGGAAAAGTCTATTACCCATAAAATTGAAGTCTAATACCAACTAAAAAGGGCTTGGATATGAACAAGGTTTGAAATCTAAGGCTAAAACTCATTCAAATGGGGCTCGTCGAGTACGGATCAATTTGTCCGAAAATCCAAGGCTAACACCCCCTCCAAAAACCAAGTTCAATCATGCTTGGGGGAAAGTGTATTACCCATAAAATTGAAGTCTAATACCAACTAAAAAGGGCTTGGATATGAACAAGGTTTGAAATCTAAGGCTAAAACTCATTCAAATGGGGCTCGTCGAGTACGGATCAATTTGTCCGAAAATCCAAGGCTAACACCCCCTCCAAAAACCAAGTTCAATCATGCTTGGGGGAAAGTGTATTACCCATAAAATTGAAGTCTAATACCAACTAAAAAGGGCTTGGATATGAACAAGGTTTGAAATCTAAGGCTAAAACTCATTCAAATGGGGCTCGTCGAGTACGGATCAATTTGTCCGAAAATCCAAGGCTAACACCCCCTCCAAAAACCAAGTTCAATCATGCTTGGGGGAAAAGTCTATTACCCATAAAATTGAAGTCTAATACCAACTAAAAAGGGCTTGGATATGAACAAGGTTTGAAATCTAAGGCTAAAACTCATTCAAATGGGGCTCGTCGAGTACGGATCAATTTGTCCGAAAATCCAAGGCTAACACCCCCTCCAAAAACCAAGTTCAATCATGCTTGGGGGAAAAGTCTATTACCCATAAAATTGAAGTCTAATACCAACTAAAAAGGGCTTGGATATGAACAAGGTTTGAAATCTAAGGCTAAAACTCATTCAAATGGGGCTCGTCGAGTACGGATCAATTTGTCCGAAAATCCAAGGCTAACACCCCCTCCAAAAACCAAGTTCAATCATGCTTGGGGGAAAAGTGTATTACCCATAAAATTGAAGTCTAATACCAACTAAAAAGGGCTTGGATATGAACAAGGTTTGAAATCTAAGGCTAAAACTCATTCAAATGGGGCTCGTCGAGTACGGATCAATTTGTCCGAAAATCCAAGGCTAACACCCCCTCCAAAAACCAAGTTCAATCATGCTTGGGGGAAAAGTGTATTACCCATAAAATTGAAGTCTAATACCAACTAAAAAGGGCTTGGATATGAACAAGGTTTGAAATCTAAGGCTAAAACTCATTCAAATGGGGCTCGTCGAGTACGGATCAATTTGTCCGAAAATCCAAGGCTAACACCCCCTCCAAAAACCAAGTTCAATCATGCTTGGGGGAAAAGTCTATTACCCATAAAATTGAAGTCTAATACCAACTAAAAAGGGCTTGGATATGAACAAGGTTTGAAATCTAAGGCTAAAACTCATTCAAATGGGGCTCGTCGAGTACGGATCAATTTGTCCGAAAATCCAAGGCTAACACCCCCTCCAAAAACCAAGTTCAATCATGCTTGGGGGAAAGTGTATTACCCATAAAATTGAAGTCTAATACCAACTAAAAAGGGCTTGGATATGAACAAGGTTTGAAATCTAAGGCTAAAACTCATTCAAATGGGGCTCGTCGAGTACGGATCAATTTGTCCGAAAATCCAAGGCTAACACCCCCTCCAAAAACCAAGTTCAATCATGCTTGGGGGAAAGTGTATTACCCATAAAATTGAAGTCTAATACCAACTAAAAAGGGCTTGGATATGAACAAGGTTTGAAATCTAAGGCTAAAACTCATTCAAATGGGGCTCGTCGAGTACGGATCAATTTGTCCGAAAATCCAAGGCTAACACCCCCTCCAAAAACCAAGTTCAATCATGCTTGGGGGAAAAGTCTATTACCCATAAAATTGAAGTCTAATACCAACTAAAAAGGGCTTGGATATGAACAAGGTTTGAAATCTAAGGCTAAAACTCATTCAAATGGGGCTCGTCGAGTACGGATCAATTTGTCCGAAAATCCAAGGCTAACACCCCCTCCAAAAACCAAGTTCAATCATGCTTGGGGGAAAAGTCTATTACCCATAAAATTGAAGTCTAATACCAACTAAAAAGGGCTTGGATATGAACAAGGTTTGAAATCTAAGGCTAAAACTCATTCAAATGGGGCTCGTCGAGTACGGATCAATTTGTCCGAAAATCCAAGGCTAACACCCCCTCCAAAAACCAAGTTCAATCATGCTTGGGGGAAAAGTCTATTACCCATAAAATTGAAGTCTAATACCAACTAAAAAGGGCTTGGATATGAACAAGGTTTGAAATCTAAGGCTAAAACTCATTCAAATGGGGCTCGTCGAGTACGGATCAATTTGTCCGAAAATCCAAGGCTAACACCCCCTCCAAAAACCAAGTTCAATCATGCTTGGGGGAAAGTGTATTACCCATAAAATTGAAGTCTAATACCAACTAAAAAGGGCTTGGATATGAACAAGGTTTGAAATCTAAGGCTAAAACTCATTCAAATGGGGCTCGTCGAGTACGGATCAATTTGTCCGAAAATCCAAGGCTAACACCCCCTCCAAAAACCAAGTTCAATCATGCTTGGGGGAAAAGTCTATTACCCATAAAATTGAAGTCTAATACCAACTAAAAAGGGCTTGGATATGAACAAGGTTTGAAATCTAAGGCTAAAACTCATTCAAATGGGGCTCGTCGAGTACGGATCAATTTGTCCGAAAATCCAAGGCTAACACCCCCTCCAAAAACCAAGTTCAATCATGCTTGGGGGAAAAGTGTATTACCCATAAAATTGAAGTCTAATACCAACTAAAAAGGGCTTGGATATGAACAAGGTTTGAAATCTAAGGCTAAAACTCATTCAAATGGGGCTCGTCGAGTACGGATCAATTTGTCCGAAAATCCAAGGCTAACACCCCCTCCAAAAACCAAGTTCAATCATGCTTGGGGGAAAAGTCTATTACCCATAAAATTGAAGTCTAATACCAACTAAAAAGGGCTTGGATATGAACAAGGTTTGAAATCTAAGGCTAAAACTCATTCAAATGGGGCTCGTCGAGTACGGATCAATTTGTCCGAAAATCCAAGGCTAACACCCCCTCCAAAAACCAAGTTCAATCATGCTTGGGGGAAAAGTCTATTACCCATAAAATTGAAGTCTAATACCAACTAAAAAGGGCTTGGATATGAACAAGGTTTGAAATCTAAGGCTAAAACTCATTCAAATGGGGCTCGTCGAGTACGGATCAATTTGTCCGAAAATCCAAGGCTAACACCCCCTCCAAAAACCAAGTTCAATCATGCTTGGGGGAAAAGTCTATTACCCATAAAATTGAAGTCTAATACCAACTAAAAAGGGCTTGGATATGAACAAGGTTTGAAATCTAAGGCTAAAACTCATTCAAATGGGGCTCGTCGAGTACGGATCAATTTGTCCGAAAATCCAAGGCTAACACCCCCTCCAAAAACCAAGTTCAATCATGCTTGGGGGAAAAGTCTATTACCCATAAAATTGAAGTCTAATACCAACTAAAAAGGGCTTGGATATGAACAAGGTTTGAAATCTAAGGCTAAAACTCATTCAAATGGGGCTCGTCGAGTACGGATCAATTTGTCCGAAAATCCAAGGCTAACACCCCCTCCAAAAACCAAGTTCAATCATGCTTGGGGGAAAGTGTATTACCCATAAAATTGAAGTCTAATACCAACTAAAAAGGGCTTGGATATGAACAAGGTTTGAAATCTAAGGCTAAAACTCATTCAAATGGGGCTCGTCGAGTACGGATCAATTTGTCCGAAAATCCAAGGCTAACACCCCCTCCAAAAACCAAGTTCAATCATGCTTGGGGGAAAAGTCTATTACCCATAAAATTGAAGTCTAATACCAACTAAAAAGGGCTTGGATATGAACAAGGTTTGAAATCTAAGGCTAAAACTCATTCAAATGGGGCTCGTCGAGTACGGATCAATTTGTCCGAAAATCCAAGGCTAACACCCCCTCCAAAAACCAAGTTCAATCATGCTTGGGGGAAAAGTCTATTACCCATAAAATTGAAGTCTAATACCAACTAAAAAGGGCTTGGATATGAACAAGGTTTGAAATCTAAGGCTAAAACTCATTCAAATGGGGCTCGTCGAGTACGGATCAATTTGTCCGAAAATCCAAGGCTAACACCCCCTCCAAAAACCAAGTTCAATCATGCTTGGGGGAAAAGTGTATTACCCATAAAATTGAAGTCTAATACCAACTAAAAAGGGCTTGGATATGAACAAGGTTTGAAATCTAAGGCTAAAACTCATTCAAATGGGGCTCGTCGAGTACGGATCAATTTGTCCGAAAATCCAAGGCTAACACCCCCTCCAAAAACCAAGTTCAATCATGCTTGGGGGAAAAGTCTATTACCCATAAAATTGAAGTCTAATACCAACTAAAAAGGGCTTGGATATGAACAAGGTTTGAAATCTAAGGCTAAAACTCATTCAAATGGGGCTCGTCGAGTACGGATCAATTTGTCCGAAAATCCAAGGCTAACACCCCCTCCAAAAACCAAGTTCAATCATGCTTGGGGGAAAAGTCTATTACCCATAAAATTGAAGTCTAATACCAACTAAAAAGGGCTTGGATATGAACAAGGTTTGAAATCTAAGGCTAAAACTCATTCAAATGGGGCTCGTCGAGTACGGATCAATTTGTCCGAAAATCCAAGGCTAACACCCCCTCCAAAAACCAAGTTCAATCATGCTTGGGGGAAAAGTCTATTACCCATAAAATTGAAGTCTAATACCAACTAAAAAGGGCTTGGATATGAACAAGGTTTGAAATCTAAGGCTAAAACTCATTCAAATGGGGCTCGTCGAGTACGGATCAATTTGTCCGAAAATCCAAGGCTAACACCCCCTCCAAAAACCAAGTTCAATCATGCTTGGGGGAAAGTCTATTACCCATAAAATTGAAGTCTAATACCAACTAAAAAGGGCTTGGATATGAACAAGGTTTGAAATCTAAGGCTAAAACTCATTCAAATGGGGCTCGTCGAGTACGGATCAATTTGTCCGAAAATCCAAGGCTAACACCCCCTCCAAAAACCAAGTTCAATCATGCTTGGGGGAAAAGTCTATTACCCATAAAATTGAAGTCTAATACCAACTAAAAAGGGCTTGGATATGAACAAGGTTTGAAATCTAAGGCTAAAACTCATTCAAATGGGGCTCGTCGAGTACGGATCAATTTGTCCGAAAATCCAAGGCTAACACCCCCTCCAAAAACCAAGTTCAATCATGCTTGGGGGAAAAGTCTATTACCCATAAAATTGAAGTCTAATACCAACTAAAAAGGGCTTGGATATGAACAAGGTTTGAAATCTAAGGCTAAAACTCATTCAAATGGGGCTCGTCGAGTACGGATCAATTTGTCCGAAAATCCAAGGCTAACACCCCCTCCAAAAACCAAGTTCAATCATGCTTGGGGGAAAAGTCTATTACCCATAAAATTGAAGTCTAATACCAACTAAAAAGGGCTTGGATATGAACAAGGTTTGAAATCTAAGGCTAAAACTCATTCAAATGGGGCTCGTCGAGTACGGATCAATTTGTCCGAAAATCCAAGGCTAACACCCCCTCCAAAAACCAAGTTCAATCATGCTTGGGGGAAAGTGTATTACCCATAAAATTGAAGTCTAATACCAACTAAAAAGGGCTTGGATATGAACAAGGTTTGAAATCTAAGGCTAAAACTCATTCAAATGGGGCTCGTCGAGTACGGATCAATTTGTCCGAAAATCCAAGGCTAACACCCCCTCCAAAAACCAAGTTCAATCATGCTTGGGGGAAAAGTCTATTACCCATAAAATTGAAGTCTAATACCAACTAAAAAGGGCTTGGATATGAACAAGGTTTGAAATCTAAGGCTAAAACTCATTCAAATGGGGCTCGTCGAGTACGGATCAATTTGTCCGAAAATCCAAGGCTAACACCCCCTCCAAAAACCAAGTTCAATCATGCTTGGGGGAAAAGTCTATTACCCATAAAATTGAAGTCTAATACCAACTAAAAAGGGCTTGGATATGAACAAGGTTTGAAATCTAAGGCTAAAACTCATTCAAATGGGGCTCGTCGAGTACGGATCAATTTGTCCGAAAATCCAAGGCTAACACCCCCTCCAAAAACCAAGTTCAATCATGCTTGGGGGAAAAGTCTATTACCCATAAAATTGAAGTCTAATACCAACTAAAAAGGGCTTGGATATGAACAAGGTTTGAAATCTAAGGCTAATACTCATTCAAATGGGGCTCGTCGAGTACGGATCAATTTGTCCGAAAATCCAAGGCTAACACCCCCTCCAAAAACCAAGTTCAATCATGCTTGGGGGAAAAGTCTATTACCCATAAAATTGAAGTCTAATACCAACTAAAAAGGGCTTGGATATGAACAAGGTTTGAAATCTAAGGCTAAAACTCATTCAAATGGGGCTCGTCGAGTACGGATCAATTTGTCCGAAAATCCAAGGCTAACACCCCCTCCAAAAACCAAGTTCAATCATGCTTGGGGGAAAAGTCTATTACCCATAAAATTGAAGTCTAATACCAACTAAAAAGGGCTTGGATATGAACAAGGTTTGAAATCTAAGGCTAAAACTCATTCAAATGGGGCTCGTCGAGTACGGATCAATTTGTCCGAAAATCCAAGGCTAACACCCCCTCCAAAAACCAAGTTCAATCATGCTTGGGGGAAAAGTCTATTACCCATAAAATTGAAGTCTAATACCAACTAAAAAGGGCTTGGATATGAACAAGGTTTGAAATCTAAGGCTAAAACTCATTCAAATGGGGCTCGTCGAGTACGGATCAATTTGTCCGAAAATCCAAGGCTAACACCCCCTCCAAAAACCAAGTTCAATCATGCTTGGGGGAAAAGTCTATTACCCATAAAATTGAAGTCTAATACCAACTAAAAAGGGCTTGGATATGAACAAGGTTTGAAATCTAAGGCTAAAACTCATTCAAATGGGGCTCGTCGAGTACGGATCAATTTGTCCGAAAATCCAAGGCTAACACCCCCTCCAAAAACCAAGTTCAATCATGCTTGGGGGAAAAGTCTATTACCCATAAAATTGAAGTCTAATACCAACTAAAAAGGGCTTGGATATGAACAAGGTTTGAAATCTAAGGCTAATACTCATTCAAATGGGGCTCGTCGAGTAGGATCAATTTGTCCGAAAATCCAAGGCTAACACCCCCTCCAAAAACCAAGTTCAATCATGCTTGGGGGAAAAGTCTATTACCCATAAAATTGAAGTCTAATACCAACTAAAAAGGGCTTGGATATGAACAAGGTTTGAAATCTAAGGCTAAAACTCATTCAAATGGGGCTCGTCGAGTACGGATCAATTTGTCCGAAAATCCAAGGCTAACACCCCCTCCAAAAACCAAGTTCAATCATGCTTGGGGGAAAGTGTCTATTACCCATAAAATTGAAGTCTAATACCAACTAAAAAGGGCTTGGATATGAACAAGGTTTGAAATCTAAGGCTAAAACTCATTCAAATGGGGCTCGTCGAGTACGGATCAATTTGTCCGAAAATCCAAGGCTAACACCCCCTCCAAAAACCAAGTTCAATCATGCTTGGGGGAAAAGTCTATTACCCATAAAATTGAAGTCTAATACCAACTAAAAAGGGCTTGGATATGAACAAGGTTTGAAATCTAAGGCTAAAACTCATTCAAATGGGGCTCGTCGAGTACGGATCAATTTGTCCGAAAATCCAAGGCTAACACCCCCTCCAAAAACCAAGTTCAATCATGCTTGGGGGAAAAGTCTATTACCCATAAAATTGAAGTCTAATACCAACTAAAAAGGGCTTGGATATGAACAAGGTTTGAAATCTAAGGCTAAAACTCATTCAAATGGGGCTCGTCGAGTACGGATCAATTTGTCCGAAAATCCAAGGCTAACACCCCCTCCAAAAACCAAGTTCAATCATGCTTGGGGGAAAAGTCTATTACCCATAAAATTGAAGTCTAATACCAACTAAAAAGGGCTTGGATATGAACAAGGTTTGAAATCTAAGGCTAAAACTCATTCAAATGGGGCTCGTCGAGTACGGATCAATTTGTCCGAAAATCCAAGGCTAACACCCCCTCCAAAAACCAAGTTCAATCATGCTTGGGGGAAAAGTGTATTACCCATAAAATTGAAGTCTAATACCAACTAAAAAGGGCTTGGATATGAACAAGGTTTGAAATCTAAGGCTAAAACTCATTCAAATGGGGCTCATCGAGTACGGATCAATTTGTCCGAAAATCCAAGGCTAACACCCCCTCCAAAAACCAAGTTCAATCATGCTTGGGGGAAAAGTCTATTACCCATAAAATTGAAGTCTAATACCAACTAAAAAGGGCTTGGATATGAACAAGGTTTGAAATCTAAGGCTAATACTCATTCAAATGGGGCTCGTCGAGTACGGATCAATTTGTCCGAAAATCCAAGGCTAACACCCCCTCCAAAAACCAAGTTCAATCATGCTTGGGGGAAAAGTCTATTACCCATAAAATTGAAGTCTAATACCAACTAAAAAGGGCTTGGATATGAACAAGGTTTGAAATCTAAGGCTAAAACTCATTCAAATGGGGCTCGTCGAGTACGGATCAATTTGTCCGAAAATCCAAGGCTAACACCCCCTCCAAAAACCAAGTTCAATCATGCTTGGGGGAAAAGTCTATTACCCATAAAATTGAAGTCTAATACCAACTAAAAAGGGCTTGGATATGAACAAGGTTTGAAATCTAAGGCTAAAACTCATTCAAATGGGGCTCGTCGAGTACGGATCAATTTGTCCGAAAATCCAAGGCTAACACCCCCTCCAAAAACCAAGTTCAATCATGCTTGGGGGAAAAGTCTATTACCCATAAAATTGAAGTCTAATACCAACTAAAAAGGGCTTGGATATGAACAAGGTTTGAAATCTAAGGCTAAAACTCATTCAAATGGGGCTCGTCGAGTACGGATCAATTTGTCCGAAAATCCAAGGCTAACACCCCCTCCAAAAACCAAGTTCAATCATGCTTGGGGGAAAAGTCTATTACCCATAAAATTGAAGTCTAATACCAACTAAAAAGGGCTTGGATATGAACAAGGTTTGAAATCTAAGGCTAAAACTCATTCAAATGGGGCTCGTCGAGTACGGATCAATTTGTCCGAAAATCCAAGGCTAACACCCCCTCCAAAAACCAAGTTCAATCATGCTTGGGGGAAAAGTCTATTACCCATAAAATTGAAGTCTAATACCAACTAAAAAGGGCTTGGATATGAACAAGGTTTGAAATCTAAGGCTAAAACTCATTCAAATGGGGCTCGTCGAGTACGGATCAATTTGTCCGAAAATCCAAGGCTAACACCCCCTCCAAAAACCAAGTTCAATCATGCTTGGGGGAAAGTGTATTACCCATAAAATTGAAGTCTAATACCAACTAAAAAGGGCTTGGATATGAACAAGGTTTGAAATCTAAGGCTAAAACTCATTCAAATGGGGCTCGTCGAGTACGGATCAATTTGTCCGAAAATCCAAGGCTAACACCCCCTCCAAAAACCAAGTTCAATCATGCTTGGGGGAAAAGTCTATTACCCATAAAATTGAAGTCTAATACCAACTAAAAAGGGCTTGGATATGAACAAGGTTTGAAATCTAAGGCTAAAACTCATTCAAATGGGGCTCGTCGAGTACGGATCAATTTGTCCGAAAATCCAAGGCTAACACCCCCTCCAAAAACCAAGTTCAATCATGCTTGGGGGAAAAGTCTATTACCCATAAAATTGAAGTCTAATACCAACTAAAAAGGGCTTGGATATGAACAAGGTTTGAAATCTAAGGCTAAAACTCATTCAAATGGGGCTCGTCGAGTACGGATCAATTTGTCCGAAAATCCAAGGCTAACACCCCCTCCAAAAACCAAGTTCAATCATGCTTGGGGGAAAAGTCTATTACCCATAAAATTGAAGTCTAATACCAACTAAAAAGGGCTTGGATATGAACAAGGTTTGAAATCTAAGGCTAAAACTCATTCAAATGGGGCTCGTCGAGTACGGATCAATTTGTCCGAAAATCCAAGGCTAACACCCCCTCCAAAAACCAAGTTCAATCATGCTTGGGGGAAAAGTCTATTACCCATAAAATTGAAGTCTAATACCAACTAAAAAGGGCTTGGATATGAACAAGGTTTGAAATCTAAGGCTAAAACTCATTCAAATGGGGCTCGTCGAGTACGGATCAATTTGTCCGAAAATCCAAGGCTAACACCCCCTCCAAAAACCAAGTTCAATCATGCTTGGGGGAAAAGTGTATTACCCATAAAATTGAAGTCTAATACCAACTAAAAAGGGCTTGGATATGAACAAGGTTTGAAATCTAAGGCTAAAACTCATTCAAATGGGGCTCGTCGAGTACGGATCAATTTGTCCGAAAATCCAAGGCTAACACCCCCTCCAAAAACCAAGTTCAATCATGCTTGGGGGAAAAGTCTATTACCCATAAAATTGAAGTCTAATACCAACTAAAAAGGGCTTGGATATGAACAAGGTTTGAAATCTAAGGCTAAAACTCATTCAAATGGGGCTCGTCGAGTACGGATCAATTTGTCCGAAAATCCAAGGCTAACACCCCCTCCAAAAACCAAGTTCAATCATGCTTGGGGGAAAAGTCTATTACCCATAAAATTGAAGTCTAATACCAACTAAAAAGGGCTTGGATATGAACAAGGTTTGAAATCTAAGGCTAAAACTCATTCAAATGGGGCTCGTCGAGTACGGATCAATTTGTCCGAAAATCCAAGGCTAACACCCCCTCCAAAAACCAAGTTCAATCATGCTTGGGGGAAAAGTCTATTACCCATAAAATTGAAGTCTAATACCAACTAAAAAGGGCTTGGATATGAACAAGGTTTGAAATCTAAGGCTAAAACTCATTCAAATGGGGCTCGTCGAGTACGGATCAATTTGTCCGAAAATCCAAGGCTAACACCCCCTCCAAAAACCAAGTTCAATCATGCTTGGGGGAAAAGTCTATTACCCATAAAATTGAAGTCTAATACCAACTAAAAAGGGCTTGGATATGAACAAGGTTTGAAATCTAAGGCTAAAACTCATTCAAATGGGGCTCGTCGAGTACGGATCAATTTGTCCGAAAATCCAAGGCTAACACCCCCTCCAAAAACCAAGTTCAATCATGCTTGGGGGAAAAGTCTATTACCCATAAAATTGAAGTCTAATACCAACTAAAAAGGGCTTGGATATGAACAAGGTTTGAAATCTAAGGCTAAAACTCATTCAAATGGGGCTCGTCGAGTACGGATCAATTTGTCCGAAAATCCAAGGCTAACACCCCCTCCAAAAACCAAGTTCAATCATGCTTGGGGGAAAAGTCTATTACCCATAAAATTGAAGTCTAATACCAACTAAAAAGGGCTTGGATATGAACAAGGTTTGAAATCTAAGGCTAAAACTCATTCAAATGGGGCTCGTCGAGTACGGATCAATTTGTCCGAAAATCCAAGGCTAACACCCCCTCCAAAAACCAAGTTCAATCATGCTTGGGGGAAAGTGTATTACCCATAAAATTGAAGTCTAATACCAACTAAAAAGGGCTTGGATATGAACAAGGTTTGAAATCTAAGGCTAAAACTCATTCAAATGGGGCTCGTCGAGTACGGATCAATTTGTCCGAAAATCCAAGGCTAACACCCCCTCCAAAAACCAAGTTCAATCATGCTTGGGGGAAAAGTCTATTACCCATAAAATTGAAGTCTAATACCAACTAAAAAGGGCTTGGATATGAACAAGGTTTGAAATCTAAGGCTAAAACTCATTCAAATGGGGCTCGTCGAGTACGGATCAATTTGTCCGAAAATCCAAGGCTAACACCCCCTCCAAAAACCAAGTTCAATCATGCTTGGGGGAAAAGTCTATTACCCATAAAATTGAAGTCTAATACCAACTAAAAAGGGCTTGGATATGAACAAGGTTTGAAATCTAAGGCTAAAACTCATTCAAATGGGGCTCGTCGAGTACGGATCAATTTGTCCGAAAATCCAAGGCTAACACCCCCTCCAAAAACCAAGTTCAATCATGCTTGGGGGAAAAGTCTATTACCCATAAAATTGAAGTCTAATACCAACTAAAAAGGGCTTGGATATGAACAAGGTTTGAAATCTAAGGCTAAAACTCATTCAAATGGGGCTCGTCGAGTACGGATCAATTTGTCCGAAAATCCAAGGCTAACACCCCCTCCAAAAACCAAGTTCAATCATGCTTGGGGGAAAAGTCTATTACCCATAAAATTGAAGTCTAATACCAACTAAAAAGGGCTTGGATATGAACAAGGTTTGAAATCTAAGGCTAAAACTCATTCAAATGGGGCTCGTCGAGTACGGATCAATTTGTCCGAAAATCCAAGGCTAACACCCCCTCCAAAAACCAAGTTCAATCATGCTTGGGGGAAAAGTCTATTACCCATAAAATTGAAGTCTAATACCAACTAAAAAGGGCTTGGATATGAACAAGGTTTGAAATCTAAGGCTAAAACTCATTCAAATGGGGCTCGTCGAGTACGGATCAATTTGTCCGAAAATCCAAGGCTAACACCCCCTCCAAAAACCAAGTTCAATCATGCTTGGGGGAAAAGTCTATTACCCATAAAATTGAAGTCTAATACCAACTAAAAAGGGCTTGGATATGAACAAGGTTTGAAATCTAAGGCTAAAACTCATTCAAATGGGGCTCGTCGAGTACGGATCAATTTGTCCGAAAATCCAAGGCTAACACCCCCTCCAAAAACCAAGTTCAATCATGCTTGGGGGAAAAGTGTATTACCCATAAAATTGAAGTCTAATACCAACTAAAAAGGGCTTGGATATGAACAAGGTTTGAAATCTAAGGCTAAAACTCATTCAAATGGGGCTCGTCGAGTACGGATCAATTTGTCCGAAAATCCAAGGCTAACACCCCCTCCAAAAACCAAGTTCAATCATGCTTGGGGGAAAAGTCTATTACCCATAAAATTGAAGTCTAATACCAACTAAAAAGGGCTTGGATATGAACAAGGTTTGAAATCTAAGGCTAAAACTCATTCAAATGGGGCTCGTCGAGTACGGATCAATTTGTCCGAAAATCCAAGGCTAACACCCCCTCCAAAAACCAAGTTCAATCATGCTTGGGGGAAAAGTCTATTACCCATAAAATTGAAGTCTAATACCAACTAAAAAGGGCTTGGATATGAACAAGGTTTGAAATCTAAGGCTAATACTCATTCAAATGGGGCTCGTCGAGTACGGATCAATTTGTCCGAAAATCCAAGGCTAACACCCCCTCCAAAAACCAAGTTCAATCATGCTTGGGGGAAAAGTCTATTACCCATAAAATTGAAGTCTAATACCAACTAAAAAGGGCTTGGATATGAACAAGGTTTGAAATCTAAGGCTAAAACTCATTCAAATGGGGCTCGTCGAGTACGGATCAATTTGTCCGAAAATCCAAGGCTAACACCCCCTCCAAAAACCAAGTTCAATCATGCTTGGGGGAAAAGTCTATTACCCATAAAATTGAAGTCTAATACCAACTAAAAAGGGCTTGGATATGAACAAGGTTTGAAATCTAAGGCTAAAACTCATTCAAATGGGGCTCGTCGAGTACGGATCAATTTGTCCGAAAATCCAAGGCTAACACCCCCTCCAAAAACCAAGTTCAATCATGCTTGGGGGAAAAGTCTATTACCCATAAAATTGAAGTCTAATACCAACTAAAAAGGGCTTGGATATGAACAAGGTTTGAAATCTAAGGCTAAAACTCATTCAAATGGGGCTCGTCGAGTACGGATCAATTTGTCCGAAAATCCAAGGCTAACACCCCCTCCAAAAACCAAGTTCAATCATGCTTGGGGGAAAAGTCTATTACCCATAAAATTGAAGTCTAATACCAACTAAAAAGGGCTTGGATATGAACAAGGTTTGAAATCTAAGGCTAAAACTCATTCAAATGGGGCTCGTCGAGTACGGATCAATTTGTCCGAAAATCCAAGGCTAACACCCCCTCCAAAAACCAAGTTCAATCATGCTTGGGGGAAAAGTCTATTACCCATAAAATTGAAGTCTAATACCAACTAAAAAGGGCTTGGATATGAACAAGGTTTGAAATCTAAGGCTAAAACTCATTCAAATGGGGCTCGTCGAGTACGGATCAATTTGTCCGAAAATCCAAGGCTAACACCCCCTCCAAAAACCAAGTTCAATCATGCTTGGGGGAAAAGTCTATTACCCATAAAATTGAAGTCTAATACCAACTAAAAAGGGCTTGGATATGAACAAGGTTTGAAATCTAAGGCTAAAACTCATTCAAATGGGGCTCGTCGAGTACGGATCAATTTGTCCGAAAATCCAAGGCTAACACCCCCTCCAAAAACCAAGTTCAATCATGCTTGGGGGAAAAGTCTATTACCCATAAAATTGAAGTCTAATACCAACTAAAAAGGGCTTGGATATGAACAAGGTTTGAAATCTAAGGCTAATACTCATTCAAATGGGGCTCGTCGAGTACGGATCAATTTGTCCGAAAATCCAAGGCTAACACCCCCTCCAAAAACCAAGTTCAATCATGCTTGGGGGAAAAGTCTATTACCCATAAAATTGAAGTCTAATACCAACTAAAAAGGGCTTGGATATGAACAAGGTTTGAAATCTAAGGCTAAAACTCATTCAAATGGGGCTCGTCGAGTACGGATCAATTTGTCCGAAAATCCAAGGCTAACACCCCCTCCAAAAACCAAGTTCAATCATGCTTGGGGGAAAAGTCTATTACCCATAAAATTGAAGTCTAATACCAACTAAAAAGGGCTTGGATATGAACAAGGTTTGAAATCTAAGGCTAAAACTCATTCAAATGGGGCTCGTCGAGTACGGATCAATTTGTCCGAAAATCCAAGGCTAACACCCCCTCCAAAAACCAAGTTCAATCATGCTTGGGGGAAAAGTCTATTACCCATAAAATTGAAGTCTAATACCAACTAAAAAGGGCTTGGATATGAACAAGGTTTGAAATCTAAGGCTAAAACTCATTCAAATGGGGCTCGTCGAGTACGGATCAATTTGTCCGAAAATCCAAGGCTAACACCCCCTCCAAAAACCAAGTTCAATCATGCTTGGGGGAAAAGTCTATTACCCATAAAATTGAAGTCTAATACCAACTAAAAAGGGCTTGGATATGAACAAGGTTTGAAATCTAAGGCTAATACTCATTCAAATGGGGCTCGTCGAGTACGGATCAATTTGTCCGAAAATCCAAGGCTAACACCCCCTCCAAAAACCAAGTTCAATCATGCTTGGGGGAAAAGTCTATTACCCATAAAATTGAAGTCTAATACCAACTAAAAAGGGCTTGGATATGAACAAGGTTTGAAATCTAAGGCTAAAACTCATTCAAATGGGGCTCGTCGAGTACGGATCAATTTGTCCGAAAATCCAAGGCTAACACCCCCTCCAAAAACCAAGTTCAATCATGCTTGGGGGAAAAGTCTATTACCCATAAAATTGAAGTCTAATACCAACTAAAAAGGGCTTGGATATGAACAAGGTTTGAAATCTAAGGCTAAAACTCATTCAAATGGGGCTCGTCGAGTACGGATCAATTTGTCCGAAAATCCAAGGCTAACACCCCCTCCAAAAACCAAGTTCAATCATGCTTGGGTGAAAAGTCTATTACCCATAAAATTGAAGTCTAATACCAACTAAAAAGGGCTTGGATATGAACAAGGTTTGAAATCTAAGGCTAATACTCATTCAAATGGGGCTCGTCGAGTAGGATCAATTTGTCCGAAAATCCAAGGCTAACACCCCCTCCAAAAACCAAGTTCAATCATGCTTGGGGGAAAAGTCTATTACCCATAAAATTGAAGTCTAATACCAACTAAAAAGGGCTTGGATATGAACAAGGTTTGAAATCTAAGGCTAAAACTCATTCAAATGGGGCTCGTCGAGTACGGATCAATTTGTCCGAAAATCCAAGGCTAACACCCCCTCCAAAAACCAAGTTCAATCATGCTTGGGGGAAAAGTCTATTACCCATAAAATTGAAGTCTAATACCAACTAAAAAGGGCTTGGATATGAACAAGGTTTGAAATCTAAGGCTAAAACTCATTCAAATGGGGCTCGTCGAGTACGGATCAATTTGTCCGAAAATCCAAGGCTAACACCCCCTCCAAAAACCAAGTTCAATCATGCTTGGGGGAAAAGTCTATTACCCATAAAATTGAAGTCTAATACCAACTAAAAAGGGCTTGGATATGAACAAGGTTTGAAATCTAAGGCTAAAACTCATTCAAATGGGGCTCGTCGAGTACGGATCAATTTGTCCGAAAATCCAAGGCTAACACCCCCTCCAAAAACCAAGTTCAATCATGCTTGGGGGAAAAGTCTATTACCCATAAAATTGAAGTCTAATACCAACTAAAAAGGGCTTGGATATGAACAAGGTTTGAAATCTAAGGCTAAAACTCATTCAAATGGGGCTCGTCGAGTACGGATCAATTTGTCCGAAAATCCAAGGCTAACACCCCCTCCAAAAACCAAGTTCAATCATGCTTGGGGGAAAAGTCTATTACCCATAAAATTGAAGTCTAATACCAACTAAAAAGGGCTTGGATATGAACAAGGTTTGAAATCTAAGGCTAAAACTCATTCAAATGGGGCTCGTCGAGTACGGATCAATTTGTCCGAAAATCCAAGGCTAACACCCCCTCCAAAAACCAAGTTCAATCATGCTTGGGGGAAAAGTCTATTACCCATAAAATTGAAGTCTAATACCAACTAAAAAGGGCTTGGATATGAACAAGGTTTGAAATCTAAGGCTAAAACTCATTCAAATGGGGCTCGTCGAGTACGGATCAATTTGTCCGAAAATCCAAGGCTAACACCCCCTCCAAAAACCAAGTTCAATCATGCTTGGGGGAAAAGTCTATTACCCATAAAATTGAAGTCTAATACCAACTAAAAAGGGCTTGGATATGAACAAGGTTTGAAATCTAAGGCTAAAACTCATTCAAATGGGGCTCGTCGAGTACGGATCAATTTGTCCGAAAATCCAAGGCTAACACCCCCTCCAAAAACCAAGTTCAATCATGCTTGGGGGAAAAGTCTATTACCCATAAAATTGAAGTCTCAATACCAACTAAAAAGGGCTTGGATATGAACAAGGTTTGAAATCTAAGGCTAAAACTCATTCAAATGGGGCTCGTCGAGTACGGATCAATTTGTCCGAAAATCCAAGGCTAACACCCCCTCCAAAAACCAAGTTCAATCATGCTTGGGGCGAAAGTGTATTACCCATAAAATTGAAGTCTAATACCAACTAAAAAGGGCTTGGATATGAACAAGGTTTGAAATCTAAGGCTAATACTCATTCAAATGGGGCTCGTCGAGTAGGATCAATTTGTCCGAAAATCCAAGGCTAACACCCCCTCCAAAAACCAAGTTCAATCATGCTTGGGGGAAAAGTCTATTAC
>CM045917.1:3425207-3463171 GCA_025169955.1 Salix arbutifolia | reverse complement strand
CAGTCAGGATCAATTTGTCCGAAAATCCAAGGCTAACACCCCCTCCAAAAACCAAGTTCAATCATGCTTGGGGGAAAAGTCGATTACCCATAAAATTGAAGTCTAATACCAACTAAAAAGGGCTTGGATATGAACAAGGTTTGAAATCCAAGGCTAATACTCATTCAAATGGGGCTCGTCGAGTCAGGATCAATTTGTCCGAAAATCCAAGGCTAACACCCCCTCCAAAAACCAAGTTCAATCATGCTTGGGGGAAAAGTCGATTACCCATAAAATTGAAGTCTAATACCAACTAAAAAGGGCTTGGATATGAACAAGGTTTGAAATCCAAGGCTAATACTCATTCAAATGGGGCTCGTCGAGTCAGGATCAATTTGTCCGAAAATCCAAGGCTAACACCCCCTCCAAAAACCAAGTTCAATCATGCTTGGGGGAAAAGTCGATTACCCATAAAATTGAAGTCTAATACCAACTAAAAAGGGCTTGGATATGAACAAGGTTTGAAATCCAAGGCTAATACTCATTCAAATGGGGCTCGTCGAGTCAGGATCAATTTGTCCGAAAATCCAAGGCTAACACCCCCTCCAAAAACCAAGTTCAATCATGCTTGGGGGAAAAGTCGATTACCCATAAAATTGAAGTCTAATACCAACTAAAAAGGGCTTGGATATGAACAAGGTTTGAAATCCAAGGCTAATACTCATTCAAATGGGGCTCGTCGAGTCAGGATCAATTTGTCCGAAAATCCAAGGCTAACACCCCCTCCAAAAACCAAGTTCAATCATGCTTGGGGGAAAAGTCGATTACCCATAAAATTGAAGTCTAATACCAACTAAAAAGGGCTTGGATATGAACAAGGTTTGAAATCCAAGGCTAATACTCATTCAAATGGGGCTCGTCGAGTCAGGATCAATTTGTCCGAAAATCCAAGGCTAACACCCCCTCCAAAAACCAAGTTCAATCATGCTTGGGGGAAAAGTCGATTACCCATAAAATTGAAGTCTAATACCAACTAAAAAGGGCTTGGATATGAACAAGGTTTGAAATCCAAGGCTAATACTCATTCAAATGGGGCTCGTCGAGTCAGGATCAATTTGTCCGAAAATCCAAGGCTAACACCCCCTCCAAAAACCAAGTTCAATCATGCTTGGGGGAAAAGTCGATTACCCATAAAATTGAAGTCTAATACCAACTAAAAAGGGCTTGGATATGAACAAGGTTTGAAATCCAAGGCTAATACTCATTCAAATGGGGCTCGTCGAGTCAGGATCAATTTGTCCGAAAATCCAAGGCTAACACCCCCTCCAAAAACCAAGTTCAATCATGCTTGGGGGAAAAGTCGATTACCCATAAAATTGAAGTCTAATACCAACTAAAAAGGGCTTGGATATGAACAAGGTTTGAAATCCAAGGCTAATACTCATTCAAATGGGGCTCGTCGAGTCAGGATCAATTTGTCCGAAAATCCAAGGCTAACACCCCCTCCAAAAACCAAGTTCAATCATGCTTGGGGGAAAAGTCGATTACCCATAAAATTGAAGTCTAATACCAACTAAAAAGGGCTTGGATATGAACAAGGTTTGAAATCCAAGGCTAATACTCATTCAAATGGGGCTCGTCGAGTCAGGATCAATTTGTCCGAAAATCCAAGGCTAACACCCCCTCCAAAAACCAAGTTCAATCATGCTTGGGGGAAAAGTCGATTACCCATAAAATTGAAGTCTAATACCAACTAAAAAGGGCTTGGATATGAACAAGGTTTGAAATCCAAGGCTAATACTCATTCAAATGGGGCTCGTCGAGTCAGGATCAATTTGTCCGAAAATCCAAGGCTAACACCCCCTCCAAAAACCAAGTTCAATCATGCTTGGGGGAAAAGTCGATTACCCATAAAATTGAAGTCTAATACCAACTAAAAAGGGCTTGGATATGAACAAGGTTTGAAATCCAAGGCTAATACTCATTCAAATGGGGCTCGTCGAGTCAGGATCAATTTGTCCGAAAATCCAAGGCTAACACCCCCTCCAAAAACCAAGTTCAATCATGCTTGGGGGAAAAGTCGATTACCCATAAAATTGAAGTCTAATACCAACTAAAAAGGGCTTGGATATGAACAAGGTTTGAAATCCAAGGCTAATACTCATTCAAATGGGGCTCGTCGAGTCAGGATCAATTTGTCCGAAAATCCAAGGCTAACACCCCCTCCAAAAACCAAGTTCAATCATGCTTGGGGGAAAAGTCGATTACCCATAAAATTGAAGTCTAATACCAACTAAAAAGGGCTTGGATATGAACAAGGTTTGAAATCCAAGGCTAATACTCATTCAAATGGGGCTCGTCGAGTCAGGATCAATTTGTCCGAAAATCCAAGGCTAACACCCCCTCCAAAAACCAAGTTCAATCATGCTTGGGGGAAAAGTCGATTACCCATAAAATTGAAGTCTAATACCAACTAAAAAGGGCTTGGATATGAACAAGGTTTGAAATCCAAGGCTAATACTCATTCAAATGGGGCTCGTCGAGTCAGGATCAATTTGTCCGAAAATCCAAGGCTAACACCCCCTCCAAAAACCAAGTTCAATCATGCTTGGGGGAAAAGTCGATTACCCATAAAATTGAAGTCTAATACCAACTAAAAAGGGCTTGGATATGAACAAGGTTTGAAATCCAAGGCTAATACTCATTCAAATGGGGCTCGTCGAGTCAGGATCAATTTGTCCGAAAATCCAAGGCTAACACCCCCTCCAAAAACCAAGTTCAATCATGCTTGGGGGAAAAGTCGATTACCCATAAAATTGAAGTCTAATACCAACTAAAAAGGGCTTGGATATGAACAAGGTTTGAAATCCAAGGCTAATACTCATTCAAATGGGGCTCGTCGAGTCAGGATCAATTTGTCCGAAAATCCAAGGCTAACACCCCCTCCAAAAACCAAGTTCAATCATGCTTGGGGGAAAAGTCGATTACCCATAAAATTGAAGTCTAATACCAACTAAAAAGGGCTTGGATATGAACAAGGTTTGAAATCCAAGGCTAATACTCATTCAAATGGGGCTCGTCGAGTCAGGATCAATTTGTCCGAAAATCCAAGGCTAACACCCCCTCCAAAAACCAAGTTCAATCATGCTTGGGGGAAAAGTCGATTACCCATAAAATTGAAGTCTAATACCAACTAAAAAGGGCTTGGATATGAACAAGGTTTGAAATCCAAGGCTAATACTCATTCAAATGGGGCTCGTCGAGTCAGGATCAATTTGTCCGAAAATCCAAGGCTAACACCCCCTCCAAAAACCAAGTTCAATCATGCTTGGGGGAAAAGTCGATTACCCATAAAATTGAAGTCTAATACCAACTAAAAAGGGCTTGGATATGAACAAGGTTTGAAATCCAAGGCTAATACTCATTCAAATGGGGCTCGTCGAGTCAGGATCAATTTGTCCGAAAATCCAAGGCTAACACCCCCTCCAAAAACCAAGTTCAATCATGCTTGGGGGAAAAGTCGATTACCCATAAAATTGAAGTCTAATACCAACTAAAAAGGGCTTGGATATGAACAAGGTTTGAAATCCAAGGCTAATACTCATTCAAATGGGGCTCGTCGAGTCAGGATCAATTTGTCCGAAAATCCAAGGCTAACACCCCCTCCAAAAACCAAGTTCAATCATGCTTGGGGGAAAAGTCGATTACCCATAAAATTGAAGTCTAATACCAACTAAAAAGGGCTTGGATATGAACAAGGTTTGAAATCCAAGGCTAATACTCATTCAAATGGGGCTCGTCGAGTCAGGATCAATTTGTCCGAAAATCCAAGGCTAACACCCCCTCCAAAAACCAAGTTCAATCATGCTTGGGGGAAAAGTCGATTACCCATAAAATTGAAGTCTAATACCAACTAAAAAGGGCTTGGATATGAACAAGGTTTGAAATCCAAGGCTAATACTCATTCAAATGGGGCTCGTCGAGTCAGGATCAATTTGTCCGAAAATCCAAGGCTAACACCCCCTCCAAAAACCAAGTTCAATCATGCTTGGGGGAAAAGTCGATTACCCATAAAATTGAAGTCTAATACCAACTAAAAAGGGCTTGGATATGAACAAGGTTTGAAATCCAAGGCTAATACTCATTCAAATGGGGCTCGTCGAGTCAGGATCAATTTGTCCGAAAATCCAAGGCTAACACCCCCTCCAAAAACCAAGTTCAATCATGCTTGGGGGAAAAGTCGATTACCCATAAAATTGAAGTCTAATACCAACTAAAAAGGGCTTGGATATGAACAAGGTTTGAAATCCAAGGCTAATACTCATTCAAATGGGGCTCGTCGAGTCAGGATCAATTTGTCCGAAAATCCAAGGCTAACACCCCCTCCAAAAACCAAGTTCAATCATGCTTGGGGGAAAAGTCGATTACCCATAAAATTGAAGTCTAATACCAACTAAAAAGGGCTTGGATATGAACAAGGTTTGAAATCCAAGGCTAATACTCATTCAAATGGGGCTCGTCGAGTCAGGATCAATTTGTCCGAAAATCCAAGGCTAACACCCCCTCCAAAAACCAAGTTCAATCATGCTTGGGGGAAAAGTCGATTACCCATAAAATTGAAGTCTAATACCAACTAAAAAGGGCTTGGATATGAACAAGGTTTGAAATCCAAGGCTAATACTCATTCAAATGGGGCTCGTCGAGTCAGGATCAATTTGTCCGAAAATCCAAGGCTAACACCCCCTCCAAAAACCAAGTTCAATCATGCTTGGGGGAAAAGTCGATTACCCATAAAATTGAAGTCTAATACCAACTAAAAAGGGCTTGGATATGAACAAGGTTTGAAATCCAAGGCTAATACTCATTCAAATGGGGCTCGTCGAGTCAGGATCAATTTGTCCGAAAATCCAAGGCTAACACCCCCTCCAAAAACCAAGTTCAATCATGCTTGGGGGAAAAGTCGATTACCCATAAAATTGAAGTCTAATACCAACTAAAAAGGGCTTGGATATGAACAAGGTTTGAAATCCAAGGCTAATACTCATTCAAATGGGGCTCGTCGAGTCAGGATCAATTTGTCCGAAAATCCAAGGCTAACACCCCCTCCAAAAACCAAGTTCAATCATGCTTGGGGGAAAAGTCGATTACCCATAAAATTGAAGTCTAATACCAACTAAAAAGGGCTTGGATATGAACAAGGTTTGAAATCCAAGGCTAATACTCATTCAAATGGGGCTCGTCGAGTCAGGATCAATTTGTCCGAAAATCCAAGGCTAACACCCCCTCCAAAAACCAAGTTCAATCATGCTTGGGGGAAAAGTCGATTACCCATAAAATTGAAGTCTAATACCAACTAAAAAGGGCTTGGATATGAACAAGGTTTGAAATCCAAGGCTAATACTCATTCAAATGGGGCTCGTCGAGTCAGGATCAATTTGTCCGAAAATCCAAGGCTAACACCCCCTCCAAAAACCAAGTTCAATCATGCTTGGGGGAAAAGTCGATTACCCATAAAATTGAAGTCTAATACCAACTAAAAAGGGCTTGGATATGAACAAGGTTTGAAATCCAAGGCTAATACTCATTCAAATGGGGCTCGTCGAGTCAGGATCAATTTGTCCGAAAATCCAAGGCTAACACCCCCTCCAAAAACCAAGTTCAATCATGCTTGGGGGAAAAGTCGATTACCCATAAAATTGAAGTCTAATACCAACTAAAAAGGGCTTGGATATGAACAAGGTTTGAAATCCAAGGCTAATACTCATTCAAATGGGGCTCGTCGAGTCAGGATCAATTTGTCCGAAAATCCAAGGCTAACACCCCCTCCAAAAACCAAGTTCAATCATGCTTGGGGGAAAAGTCGATTACCCATAAAATTGAAGTCTAATACCAACTAAAAAGGGCTTGGATATGAACAAGGTTTGAAATCCAAGGCTAATACTCATTCAAATGGGGCTCGTCGAGTCAGGATCAATTTGTCCGAAAATCCAAGGCTAACACCCCCTCCAAAAACCAAGTTCAATCATGCTTGGGGGAAAAGTCGATTACCCATAAAATTGAAGTCTAATACCAACTAAAAAGGGCTTGGATATGAACAAGGTTTGAAATCCAAGGCTAATACTCATTCAAATGGGGCTCGTCGAGTCAGGATCAATTTGTCCGAAAATCCAAGGCTAACACCCCCTCCAAAAACCAAGTTCAATCATGCTTGGGGGAAAAGTCGATTACCCATAAAATTGAAGTCTAATACCAACTAAAAAGGGCTTGGATATGAACAAGGTTTGAAATCCAAGGCTAATACTCATTCAAATGGGGCTCGTCGAGTCAGGATCAATTTGTCCGAAAATCCAAGGCTAACACCCCCTCCAAAAACCAAGTTCAATCATGCTTGGGGGAAAAGTCGATTACCCATAAAATTGAAGTCTAATACCAACTAAAAAGGGCTTGGATATGAACAAGGTTTGAAATCCAAGGCTAATACTCATTCAAATGGGGCTCGTCGAGTCAGGATCAATTTGTCCGAAAATCCAAGGCTAACACCCCCTCCAAAAACCAAGTTCAATCATGCTTGGGGGAAAAGTCGATTACCCATAAAATTGAAGTCTAATACCAACTAAAAAGGGCTTGGATATGAACAAGGTTTGAAATCCAAGGCTAATACTCATTCAAATGGGGCTCGTCGAGTCAGGATCAATTTGTCCGAAAATCCAAGGCTAACACCCCCTCCAAAAACCAAGTTCAATCATGCTTGGGGGAAAAGTCGATTACCCATAAAATTGAAGTCTAATACCAACTAAAAAGGGCTTGGATATGAACAAGGTTTGAAATCCAAGGCTAATACTCATTCAAATGGGGCTCGTCGAGTCAGGATCAATTTGTCCGAAAATCCAAGGCTAACACCCCCTCCAAAAACCAAGTTCAATCATGCTTGGGGGAAAAGTCGATTACCCATAAAATTGAAGTCTAATACCAACTAAAAAGGGCTTGGATATGAACAAGGTTTGAAATCCAAGGCTAATACTCATTCAAATGGGGCTCGTCGAGTCAGGATCAATTTGTCCGAAAATCCAAGGCTAACACCCCCTCCAAAAACCAAGTTCAATCATGCTTGGGGGAAAAGTCGATTACCCATAAAATTGAAGTCTAATACCAACTAAAAAGGGCTTGGATATGAACAAGGTTTGAAATCCAAGGCTAATACTCATTCAAATGGGGCTCGTCGAGTCAGGATCAATTTGTCCGAAAATCCAAGGCTAACACCCCCTCCAAAAACCAAGTTCAATCATGCTTGGGGGAAAAGTCGATTACCCATAAAATTGAAGTCTAATACCAACTAAAAAGGGCTTGGATATGAACAAGGTTTGAAATCCAAGGCTAATACTCATTCAAATGGGGCTCGTCGAGTCAGGATCAATTTGTCCGAAAATCCAAGGCTAACACCCCCTCCAAAAACCAAGTTCAATCATGCTTGGGGGAAAAGTCGATTACCCATAAAATTGAAGTCTAATACCAACTAAAAAGGGCTTGGATATGAACAAGGTTTGAAATCCAAGGCTAATACTCATTCAAATGGGGCTCGTCGAGTCAGGATCAATTTGTCCGAAAATCCAAGGCTAACACCCCCTCCAAAAACCAAGTTCAATCATGCTTGGGGGAAAAGTCGATTACCCATAAAATTGAAGTCTAATACCAACTAAAAAGGGCTTGGATATGAACAAGGTTTGAAATCCAAGGCTAATACTCATTCAAATGGGGCTCGTCGAGTCAGGATCAATTTGTCCGAAAATCCAAGGCTAACACCCCCTCCAAAAACCAAGTTCAATCATGCTTGGGGGAAAAGTCGATTACCCATAAAATTGAAGTCTAATACCAACTAAAAAGGGCTTGGATATGAACAAGGTTTGAAATCCAAGGCTAATACTCATTCAAATGGGGCTCGTCGAGTCAGGATCAATTTGTCCGAAAATCCAAGGCTAACACCCCCTCCAAAAACCAAGTTCAATCATGCTTGGGGGAAAAGTCGATTACCCATAAAATTGAAGTCTAATACCAACTAAAAAGGGCTTGGATATGAACAAGGTTTGAAATCCAAGGCTAATACTCATTCAAATGGGGCTCGTCGAGTCAGGATCAATTTGTCCGAAAATCCAAGGCTAACACCCCCTCCAAAAACCAAGTTCAATCATGCTTGGGGGAAAAGTCGATTACCCATAAAATTGAAGTCTAATACCAACTAAAAAGGGCTTGGATATGAACAAGGTTTGAAATCCAAGGCTAATACTCATTCAAATGGGGCTCGTCGAGTCAGGATCAATTTGTCCGAAAATCCAAGGCTAACACCCCCTCCAAAAACCAAGTTCAATCATGCTTGGGGGAAAAGTCGATTACCCATAAAATTGAAGTCTAATACCAACTAAAAAGGGCTTGGATATGAACAAGGTTTGAAATCCAAGGCTAATACTCATTCAAATGGGGCTCGTCGAGTCAGGATCAATTTGTCCGAAAATCCAAGGCTAACACCCCCTCCAAAAACCAAGTTCAATCATGCTTGGGGGAAAAGTCGATTACCCATAAAATTGAAGTCTAATACCAACTAAAAAGGGCTTGGATATGAACAAGGTTTGAAATCCAAGGCTAATACTCATTCAAATGGGGCTCGTCGAGTCAGGATCAATTTGTCCGAAAATCCAAGGCTAACACCCCCTCCAAAAACCAAGTTCAATCATGCTTGGGGGAAAAGTCGATTACCCATAAAATTGAAGTCTAATACCAACTAAAAAGGGCTTGGATATGAACAAGGTTTGAAATCCAAGGCTAATACTCATTCAAATGGGGCTCGTCGAGTCAGGATCAATTTGTCCGAAAATCCAAGGCTAACACCCCCTCCAAAAACCAAGTTCAATCATGCTTGGGGGAAAAGTCGATTACCCATAAAATTGAAGTCTAATACCAACTAAAAAGGGCTTGGATATGAACAAGGTTTGAAATCCAAGGCTAATACTCATTCAAATGGGGCTCGTCGAGTCAGGATCAATTTGTCCGAAAATCCAAGGCTAACACCCCCTCCAAAAACCAAGTTCAATCATGCTTGGGGGAAAAGTCGATTACCCATAAAATTGAAGTCTAATACCAACTAAAAAGGGCTTGGATATGAACAAGGTTTGAAATCCAAGGCTAATACTCATTCAAATGGGGCTCGTCGAGTCAGGATCAATTTGTCCGAAAATCCAAGGCTAACACCCCCTCCAAAAACCAAGTTCAATCATGCTTGGGGGAAAAGTCGATTACCCATAAAATTGAAGTCTAATACCAACTAAAAAGGGCTTGGATATGAACAAGGTTTGAAATCCAAGGCTAATACTCATTCAAATGGGGCTCGTCGAGTCAGGATCAATTTGTCCGAAAATCCAAGGCTAACACCCCCTCCAAAAACCAAGTTCAATCATGCTTGGGGGAAAAGTCGATTACCCATAAAATTGAAGTCTAATACCAACTAAAAAGGGCTTGGATATGAACAAGGTTTGAAATCCAAGGCTAATACTCATTCAAATGGGGCTCGTCGAGTCAGGATCAATTTGTCCGAAAATCCAAGGCTAACACCCCCTCCAAAAACCAAGTTCAATCATGCTTGGGGGAAAAGTCGATTACCCATAAAATTGAAGTCTAATACCAACTAAAAAGGGCTTGGATATGAACAAGGTTTGAAATCCAAGGCTAATACTCATTCAAATGGGGCTCGTCGAGTCAGGATCAATTTGTCCGAAAATCCAAGGCTAACACCCCCTCCAAAAACCAAGTTCAATCATGCTTGGGGGAAAAGTCGATTACCCATAAAATTGAAGTCTAATACCAACTAAAAAGGGCTTGGATATGAACAAGGTTTGAAATCCAAGGCTAATACTCATTCAAATGGGGCTCGTCGAGTCAGGATCAATTTGTCCGAAAATCCAAGGCTAACACCCCCTCCAAAAACCAAGTTCAATCATGCTTGGGGGAAAAGTCGATTACCCATAAAATTGAAGTCTAATACCAACTAAAAAGGGCTTGGATATGAACAAGGTTTGAAATCCAAGGCTAATACTCATTCAAATGGGGCTCGTCGAGTCAGGATCAATTTGTCCGAAAATCCAAGGCTAACACCCCCTCCAAAAACCAAGTTCAATCATGCTTGGGGGAAAAGTCGATTACCCATAAAATTGAAGTCTAATACCAACTAAAAAGGGCTTGGATATGAACAAGGTTTGAAATCCAAGGCTAATACTCATTCAAATGGGGCTCGTCGAGTCAGGATCAATTTGTCCGAAAATCCAAGGCTAACACCCCCTCCAAAAACCAAGTTCAATCATGCTTGGGGGAAAAGTCGATTACCCATAAAATTGAAGTCTAATACCAACTAAAAAGGGCTTGGATATGAACAAGGTTTGAAATCCAAGGCTAATACTCATTCAAATGGGGCTCGTCGAGTCAGGATCAATTTGTCCGAAAATCCAAGGCTAACACCCCCTCCAAAAACCAAGTTCAATCATGCTTGGGGGAAAAGTCGATTACCCATAAAATTGAAGTCTAATACCAACTAAAAAGGGCTTGGATATGAACAAGGTTTGAAATCCAAGGCTAATACTCATTCAAATGGGGCTCGTCGAGTCAGGATCAATTTGTCCGAAAATCCAAGGCTAACACCCCCTCCAAAAACCAAGTTCAATCATGCTTGGGGGAAAAGTCGATTACCCATAAAATTGAAGTCTAATACCAACTAAAAAGGGCTTGGATATGAACAAGGTTTGAAATCCAAGGCTAATACTCATTCAAATGGGGCTCGTCGAGTCAGGATCAATTTGTCCGAAAATCCAAGGCTAACACCCCCTCCAAAAACCAAGTTCAATCATGCTTGGGGGAAAAGTCGATTACCCATAAAATTGAAGTCTAATACCAACTAAAAAGGGCTTGGATATGAACAAGGTTTGAAATCCAAGGCTAATACTCATTCAAATGGGGCTCGTCGAGTCAGGATCAATTTGTCCGAAAATCCAAGGCTAACACCCCCTCCAAAAACCAAGTTCAATCATGCTTGGGGGAAAAGTCGATTACCCATAAAATTGAAGTCTAATACCAACTAAAAAGGGCTTGGATATGAACAAGGTTTGAAATCCAAGGCTAATACTCATTCAAATGGGGCTCGTCGAGTCAGGATCAATTTGTCCGAAAATCCAAGGCTAACACCCCCTCCAAAAACCAAGTTCAATCATGCTTGGGGGAAAAGTCGATTACCCATAAAATTGAAGTCTAATACCAACTAAAAAGGGCTTGGATATGAACAAGGTTTGAAATCCAAGGCTAATACTCATTCAAATGGGGCTCGTCGAGTCAGGATCAATTTGTCCGAAAATCCAAGGCTAACACCCCCTCCAAAAACCAAGTTCAATCATGCTTGGGGGAAAAGTCGATTACCCATAAAATTGAAGTCTAATACCAACTAAAAAGGGCTTGGATATGAACAAGGTTTGAAATCCAAGGCTAATACTCATTCAAATGGGGCTCGTCGAGTCAGGATCAATTTGTCCGAAAATCCAAGGCTAACACCCCCTCCAAAAACCAAGTTCAATCATGCTTGGGGGAAAAGTCGATTACCCATAAAATTGAAGTCTAATACCAACTAAAAAGGGCTTGGATATGAACAAGGTTTGAAATCCAAGGCTAATACTCATTCAAATGGGGCTCGTCGAGTCAGGATCAATTTGTCCGAAAATCCAAGGCTAACACCCCCTCCAAAAACCAAGTTCAATCATGCTTGGGGGAAAAGTCGATTACCCATAAAATTGAAGTCTAATACCAACTAAAAAGGGCTTGGATATGAACAAGGTTTGAAATCCAAGGCTAATACTCATTCAAATGGGGCTCGTCGAGTCAGGATCAATTTGTCCGAAAATCCAAGGCTAACACCCCCTCCAAAAACCAAGTTCAATCATGCTTGGGGGAAAAGTCGATTACCCATAAAATTGAAGTCTAATACCAACTAAAAAGGGCTTGGATATGAACAAGGTTTGAAATCCAAGGCTAATACTCATTCAAATGGGGCTCGTCGAGTCAGGATCAATTTGTCCGAAAATCCAAGGCTAACACCCCCTCCAAAAACCAAGTTCAATCATGCTTGGGGGAAAAGTCGATTACCCATAAAATTGAAGTCTAATACCAACTAAAAAGGGCTTGGATATGAACAAGGTTTGAAATCCAAGGCTAATACTCATTCAAATGGGGCTCGTCGAGTCAGGATCAATTTGTCCGAAAATCCAAGGCTAACACCCCCTCCAAAAACCAAGTTCAATCATGCTTGGGGGAAAAGTCGATTACCCATAAAATTGAAGTCTAATACCAACTAAAAAGGGCTTGGATATGAACAAGGTTTGAAATCCAAGGCTAATACTCATTCAAATGGGGCTCGTCGAGTCAGGATCAATTTGTCCGAAAATCCAAGGCTAACACCCCCTCCAAAAACCAAGTTCAATCATGCTTGGGGGAAAAGTCGATTACCCATAAAATTGAAGTCTAATACCAACTAAAAAGGGCTTGGATATGAACAAGGTTTGAAATCCAAGGCTAATACTCATTCAAATGGGGCTCGTCGAGTCAGGATCAATTTGTCCGAAAATCCAAGGCTAACACCCCCTCCAAAAACCAAGTTCAATCATGCTTGGGGGAAAAGTCGATTACCCATAAAATTGAAGTCTAATACCAACTAAAAAGGGCTTGGATATGAACAAGGTTTGAAATCCAAGGCTAATACTCATTCAAATGGGGCTCGTCGAGTCAGGATCAATTTGTCCGAAAATCCAAGGCTAACACCCCCTCCAAAAACCAAGTTCAATCATGCTTGGGGGAAAAGTCGATTACCCATAAAATTGAAGTCTAATACCAACTAAAAAGGGCTTGGATATGAACAAGGTTTGAAATCCAAGGCTAATACTCATTCAAATGGGGCTCGTCGAGTCAGGATCAATTTGTCCGAAAATCCAAGGCTAACACCCCCTCCAAAAACCAAGTTCAATCATGCTTGGGGGAAAAGTCGATTACCCATAAAATTGAAGTCTAATACCAACTAAAAAGGGCTTGGATATGAACAAGGTTTGAAATCCAAGGCTAATACTCATTCAAATGGGGCTCGTCGAGTCAGGATCAATTTGTCCGAAAATCCAAGGCTAACACCCCCTCCAAAAACCAAGTTCAATCATGCTTGGGGGAAAAGTCGATTACCCATAAAATTGAAGTCTAATACCAACTAAAAAGGGCTTGGATATGAACAAGGTTTGAAATCCAAGGCTAATACTCATTCAAATGGGGCTCGTCGAGTCAGGATCAATTTGTCCGAAAATCCAAGGCTAACACCCCCTCCAAAAACCAAGTTCAATCATGCTTGGGGGAAAAGTCGATTACCCATAAAATTGAAGTCTAATACCAACTAAAAAGGGCTTGGATATGAACAAGGTTTGAAATCCAAGGCTAATACTCATTCAAATGGGGCTCGTCGAGTCAGGATCAATTTGTCCGAAAATCCAAGGCTAACACCCCCTCCAAAAACCAAGTTCAATCATGCTTGGGGGAAAAGTCGATTACCCATAAAATTGAAGTCTAATACCAACTAAAAAGGGCTTGGATATGAACAAGGTTTGAAATCCAAGGCTAATACTCATTCAAATGGGGCTCGTCGAGTCAGGATCAATTTGTCCGAAAATCCAAGGCTAACACCCCCTCCAAAAACCAAGTTCAATCATGCTTGGGGGAAAAGTCGATTACCCATAAAATTGAAGTCTAATACCAACTAAAAAGGGCTTGGATATGAACAAGGTTTGAAATCCAAGGCTAATACTCATTCAAATGGGGCTCGTCGAGTCAGGATCAATTTGTCCGAAAATCCAAGGCTAACACCCCCTCCAAAAACCAAGTTCAATCATGCTTGGGGGAAAAGTCGATTACCCATAAAATTGAAGTCTAATACCAACTAAAAAGGGCTTGGATATGAACAAGGTTTGAAATCCAAGGCTAATACTCATTCAAATGGGGCTCGTCGAGTCAGGATCAATTTGTCCGAAAATCCAAGGCTAACACCCCCTCCAAAAACCAAGTTCAATCATGCTTGGGGGAAAAGTCGATTACCCATAAAATTGAAGTCTAATACCAACTAAAAAGGGCTTGGATATGAACAAGGTTTGAAATCCAAGGCTAATACTCATTCAAATGGGGCTCGTCGAGTCAGGATCAATTTGTCCGAAAATCCAAGGCTAACACCCCCTCCAAAAACCAAGTTCAATCATGCTTGGGGGAAAAGTCGATTACCCATAAAATTGAAGTCTAATACCAACTAAAAAGGGCTTGGATATGAACAAGGTTTGAAATCCAAGGCTAATACTCATTCAAATGGGGCTCGTCGAGTCAGGATCAATTTGTCCGAAAATCCAAGGCTAACACCCCCCAAAAACCAAGTTCAATCATGCTTGGGGGAAAAGTCGATTACCCATAAAATTGAAGTCTAATACCAACTAAAAAGGGCTTGGATATGAACAAGGTTTGAAATCCAAGGCTAATACTCATTCAAATGGGGCTCGTCGAGTCAGGATCAATTTGTCCGAAAATCCAAGGCTAACACCCCCTCCAAAAACCAAGTTCAATCATGCTTGGGGGAAAAGTCGATTACCCATAAAATTGAAGTCTAATACCAACTAAAAAGGGCTTGGATATGAACAAGGTTTGAAATCCAAGGCTAATACTCATTCAAATGGGGCTCGTCGAGTCAGGATCAATTTGTCCGAAAATCCAAGGCTAACACCCCCTCCAAAAACCAAGTTCAATCATGCTTGGGGGAAAAGTCGATTACCCATAAAATTGAAGTCTAATACCAACTAAAAAGGGCTTGGATATGAACAAGGTTTGAAATCCAAGGCTAATACTCATTCAAATGGGGCTCGTCGAGTCAGGATCAATTTGTCCGAAAATCCAAGGCTAACACCCCCTCCAAAAACCAAGTTCAATCATGCTTGGGGGAAAAGTCGATTACCCATAAAATTGAAGTCTAATACCAACTAAAAAGGGCTTGGATATGAACAAGGTTTGAAATCCAAGGCTAATACTCATTCAAATGGGGCTCGTCGAGTCAGGATCAATTTGTCCGAAAATCCAAGGCTAACACCCCCTCCAAAAACCAAGTTCAATCATGCTTGGGGGAAAAGTCGATTACCCATAAAATTGAAGTCTAATACCAACTAAAAAGGGCTTGGATATGAACAAGGTTTGAAATCCAAGGCTAATACTCATTCAAATGGGGCTCGTCGAGTCAGGATCAATTTGTCCGAAAATCCAAGGCTAACACCCCCTCCAAAAACCAAGTTCAATCATGCTTGGGGGAAAAGTCGATTACCCATAAAATTGAAGTCTAATACCAACTAAAAAGGGCTTGGATATGAACAAGGTTTGAAATCCAAGGCTAATACTCATTCAAATGGGGCTCGTCGAGTCAGGATCAATTTGTCCGAAAATCCAAGGCTAACACCCCCTCCAAAAACCAAGTTCAATCATGCTTGGGGGAAAAGTCGATTACCCATAAAATTGAAGTCTAATACCAACTAAAAAGGGCTTGGATATGAACAAGGTTTGAAATCCAAGGCTAATACTCATTCAAATGGGGCTCGTCGAGTCAGGATCAATTTGTCCGAAAATCCAAGGCTAACACCCCCTCCAAAAACCAAGTTCAATCATGCTTGGGGGAAAAGTCGATTACCCATAAAATTGAAGTCTAATACCAACTAAAAAGGGCTTGGATATGAACAAGGTTTGAAATCCAAGGCTAATACTCATTCAAATGGGGCTCGTCGAGTCAGGATCAATTTGTCCGAAAATCCAAGGCTAACACCCCCTCCAAAAACCAAGTTCAATCATGCTTGGGGGAAAAGTCGATTACCCATAAAATTGAAGTCTAATACCAACTAAAAAGGGCTTGGATATGAACAAGGTTTGAAATCCAAGGCTAATACTCATTCAAATGGGGCTCGTCGAGTCAGGATCAATTTGTCCGAAAATCCAAGGCTAACACCCCCTCCAAAAACCAAGTTCAATCATGCTTGGGGGAAAAGTCGATTACCCATAAAATTGAAGTCTAATACCAACTAAAAAGGGCTTGGATATGAACAAGGTTTGAAATCCAAGGCTAATACTCATTCAAATGGGGCTCGTCGAGTCAGGATCAATTTGTCCGAAAATCCAAGGCTAACACCCCCTCCAAAAACCAAGTTCAATCATGCTTGGGGGAAAAGTCGATTACCCATAAAATTGAAGTCTAATACCAACTAAAAAGGGCTTGGATATGAACAAGGTTTGAAATCCAAGGCTAATACTCATTCAAATGGGGCTCGTCGAGTCAGGATCAATTTGTCCGAAAATCCAAGGCTAACACCCCCTCCAAAAACCAAGTTCAATCATGCTTGGGGGAAAAGTCGATTACCCATAAAATTGAAGTCTAATACCAACTAAAAAGGGCTTGGATATGAACAAGGTTTGAAATCCAAGGCTAATACTCATTCAAATGGGGCTCGTCGAGTCAGGATCAATTTGTCCGAAAATCCAAGGCTAACACCCCCTCCAAAAACCAAGTTCAATCATGCTTGGGGGAAAAGTCGATTACCCATAAAATTGAAGTCTAATACCAACTAAAAAGGGCTTGGATATGAACAAGGTTTGAAATCCAAGGCTAATACTCATTCAAATGGGGCTCGTCGAGTCAGGATCAATTTGTCCGAAAATCCAAGGCTAACACCCCCTCCAAAAACCAAGTTCAATCATGCTTGGGGGAAAAGTCGATTACCCATAAAATTGAAGTCTAATACCAACTAAAAAGGGCTTGGATATGAACAAGGTTTGAAATCCAAGGCTAATACTCATTCAAATGGGGCTCGTCGAGTCAGGATCAATTTGTCCGAAAATCCAAGGCTAACACCCCCTCCAAAAACCAAGTTCAATCATGCTTGGGGGAAAAGTCGATTACCCATAAAATTGAAGTCTAATACCAACTAAAAAGGGCTTGGATATGAACAAGGTTTGAAATCCAAGGCTAATACTCATTCAAATGGGGCTCGTCGAGTCAGGATCAATTTGTCCGAAAATCCAAGGCTAACACCCCCTCCAAAAACCAAGTTCAATCATGCTTGGGGGAAAAGTCGATTACCCATAAAATTGAAGTCTAATACCAACTAAAAAGGGCTTGGATATGAACAAGGTTTGAAATCCAAGGCTAATACTCATTCAAATGGGGCTCGTCGAGTCAGGATCAATTTGTCCGAAAATCCAAGGCTAACACCCCCTCCAAAAACCAAGTTCAATCATGCTTGGGGGAAAAGTCGATTACCCATAAAATTGAAGTCTAATACCAACTAAAAAGGGCTTGGATATGAACAAGGTTTGAAATCCAAGGCTAATACTCATTCAAATGGGGCTCGTCGAGTCAGGATCAATTTGTCCGAAAATCCAAGGCTAACACCCCCTCCAAAAACCAAGTTCAATCATGCTTGGGGGAAAAGTCGATTACCCATAAAATTGAAGTCTAATACCAACTAAAAAGGGCTTGGATATGAACAAGGTTTGAAATCCAAGGCTAATACTCATTCAAATGGGGCTCGTCGAGTCAGGATCAATTTGTCCGAAAATCCAAGGCTAACACCCCCTCCAAAAACCAAGTTCAATCATGCTTGGGGGAAAAGTCGATTACCCATAAAATTGAAGTCTAATACCAACTAAAAAGGGCTTGGATATGAACAAGGTTTGAAATCCAAGGCTAATACTCATTCAAATGGGGCTCGTCGAGTCAGGATCAATTTGTCCGAAAATCCAAGGCTAACACCCCCTCCAAAAACCAAGTTCAATCATGCTTGGGGGAAAAGTCGATTACCCATAAAATTGAAGTCTAATACCAACTAAAAAGGGCTTGGATATGAACAAGGTTTGAAATCCAAGGCTAATACTCATTCAAATGGGGCTCGTCGAGTCAGGATCAATTTGTCCGAAAATCCAAGGCTAACACCCCCTCCAAAAACCAAGTTCAATCATGCTTGGGGGAAAAGTCGATTACCCATAAAATTGAAGTCTAATACCAACTAAAAAGGGCTTGGATATGAACAAGGTTTGAAATCCAAGGCTAATACTCATTCAAATGGGGCTCGTCGAGTCAGGATCAATTTGTCCGAAAATCCAAGGCTAACACCCCCTCCAAAAACCAAGTTCAATCATGCTTGGGGGAAAAGTCGATTACCCATAAAATTGAAGTCTAATACCAACTAAAAAGGGCTTGGATATGAACAAGGTTTGAAATCCAAGGCTAATACTCATTCAAATGGGGCTCGTCGAGTCAGGATCAATTTGTCCGAAAATCCAAGGCTAACACCCCCTCCAAAAACCAAGTTCAATCATGCTTGGGGGAAAAGTCGATTACCCATAAAATTGAAGTCTAATACCAACTAAAAAGGGCTTGGATATGAACAAGGTTTGAAATCCAAGGCTAATACTCATTCAAATGGGGCTCGTCGAGTCAGGATCAATTTGTCCGAAAATCCAAGGCTAACACCCCCTCCAAAAACCAAGTTCAATCATGCTTGGGGGAAAAGTCGATTACCCATAAAATTGAAGTCTAATACCAACTAAAAAGGGCTTGGATATGAACAAGGTTTGAAATCCAAGGCTAATACTCATTCAAATGGGGCTCGTCGAGTCAGGATCAATTTGTCCGAAAATCCAAGGCTAACACCCCCTCCAAAAACCAAGTTCAATCATGCTTGGGGGAAAAGTCGATTACCCATAAAATTGAAGTCTAATACCAACTAAAAAGGGCTTGGATATGAACAAGGTTTGAAATCCAAGGCTAATACTCATTCAAATGGGGCTCGTCGAGTCAGGATCAATTTGTCCGAAAATCCAAGGCTAACACCCCCTCCAAAAACCAAGTTCAATCATGCTTGGGGGAAAAGTCGATTACCCATAAAATTGAAGTCTAATACCAACTAAAAAGGGCTTGGATATGAACAAGGTTTGAAATCCAAGGCTAATACTCATTCAAATGGGGCTCGTCGAGTCAGGATCAATTTGTCCGAAAATCCAAGGCTAACACCCCCTCCAAAAACCAAGTTCAATCATGCTTGGGGGAAAAGTCGATTACCCATAAAATTGAAGTCTAATACCAACTAAAAAGGGCTTGGATATGAACAAGGTTTGAAATCCAAGGCTAATACTCATTCAAATGGGGCTCGTCGAGTCAGGATCAATTTGTCCGAAAATCCAAGGCTAACACCCCCTCCAAAAACCAAGTTCAATCATGCTTGGGGGAAAAGTCGATTACCCATAAAATTGAAGTCTAATACCAACTAAAAAGGGCTTGGATATGAACAAGGTTTGAAATCCAAGGCTAATACTCATTCAAATGGGGCTCGTCGAGTCAGGATCAATTTGTCCGAAAATCCAAGGCTAACACCCCCTCCAAAAACCAAGTTCAATCATGCTTGGGGGAAAAGTCGATTACCCATAAAATTGAAGTCTAATACCAACTAAAAAGGGCTTGGATATGAACAAGGTTTGAAATCCAAGGCTAATACTCATTCAAATGGGGCTCGTCGAGTCAGGATCAATTTGTCCGAAAATCCAAGGCTAACACCCCCTCCAAAAACCAAGTTCAATCATGCTTGGGGGAAAAGTCGATTACCCATAAAATTGAAGTCTAATACCAACTAAAAAGGGCTTGGATATGAACAAGGTTTGAAATCCAAGGCTAATACTCATTCAAATGGGGCTCGTCGAGTCAGGATCAATTTGTCCGAAAATCCAAGGCTAACACCCCCTCCAAAAACCAAGTTCAATCATGCTTGGGGGAAAAGTCGATTACCCATAAAATTGAAGTCTAATACCAACTAAAAAGGGCTTGGATATGAACAAGGTTTGAAATCCAAGGCTAATACTCATTCAAATGGGGCTCGTCGAGTCAGGATCAATTTGTCCGAAAATCCAAGGCTAACACCCCCTCCAAAAACCAAGTTCAATCATGCTTGGGGGAAAAGTCGATTACCCATAAAATTGAAGTCTAATACCAACTAAAAAGGGCTTGGATATGAACAAGGTTTGAAATCCAAGGCTAATACTCATTCAAATGGGGCTCGTCGAGTCAGGATCAATTTGTCCGAAAATCCAAGGCTAACACCCCCTCCAAAAACCAAGTTCAATCATGCTTGGGGGAAAAGTCGATTACCCATAAAATTGAAGTCTAATACCAACTAAAAAGGGCTTGGATATGAACAAGGTTTGAAATCCAAGGCTAATACTCATTCAAATGGGGCTCGTCGAGTCAGGATCAATTTGTCCGAAAATCCAAGGCTAACACCCCCTCCAAAAACCAAGTTCAATCATGCTTGGGGGAAAAGTCGATTACCCATAAAATTGAAGTCTAATACCAACTAAAAAGGGCTTGGATATGAACAAGGTTTGAAATCCAAGGCTAATACTCATTCAAATGGGGCTCGTCGAGTCAGGATCAATTTGTCCGAAAATCCAAGGCTAACACCCCCTCCAAAAACCAAGTTCAATCATGCTTGGGGGAAAAGTCGATTACCCATAAAATTGAAGTCTAATACCAACTAAAAAGGGCTTGGATATGAACAAGGTTTGAAATCCAAGGCTAATACTCATTCAAATGGGGCTCGTCGAGTCAGGATCAATTTGTCCGAAAATCCAAGGCTAACACCCCCTCCAAAAACCAAGTTCAATCATGCTTGGGGGAAAAGTCGATTACCCATAAAATTGAAGTCTAATACCAACTAAAAAGGGCTTGGATATGAACAAGGTTTGAAATCCAAGGCTAATACTCATTCAAATGGGGCTCGTCGAGTCAGGATCAATTTGTCCGAAAATCCAAGGCTAACACCCCCTCCAAAAACCAAGTTCAATCATGCTTGGGGGAAAAGTCGATTACCCATAAAATTGAAGTCTAATACCAACTAAAAAGGGCTTGGATATGAACAAGGTTTGAAATCCAAGGCTAATACTCATTCAAATGGGGCTCGTCGAGTCAGGATCAATTTGTCCGAAAATCCAAGGCTAACACCCCCTCCAAAAACCAAGTTCAATCATGCTTGGGGGAAAAGTCGATTACCCATAAAATTGAAGTCTAATACCAACTAAAAAGGGCTTGGATATGAACAAGGTTTGAAATCCAAGGCTAATACTCATTCAAATGGGGCTCGTCGAGTCAGGATCAATTTGTCCGAAAATCCAAGGCTAACACCCCCTCCAAAAACCAAGTTCAATCATGCTTGGGGGAAAAGTCGATTACCCATAAAATTGAAGTCTAATACCAACTAAAAAGGGCTTGGATATGAACAAGGTTTGAAATCCAAGGCTAATACTCATTCAAATGGGGCTCGTCGAGTCAGGATCAATTTGTCCGAAAATCCAAGGCTAACACCCCCTCCAAAAACCAAGTTCAATCATGCTTGGGGGAAAAGTCGATTACCCATAAAATTGAAGTCTAATACCAACTAAAAAGGGCTTGGATATGAACAAGGTTTGAAATCCAAGGCTAATACTCATTCAAATGGGGCTCGTCGAGTCAGGATCAATTTGTCCGAAAATCCAAGGCTAACACCCCCTCCAAAAACCAAGTTCAATCATGCTTGGGGGAAAAGTCGATTACCCATAAAATTGAAGTCTAATACCAACTAAAAAGGGCTTGGATATGAACAAGGTTTGAAATCCAAGGCTAATACTCATTCAAATGGGGCTCGTCGAGTCAGGATCAATTTGTCCGAAAATCCAAGGCTAACACCCCCTCCAAAAACCAAGTTCAATCATGCTTGGGGGAAAAGTCGATTACCCATAAAATTGAAGTCTAATACCAACTAAAAAGGGCTTGGATATGAACAAGGTTTGAAATCCAAGGCTAATACTCATTCAAATGGGGCTCGTCGAGTCAGGATCAATTTGTCCGAAAATCCAAGGCTAACACCCCCTCCAAAAACCAAGTTCAATCATGCTTGGGGGAAAAGTCGATTACCCATAAAATTGAAGTCTAATACCAACTAAAAAGGGCTTGGATATGAACAAGGTTTGAAATCCAAGGCTAATACTCATTCAAATGGGGCTCGTCGAGTCAGGATCAATTTGTCCGAAAATCCAAGGCTAACACCCCCTCCAAAAACCAAGTTCAATCATGCTTGGGGGAAAAGTCGATTACCCATAAAATTGAAGTCTAATACCAACTAAAAAGGGCTTGGATATGAACAAGGTTTGAAATCCAAGGCTAATACTCATTCAAATGGGGCTCGTCGAGTCAGGATCAATTTGTCCGAAAATCCAAGGCTAACACCCCCTCCAAAAACCAAGTTCAATCATGCTTGGGGGAAAAGTCGATTACCCATAAAATTGAAGTCTAATACCAACTAAAAAGGGCTTGGATATGAACAAGGTTTGAAATCCAAGGCTAATACTCATTCAAATGGGGCTCGTCGAGTCAGGATCAATTTGTCCGAAAATCCAAGGCTAACACCCCCTCCAAAAACCAAGTTCAATCATGCTTGGGGGAAAAGTCGATTACCCATAAAATTGAAGTCTAATACCAACTAAAAAGGGCTTGGATATGAACAAGGTTTGAAATCCAAGGCTAATACTCATTCAAATGGGGCTCGTCGAGTCAGGATCAATTTGTCCGAAAATCCAAGGCTAACACCCCCTCCAAAAACCAAGTTCAATCATGCTTGGGGGAAAAGTCGATTACCCATAAAATTGAAGTCTAATACCAACTAAAAAGGGCTTGGATATGAACAAGGTTTGAAATCCAAGGCTAATACTCATTCAAATGGGGCTCGTCGAGTCAGGATCAATTTGTCCGAAAATCCAAGGCTAACACCCCCTCCAAAAACCAAGTTCAATCATGCTTGGGGGAAAAGTCGATTACCCATAAAATTGAAGTCTAATACCAACTAAAAAGGGCTTGGATATGAACAAGGTTTGAAATCCAAGGCTAATACTCATTCAAATGGGGCTCGTCGAGTCAGGATCAATTTGTCCGAAAATCCAAGGCTAACACCCCCTCCAAAAACCAAGTTCAATCATGCTTGGGGGAAAAGTCGATTACCCATAAAATTGAAGTCTAATACCAACTAAAAAGGGCTTGGATATGAACAAGGTTTGAAATCCAAGGCTAATACTCATTCAAATGGGGCTCGTCGAGTCAGGATCAATTTGTCCGAAAATCCAAGGCTAACACCCCCTCCAAAAACCAAGTTCAATCATGCTTGGGGGAAAAGTCGATTACCCATAAAATTGAAGTCTAATACCAACTAAAAAGGGCTTGGATATGAACAAGGTTTGAAATCCAAGGCTAATACTCATTCAAATGGGGCTCGTCGAGTCAGGATCAATTTGTCCGAAAATCCAAGGCTAACACCCCCTCCAAAAACCAAGTTCAATCATGCTTGGGGGAAAAGTCGATTACCCATAAAATTGAAGTCTAATACCAACTAAAAAGGGCTTGGATATGAACAAGGTTTGAAATCCAAGGCTAATACTCATTCAAATGGGGCTCGTCGAGTCAGGATCAATTTGTCCGAAAATCCAAGGCTAACACCCCCTCCAAAAACCAAGTTCAATCATGCTTGGGGGAAAAGTCGATTACCCATAAAATTGAAGTCTAATACCAACTAAAAAGGGCTTGGATATGAACAAGGTTTGAAATCCAAGGCTAATACTCATTCAAATGGGGCTCGTCGAGTCAGGATCAATTTGTCCGAAAATCCAAGGCTAACACCCCCTCCAAAAACCAAGTTCAATCATGCTTGGGGGAAAAGTCGATTACCCATAAAATTGAAGTCTAATACCAACTAAAAAGGGCTTGGATATGAACAAGGTTTGAAATCCAAGGCTAATACTCATTCAAATGGGGCTCGTCGAGTCAGGATCAATTTGTCCGAAAATCCAAGGCTAACACCCCCTCCAAAAACCAAGTTCAATCATGCTTGGGGGAAAAGTCGATTACCCATAAAATTGAAGTCTAATACCAACTAAAAAGGGCTTGGATATGAACAAGGTTTGAAATCCAAGGCTAATACTCATTCAAATGGGGCTCGTCGAGTCAGGATCAATTTGTCCGAAAATCCAAGGCTAACACCCCCTCCAAAAACCAAGTTCAATCATGCTTGGGGGAAAAGTCGATTACCCATAAAATTGAAGTCTAATACCAACTAAAAAGGGCTTGGATATGAACAAGGTTTGAAATCCAAGGCTAATACTCATTCAAATGGGGCTCGTCGAGTCAGGATCAATTTGTCCGAAAATCCAAGGCTAACACCCCCTCCAAAAACCAAGTTCAATCATGCTTGGGGGAAAAGTCGATTACCCATAAAATTGAAGTCTAATACCAACTAAAAAGGGCTTGGATATGAACAAGGTTTGAAATCCAAGGCTAATACTCATTCAAATGGGGCTCGTCGAGTCAGGATCAATTTGTCCGAAAATCCAAGGCTAACACCCCCTCCAAAAACCAAGTTCAATCATGCTTGGGGGAAAAGTCGATTACCCATAAAATTGAAGTCTAATACCAACTAAAAAGGGCTTGGATATGAACAAGGTTTGAAATCCAAGGCTAATACTCATTCAAATGGGGCTCGTCGAGTCAGGATCAATTTGTCCGAAAATCCAAGGCTAACACCCCCTCCAAAAACCAAGTTCAATCATGCTTGGGGGAAAAGTCGATTACCCATAAAATTGAAGTCTAATACCAACTAAAAAGGGCTTGGATATGAACAAGGTTTGAAATCCAAGGCTAATACTCATTCAAATGGGGCTCGTCGAGTCAGGATCAATTTGTCCGAAAATCCAAGGCTAACACCCCCCCAAAAACCAAGTTCAATCATGCTTGGGGGAAAAGTCGATTACCCATAAAATTGAAGTCTAATACCAACTAAAAAGGGCTTGGATATGAACAAGGTTTGAAATCCAAGGCTAATACTCATTCAAATGGGGCTCGTCGAGTCAGGATCAATTTGTCCGAAAATCCAAGGCTAACACCCCCTCCAAAAACCAAGTTCAATCATGCTTGGGGGAAAAGTCGATTACCCATAAAATTGAAGTCTAATACCAACTAAAAAGGGCTTGGATATGAACAAGGTTTGAAATCCAAGGCTAATACTCATTCAAATGGGGCTCGTCGAGTCAGGATCAATTTGTCCGAAAATCCAAGGCTAACACCCCCTCCAAAAACCAAGTTCAATCATGCTTGGGGGAAAAGTCGATTACCCATAAAATTGAAGTCTAATACCAACTAAAAAGGGCTTGGATATGAACAAGGTTTGAAATCCAAGGCTAATACTCATTCAAATGGGGCTCGTCGAGTCAGGATCAATTTGTCCGAAAATCCAAGGCTAACACCCCCTCCAAAAACCAAGTTCAATCATGCTTGGGGGAAAAGTCGATTACCCATAAAATTGAAGTCTAATACCAACTAAAAAGGGCTTGGATATGAACAAGGTTTGAAATCCAAGGCTAATACTCATTCAAATGGGGCTCGTCGAGTCAGGATCAATTTGTCCGAAAATCCAAGGCTAACACCCCCTCCAAAAACCAAGTTCAATCATGCTTGGGGGAAAAGTCGATTACCCATAAAATTGAAGTCTAATACCAACTAAAAAGGGCTTGGATATGAACAAGGTTTGAAATCCAAGGCTAATACTCATTCAAATGGGGCTCGTCGAGTCAGGATCAATTTGTCCGAAAATCCAAGGCTAACACCCCCTCCAAAAACCAAGTTCAATCATGCTTGGGGGAAAAGTCGATTACCCATAAAATTGAAGTCTAATACCAACTAAAAAGGGCTTGGATATGAACAAGGTTTGAAATCCAAGGCTAATACTCATTCAAATGGGGCTCGTCGAGTCAGGATCAATTTGTCCGAAAATCCAAGGCTAACACCCCCTCCAAAAACCAAGTTCAATCATGCTTGGGGGAAAAGTCGATTACCCATAAAATTGAAGTCTAATACCAACTAAAAAGGGCTTGGATATGAACAAGGTTTGAAATCCAAGGCTAATACTCATTCAAATGGGGCTCGTCGAGTCAGGATCAATTTGTCCGAAAATCCAAGGCTAACACCCCCTCCAAAAACCAAGTTCAATCATGCTTGGGGGAAAAGTCGATTACCCATAAAATTGAAGTCTAATACCAACTAAAAAGGGCTTGGATATGAACAAGGTTTGAAATCCAAGGCTAATACTCATTCAAATGGGGCTCGTCGAGTCAGGATCAATTTGTCCGAAAATCCAAGGCTAACACCCCCTCCAAAAACCAAGTTCAATCATGCTTGGGGGAAAAGTCGATTACCCATAAAATTGAAGTCTAATACCAACTAAAAAGGGCTTGGATATGAACAAGGTTTGAAATCCAAGGCTAATACTCATTCAAATGGGGCTCGTCGAGTCAGGATCAATTTGTCCGAAAATCCAAGGCTAACACCCCCTCCAAAAACCAAGTTCAATCATGCTTGGGGGAAAAGTCGATTACCCATAAAATTGAAGTCTAATACCAACTAAAAAGGGCTTGGATATGAACAAGGTTTGAAATCCAAGGCTAATACTCATTCAAATGGGGCTCGTCGAGTCAGGATCAATTTGTCCGAAAATCCAAGGCTAACACCCCCTCCAAAAACCAAGTTCAATCATGCTTGGGGGAAAAGTCGATTACCCATAAAATTGAAGTCTAATACCAACTAAAAAGGGCTTGGATATGAACAAGGTTTGAAATCCAAGGCTAATACTCATTCAAATGGGGCTCGTCGAGTCAGGATCAATTTGTCCGAAAATCCAAGGCTAACACCCCCTCCAAAAACCAAGTTCAATCATGCTTGGGGGAAAAGTCGATTACCCATAAAATTGAAGTCTAATACCAACTAAAAAGGGCTTGGATATGAACAAGGTTTGAAATCCAAGGCTAATACTCATTCAAATGGGGCTCGTCGAGTCAGGATCAATTTGTCCGAAAATCCAAGGCTAACACCCCCTCCAAAAACCAAGTTCAATCATGCTTGGGGGAAAAGTCGATTACCCATAAAATTGAAGTCTAATACCAACTAAAAAGGGCTTGGATATGAACAAGGTTTGAAATCCAAGGCTAATACTCATTCAAATGGGGCTCGTCGAGTCAGGATCAATTTGTCCGAAAATCCAAGGCTAACACCCCCTCCAAAAACCAAGTTCAATCATGCTTGGGGGAAAAGTCGATTACCCATAAAATTGAAGTCTAATACCAACTAAAAAGGGCTTGGATATGAACAAGGTTTGAAATCCAAGGCTAATACTCATTCAAATGGGGCTCGTCGAGTCAGGATCAATTTGTCCGAAAATCCAAGGCTAACACCCCCCCAAAAACCAAGTTCAATCATGCTTGGGGGAAAAGTCGATTACCCATAAAATTGAAGTCTAATACCAACTAAAAAGGGCTTGGATATGAACAAGGTTTGAAATCCAAGGCTAATACTCATTCAAATGGGGCTCGTCGAGTCAGGATCAATTTGTCCGAAAATCCAAGGCTAACACCCCCTCCAAAAACCAAGTTCAATCATGCTTGGGGGAAAAGTCGATTACCCATAAAATTGAAGTCTAATACCAACTAAAAAGGGCTTGGATATGAACAAGGTTTGAAATCCAAGGCTAATACTCATTCAAATGGGGCTCGTCGAGTCAGGATCAATTTGTCCGAAAATCCAAGGCTAACACCCCCTCCAAAAACCAAGTTCAATCATGCTTGGGGGAAAAGTCGATTACCCATAAAATTGAAGTCTAATACCAACTAAAAAGGGCTTGGATATGAACAAGGTTTGAAATCCAAGGCTAATACTCATTCAAATGGGGCTCGTCGAGTCAGGATCAATTTGTCCGAAAATCCAAGGCTAACACCCCCTCCAAAAACCAAGTTCAATCATGCTTGGGGGAAAAGTCGATTACCCATAAAATTGAAGTCTAATACCAACTAAAAAGGGCTTGGATATGAACAAGGTTTGAAATCCAAGGCTAATACTCATTCAAATGGGGCTCGTCGAGTCAGGATCAATTTGTCCGAAAATCCAAGGCTAACACCCCCTCCAAAAACCAAGTTCAATCATGCTTGGGGGAAAAGTCGATTACCCATAAAATTGAAGTCTAATACCAACTAAAAAGGGCTTGGATATGAACAAGGTTTGAAATCCAAGGCTAATACTCATTCAAATGGGGCTCGTCGAGTCAGGATCAATTTGTCCGAAAATCCAAGGCTAACACCCCCTCCAAAAACCAAGTTCAATCATGCTTGGGGGAAAAGTCGATTACCCATAAAATTGAAGTCTAATACCAACTAAAAAGGGCTTGGATATGAACAAGGTTTGAAATCCAAGGCTAATACTCATTCAAATGGGGCTCGTCGAGTCAGGATCAATTTGTCCGAAAATCCAAGGCTAACACCCCCTCCAAAAACCAAGTTCAATCATGCTTGGGGGAAAAGTCGATTACCCATAAAATTGAAGTCTAATACCAACTAAAAAGGGCTTGGATATGAACAAGGTTTGAAATCCAAGGCTAATACTCATTCAAATGGGGCTCGTCGAGTCAGGATCAATTTGTCCGAAAATCCAAGGCTAACACCCCCTCCAAAAACCAAGTTCAATCATGCTTGGGGGAAAAGTCGATTACCCATAAAATTGAAGTCTAATACCAACTAAAAAGGGCTTGGATATGAACAAGGTTTGAAATCCAAGGCTAATACTCATTCAAATGGGGCTCGTCGAGTCAGGATCAATTTGTCCGAAAATCCAAGGCTAACACCCCCTCCAAAAACCAAGTTCAATCATGCTTGGGGGAAAAGTCGATTACCCATAAAATTGAAGTCTAATACCAACTAAAAAGGGCTTGGATATGAACAAGGTTTGAAATCCAAGGCTAATACTCATTCAAATGGGGCTCGTCGAGTCAGGATCAATTTGTCCGAAAATCCAAGGCTAACACCCCCTCCAAAAACCAAGTTCAATCATGCTTGGGGGAAAAGTCGATTACCCATAAAATTGAAGTCTAATACCAACTAAAAAGGGCTTGGATATGAACAAGGTTTGAAATCCAAGGCTAATACTCATTCAAATGGGGCTCGTCGAGTCAGGATCAATTTGTCCGAAAATCCAAGGCTAACACCCCCTCCAAAAACCAAGTTCAATCATGCTTGGGGGAAAAGTCGATTACCCATAAAATTGAAGTCTAATACCAACTAAAAAGGGCTTGGATATGAACAAGGTTTGAAATCCAAGGCTAATACTCATTCAAATGGGGCTCGTCGAGTCAGGATCAATTTGTCCGAAAATCCAAGGCTAACACCCCCTCCAAAAACCAAGTTCAATCATGCTTGGGGGAAAAGTCGATTACCCATAAAATTGAAGTCTAATACCAACTAAAAAGGGCTTGGATATGAACAAGGTTTGAAATCCAAGGCTAATACTCATTCAAATGGGGCTCGTCGAGTCAGGATCAATTTGTCCGAAAATCCAAGGCTAACACCCCCTCCAAAAACCAAGTTCAATCATGCTTGGGGGAAAAGTCGATTACCCATAAAATTGAAGTCTAATACCAACTAAAAAGGGCTTGGATATGAACAAGGTTTGAAATCCAAGGCTAATACTCATTCAAATGGGGCTCGTCGAGTCAGGATCAATTTGTCCGAAAATCCAAGGCTAACACCCCCTCCAAAAACCAAGTTCAATCATGCTTGGGGGAAAAGTCGATTACCCATAAAATTGAAGTCTAATACCAACTAAAAAGGGCTTGGATATGAACAAGGTTTGAAATCCAAGGCTAATACTCATTCAAATGGGGCTCGTCGAGTCAGGATCAATTTGTCCGAAAATCCAAGGCTAACACCCCCTCCAAAAACCAAGTTCAATCATGCTTGGGGGAAAAGTCGATTACCCATAAAATTGAAGTCTAATACCAACTAAAAAGGGCTTGGATATGAACAAGGTTTGAAATCCAAGGCTAATACTCATTCAAATGGGGCTCGTCGAGTCAGGATCAATTTGTCCGAAAATCCAAGGCTAACACCCCCTCCAAAAACCAAGTTCAATCATGCTTGGGGGAAAAGTCGATTACCCATAAAATTGAAGTCTAATACCAACTAAAAAGGGCTTGGATATGAACAAGGTTTGAAATCCAAGGCTAATACTCATTCAAATGGGGCTCGTCGAGTCAGGATCAATTTGTCCGAAAATCCAAGGCTAACACCCCCTCCAAAAACCAAGTTCAATCATGCTTGGGGGAAAAGTCGATTACCCATAAAATTGAAGTCTAATACCAACTAAAAAGGGCTTGGATATGAACAAGGTTTGAAATCCAAGGCTAATACTCATTCAAATGGGGCTCGTCGAGTCAGGATCAATTTGTCCGAAAATCCAAGGCTAACACCCCCTCCAAAAACCAAGTTCAATCATGCTTGGGGGAAAAGTCGATTACCCATAAAATTGAAGTCTAATACCAACTAAAAAGGGCTTGGATATGAACAAGGTTTGAAATCCAAGGCTAATACTCATTCAAATGGGGCTCGTCGAGTCAGGATCAATTTGTCCGAAAATCCAAGGCTAACACCCCCTCCAAAAACCAAGTTCAATCATGCTTGGGGGAAAAGTCGATTACCCATAAAATTGAAGTCTAATACCAACTAAAAAGGGCTTGGATATGAACAAGGTTTGAAATCCAAGGCTAATACTCATTCAAATGGGGCTCGTCGAGTCAGGATCAATTTGTCCGAAAATCCAAGGCTAACACCCCCTCCAAAAACCAAGTTCAATCATGCTTGGGGGAAAAGTCGATTACCCATAAAATTGAAGTCTAATACCAACTAAAAAGGGCTTGGATATGAACAAGGTTTGAAATCCAAGGCTAATACTCATTCAAATGGGGCTCGTCGAGTCAGGATCAATTTGTCCGAAAATCCAAGGCTAACACCCCCTCCAAAAACCAAGTTCAATCATGCTTGGGGGAAAAGTCGATTACCCATAAAATTGAAGTCTAATACCAACTAAAAAGGGCTTGGATATGAACAAGGTTTGAAATCCAAGGCTAATACTCATTCAAATGGGGCTCGTCGAGTCAGGATCAATTTGTCCGAAAATCCAAGGCTAACACCCCCTCCAAAAACCAAGTTCAATCATGCTTGGGGGAAAAGTCGATTACCCATAAAATTGAAGTCTAATACCAACTAAAAAGGGCTTGGATATGAACAAGGTTTGAAATCCAAGGCTAATACTCATTCAAATGGGGCTCGTCGAGTCAGGATCAATTTGTCCGAAAATCCAAGGCTAACACCCCCTCCAAAAACCAAGTTCAATCATGCTTGGGGGAAAAGTCGATTACCCATAAAATTGAAGTCTAATACCAACTAAAAAGGGCTTGGATATGAACAAGGTTTGAAATCCAAGGCTAATACTCATTTAAATGGGGCTCGTCGAGTCAGGATCAATTTGTCCGAAAATCCAAGGCTAACACCCCCCCAAAAACCAAGTTCAATCATGCTTGGGGGAAAAGTCGATTACCCATAAAATTGAAGTCTAATACCAACTAAAAAGGGCTTGGATATGAACAAGGTTTGAAATCCAAGGCTAATACTCATTCAAATGGGGCTCGTCGAGTCAGGATCAATTTGTCCGAAAATCCAAGGCTAACACCCCCTCCAAAAACCAAGTTCAATCATGCTTGGGGGAAAAGTCGATTACCCATAAAATTGAAGTCTAATACCAACTAAAAAGGGCTTGGATATGAACAAGGTTTGAAATCCAAGGCTAATACTCATTCAAATGGGGCTCGTCGAGTCAGGATCAATTTGTCCGAAAATCCAAGGCTAACACCCCCTCCAAAAACCAAGTTCAATCATGCTTGGGGGAAAAGTCGATTACCCATAAAATTGAAGTCTAATACCAACTAAAAAGGGCTTGGATATGAACAAGGTTTGAAATCCAAGGCTAATACTCATTCAAATGGGGCTCGTCGAGTCAGGATCAATTTGTCCGAAAATCCAAGGCTAACACCCCCTCCAAAAACCAAGTTCAATCATGCTTGGGGGAAAAGTCGATTACCCATAAAATTGAAGTCTAATACCAACTAAAAAGGGCTTGGATATGAACAAGGTTTGAAATCCAAGGCTAATACTCATTCAAATGGGGCTCGTCGAGTCAGGATCAATTTGTCCGAAAATCCAAGGCTAACACCCCCTCCAAAAACCAAGTTCAATCATGCTTGGGGGAAAAGTCGATTACCCATAAAATTGAAGTCTAATACCAACTAAAAAGGGCTTGGATATGAACAAGGTTTGAAATCCAAGGCTAATACTCATTCAAATGGGGCTCGTCGAGTCAGGATCAATTTGTCCGAAAATCCAAGGCTAACACCCCCTCCAAAAACCAAGTTCAATCATGCTTGGGGGAAAAGTCGATTACCCATAAAATTGAAGTCTAATACCAACTAAAAAGGGCTTGGATATGAACAAGGTTTGAAATCCAAGGCTAATACTCATTCAAATGGGGCTCGTCGAGTCAGGATCAATTTGTCCGAAAATCCAAGGCTAACACCCCCTCCAAAAACCAAGTTCAATCATGCTTGGGGGAAAAGTCGATTACCCATAAAATTGAAGTCTAATACCAACTAAAAAGGGCTTGGATATGAACAAGGTTTGAAATCCAAGGCTAATACTCATTCAAATGGGGCTCGTCGAGTCAGGATCAATTTGTCCGAAAATCCAAGGCTAACACCCCCTCCAAAAACCAAGTTCAATCATGCTTGGGGGAAAAGTCGATTACCCATAAAATTGAAGTCTAATACCAACTAAAAAGGGCTTGGATATGAACAAGGTTTGAAATCCAAGGCTAATACTCATTCAAATGGGGCTCGTCGAGTCAGGATCAATTTGTCCGAAAATCCAAGGCTAACACCCCCTCCAAAAACCAAGTTCAATCATGCTTGGGGGAAAAGTCGATTACCCATAAAATTGAAGTCTAATACCAACTAAAAAGGGCTTGGATATGAACAAGGTTTGAAATCCAAGGCTAATACTCATTCAAATGGGGCTCGTCGAGTCAGGATCAATTTGTCCGAAAATCCAAGGCTAACACCCCCTCCAAAAACCAAGTTCAATCATGCTTGGGGGAAAAGTCGATTACCCATAAAATTGAAGTCTAATACCAACTAAAAAGGGCTTGGATATGAACAAGGTTTGAAATAAGGCTAATACTCATTCAAATGGGGCTCGTCGAGTCAGGATCAATTTGTCCGAAAATCCAAGGCTAACACCCCCCAAAAACCAAGTTCAATCATGCTTGGGGGAAAAGTCGATTACCCATAAAATTGAAGTCTAATACCAACTAAAAAGGGCTTGGATATGAACAAGGTTTGAAATCCAAGGCTAATACTCATTCAAATGGGGCTCGTCGAGTCAGGATCAATTTGTCCGAAAATCCAAGGCTAACACCCCCTCCAAAAACCAAGTTCAATCATGCTTGGGGGAAAAGTCGATTACCCATAAAATTGAAGTCTAATACCAACTAAAAAGGGCTTGGATATGAACAAGGTTTGAAATCCAAGGCTAATACTCATTCAAATGGGGCTCGTCGAGTCAGGATCAATTTGTCCGAAAATCCAAGGCTAACACCCCCTCCAAAAACCAAGTTCAATCATGCTTGGGGGAAAAGTCGATTACCCATAAAATTGAAGTCTAATACCAACTAAAAAGGGCTTGGATATGAACAAGGTTTGAAATCCAAGGCTAATACTCATTCAAATGGGGCTCGTCGAGTCAGGATCAATTTGTCCGAAAATCCAAGGCTAACACCCCCTCCAAAAACCAAGTTCAATCATGCTTGGGGGAAAAGTCGATTACCCATAAAATTGAAGTCTAATACCAACTAAAAAGGGCTTGGATATGAACAAGGTTTGAAATCCAAGGCTAATACTCATTCAAATGGGGCTCGTCGAGTCAGGATCAATTTGTCCGAAAATCCAAGGCTAACACCCCCTCCAAAAACCAAGTTCAATCATGCTTGGGGGAAAAGTCGATTACCCATAAAATTGAAGTCTAATACCAACTAAAAAGGGCTTGGATATGAACAAGGTTTGAAATCCAAGGCTAATACTCATTCAAATGGGGCTCGTCGAGTCAGGATCAATTTGTCCGAAAATCCAAGGCTAACACCCCCTCCAAAAACCAAGTTCAATCATGCTTGGGGGAAAAGTCGATTACCCATAAAATTGAAGTCTAATACCAACTAAAAAGGGCTTGGATATGAACAAGGTTTGAAATCCAAGGCTAATACTCATTCAAATGGGGCTCGTCGAGTCAGGATCAATTTGTCCGAAAATCCAAGGCTAACACCCCCTCCAAAAACCAAGTTCAATCATGCTTGGGGGAAAAGTCGATTACCCATAAAATTGAAGTCTAATACCAACTAAAAAGGGCTTGGATATGAACAAGGTTTGAAATCCAAGGCTAATACTCATTCAAATGGGGCTCGTCGAGTCAGGATCAATTTGTCCGAAAATCCAAGGCTAACACCCCCTCCAAAAACCAAGTTCAATCATGCTTGGGGGAAAAGTCGATTACCCATAAAATTGAAGTCTAATACCAACTAAAAAGGGCTTGGATATGAACAAGGTTTGAAATCCAAGGCTAATACTCATTCAAATGGGGCTCGTCGAGTCAGGATCAATTTGTCCGAAAATCCAAGGCTAACACCCCCTCCAAAAACCAAGTTCAATCATGCTTGGGGGAAAAGTCGATTACCCATAAAATTGAAGTCTAATACCAACTAAAAAGGGCTTGGATATGAACAAGGTTTGAAATCCAAGGCTAATACTCATTCAAATGGGGCTCGTCGAGTCAGGATCAATTTGTCCGAAAATCCAAGGCTAACACCCCCTCCAAAAACCAAGTTCAATCATGCTTGGGGGAAAAGTCGATTACCCATAAAATTGAAGTCTAATACCAACTAAAAAGGGCTTGGATATGAACAAGGTTTGAAATCCAAGGCTAATACTCATTCAAATGGGGCTCGTCGAGTCAGGATCAATTTGTCCGAAAATCCAAGGCTAACACCCCCTCCAAAAACCAAGTTCAATCATGCTTGGGGGAAAAGTCGATTACCCATAAAATTGAAGTCTAATACCAACTAAAAAGGGCTTGGATATGAACAAGGTTTGAAATCCAAGGCTAATACTCATTCAAATGGGGCTCGTCGAGTCAGGATCAATTTGTCCGAAAATCCAAGGCTAACACCCCCTCCAAAAACCAAGTTCAATCATGCTTGGGGGAAAAGTCGATTACCCATAAAATTGAAGTCTAATACCAACTAAAAAGGGCTTGGATATGAACAAGGTTTGAAATCCAAGGCTAATACTCATTCAAATGGGGCTCGTCGAGTCAGGATCAATTTGTCCGAAAATCCAAGGCTAACACCCCCTCCAAAAACCAAGTTCAATCATGCTTGGGGGAAAAGTCGATTACCCATAAAATTGAAGTCTAATACCAACTAAAAAGGGCTTGGATATGAACAAGGTTTGAAATCCAAGGCTAATACTCATTCAAATGGGGCTCGTCGAGTCAGGATCAATTTGTCCGAAAATCCAAGGCTAACACCCCCCAAAAACCAAGTTCAATCATGCTTGGGGGAAAAGTCGATTACCCATAAAATTGAAGTCTAATACCAACTAAAAAGGGCTTGGATATGAACAAGGTTTGAAATCCAAGGCTAATACTCATTCAAATGGGGCTCGTCGAGTCAGGATCAATTTGTCCGAAAATCCAAGGCTAACACCCCCTCCAAAAACCAAGTTCAATCATGCTTGGGGGAAAAGTCGATTACCCATAAAATTGAAGTCTAATACCAACTAAAAAGGGCTTGGATATGAACAAGGTTTGAAATCCAAGGCTAATACTCATTCAAATGGGGCTCGTCGAGTCAGGATCAATTTGTCCGAAAATCCAAGGCTAACACCCCCTCCAAAAACCAAGTTCAATCATGCTTGGGGGAAAAGTCGATTACCCATAAAATTGAAGTCTAATACCAACTAAAAAGGGCTTGGATATGAACAAGGTTTGAAATCCAAGGCTAATACTCATTCAAATGGGGCTCGTCGAGTCAGGATCAATTTGTCCGAAAATCCAAGGCTAACACCCCCTCCAAAAACCAAGTTCAATCATGCTTGGGGGAAAAGTCGATTACCCATAAAATTGAAGTCTAATACCAACTAAAAAGGGCTTGGATATGAACAAGGTTTGAAATCCAAGGCTAATACTCATTCAAATGGGGCTCGTCGAGTCAGGATCAATTTGTCCGAAAATCCAAGGCTAACACCCCCTCCAAAAACCAAGTTCAATCATGCTTGGGGGAAAAGTCGATTACCCATAAAATTGAAGTCTAATACCAACTAAAAAGGGCTTGGATATGAACAAGGTTTGAAATCCAAGGCTAATACTCATTCAAATGGGGCTCGTCGAGTCAGGATCAATTTGTCCGAAAATCCAAGGCTAACACCCCCTCCAAAAACCAAGTTCAATCATGCTTGGGGGAAAAGTCGATTACCCATAAAATTGAAGTCTAATACCAACTAAAAAGGGCTTGGATATGAACAAGGTTTGAAATCCAAGGCTAATACTCATTCAAATGGGGCTCGTCGAGTCAGGATCAATTTGTCCGAAAATCCAAGGCTAACACCCCCTCCAAAAACCAAGTTCAATCATGCTTGGGGGAAAAGTCGATTACCCATAAAATTGAAGTCTAATACCAACTAAAAAGGGCTTGGATATGAACAAGGTTTGAAATCCAAGGCTAATACTCATTCAAATGGGGCTCGTCGAGTCAGGATCAATTTGTCCGAAAATCCAAGGCTAACACCCCCTCCAAAAACCAAGTTCAATCATGCTTGGGGGAAAAGTCGATTACCCATAAAATTGAAGTCTAATACCAACTAAAAAGGGCTTGGATATGAACAAGGTTTGAAATCCAAGGCTAATACTCATTCAAATGGGGCTCGTCGAGTCAGGATCAATTTGTCCGAAAATCCAAGGCTAACACCCCCTCCAAAAACCAAGTTCAATCATGCTTGGGGGAAAAGTCGATTACCCATAAAATTGAAGTCTAATACCAACTAAAAAGGGCTTGGATATGAACAAGGTTTGAAATCCAAGGCTAATACTCATTCAAATGGGGCTCGTCGAGTCAGGATCAATTTGTCCGAAAATCCAAGGCTAACACCCCCTCCAAAAACCAAGTTCAATCATGCTTGGGGGAAAAGTCGATTACCCATAAAATTGAAGTCTAATACCAACTAAAAAGGGCTTGGATATGAACAAGGTTTGAAATCCAAGGCTAATACTCATTCAAATGGGGCTCGTCGAGTCAGGATCAATTTGTCCGAAAATCCAAGGCTAACACCCCCTCCAAAAACCAAGTTCAATCATGCTTGGGGGAAAAGTCGATTACCCATAAAATTGAAGTCTAATACCAACTAAAAAGGGCTTGGATATGAACAAGGTTTGAAATCCAAGGCTAATACTCATTCAAATGGGGCTCGTCGAGTCAGGATCAATTTGTCCGAAAATCCAAGGCTAACACCCCCTCCAAAAACCAAGTTCAATCATGCTTGGGGGAAAAGTCGATTACCCATAAAATTGAAGTCTAATACCAACTAAAAAGGGCTTGGATATGAACAAGGTTTGAAATCCAAGGCTAATACTCATTCAAATGGGGCTCGTCGAGTCAGGATCAATTTGTCCGAAAATCCAAGGCTAACACCCCCTCCAAAAACCAAGTTCAATCATGCTTGGGGGAAAAGTCGATTACCCATAAAATTGAAGTCTAATACCAACTAAAAAGGGCTTGGATATGAACAAGGTTTGAAATCCAAGGCTAATACTCATTCAAATGGGGC
>CM045917.1:3387038-3425107 GCA_025169955.1 Salix arbutifolia | reverse complement strand
AGGTCTTAGATATGAACAAGGTTTTAAATTTAAGGCTATTACTCATTCAAATGGGGCTCGTCGAGTACGGATCAATTTGTCCGAAAATCCAAGGCTAACACCCCCTCCAAAAACAAAGTTCAATCATGCTTGGGGGAAAAGTCTATTACCCATAAAATTGAAGTCTAATACCAACTAAAAAGGTCTTAGATATGAACAAGGTTTTAAATTTAAGGCTATTACTCATTCAAATGGGGCTCGTCGAGTACGGATCAATTTGTCCGAAAATCCAAGGCTAACACCCCCTCCAAAAACAAAGTTCAATCATGCTTGGGGGAAAAGTCTATTACCCATAAAATTGAAGTCTAATACCAACTAAAAAGGTCTTAGATATGAACAAGGTTTTAAATTTAAGGCTATTACTCATTCAAATGGGGCTCGTCGAGTACGGATCAATTTGTCCGAAAATCCAAGGCTAACACCCCCTCCAAAAACAAAGTTCAATCATGCTTGGGGGAAAAGTCTATTACCCATAAAATTGAAGTCTAATACCAACTAAAAAGGTCTTAGATATGAACAAGGTTTTAAATTTAAGGCTATTACTCATTCAAATGGGGCTCGTCGAGTACGGATCAATTTGTCCGAAAATCCAAGGCTAACACCCCCTCCAAAAACAAAGTTCAATCATGCTTGGGGGAAAAGTCTATTACCCATAAAATTGAAGTCTAATACCAACTAAAAAGGTCTTAGATATGAACAAGGTTTTAAATTTAAGGCTATTACTCATTCAAATGGGGCTCGTCGAGTACGGATCAATTTGTCCGAAAATCCAAGGCTAACACCCCCTCCAAAAACAAAGTTCAATCATGCTTGGGGGAAAAGTCTATTACCCATAAAATTGAAGTCTAATACCAACTAAAAAGGTCTTAGATATGAACAAGGTTTTAAATTTAAGGCTATTACTCATTCAAATGGGGCTCGTCGAGTACGGATCAATTTGTCCGAAAATCCAAGGCTAACACCCCCTCCAAAAACAAAGTTCAATCATGCTTGGGGGAAAAGTCTATTACCCATAAAATTGAAGTCTAATACCAACTAAAAAGGTCTTAGATATGAACAAGGTTTTAAATTTAAGGCTATTACTCATTCAAATGGGGCTCGTCGAGTACGGATCAATTTGTCCGAAAATCCAAGGCTAACACCCCCTCCAAAAACAAAGTTCAATCATGCTTGGGGGAAAAGTCTATTACCCATAAAATTGAAGTCTAATACCAACTAAAAAGGTCTTAGATATGAACAAGGTTTTAAATTTAAGGCTATTACTCATTCAAATGGGGCTCGTCGAGTACGGATCAATTTGTCCGAAAATCCAAGGCTAACACCCCCTCCAAAAACAAAGTTCAATCATGCTTGGGGGAAAAGTCTATTACCCATAAAATTGAAGTCTAATACCAACTAAAAAGGTCTTAGATATGAACAAGGTTTTAAATTTAAGGCTATTACTCATTCAAATGGGGCTCGTCGAGTACGGATCAATTTGTCCGAAAATCCAAGGCTAACACCCCCTCCAAAAACAAAGTTCAATCATGCTTGGGGGAAAAGTCTATTACCCATAAAATTGAAGTCTAATACCAACTAAAAAGGTCTTAGATATGAACAAGGTTTTAAATTTAAGGCTATTACTCATTCAAATGGGGCTCGTCGAGTACGGATCAATTTGTCCGAAAATCCAAGGCTAACACCCCCTCCAAAAACAAAGTTCAATCATGCTTGGGGGAAAAGTCTATTACCCATAAAATTGAAGTCTAATACCAACTAAAAAGGTCTTAGATATGAACAAGGTTTTAAATTTAAGGCTATTACTCATTCAAATGGGGCTCGTCGAGTACGGATCAATTTGTCCGAAAATCCAAGGCTAACACCCCCTCCAAAAACAAAGTTCAATCATGCTTGGGGGAAAAGTCTATTACCCATAAAATTGAAGTCTAATACCAACTAAAAAGGTCTTAGATATGAACAAGGTTTTAAATTAAGGCTATTACTCATTCAAATGGGGCTCGTCGAGTACGGATCAATTTGTCCGAAAATCCAAGGCTAACACCCCCTCCAAAAACAAAGTTCAATCATGCTTGGGGGAAAAGTCTATTACCCATAAAATTGAAGTCTAATACCAACTAAAAAGGTCTTATATGAACAAGGTTTTAAATCTAAGGCTATTACTCATTCAAATGGGGCTCGTCGAGTACGGATCAATTTGTCCGAAAATCCAAGGCTAACACCCCCTCCAAAAACAAAGTTCAATCATGCTTGGGGGAAAAGTCTATTACCCATAAAATTGAAGTCTAATACCAACTAAAAAGGTCTTAGATATGAACAAGGTTTTAAATCTAAGGCTATTACTCATTCAAATGGGGCTCGTCGAGTACGGATCAATTTGTCCGAAAATCCAAGGCTAACACCCCCTCCAAAAACCAAGTTCAATCATGCTTGGGGGAAAAGTCTATTACCCATAAAATTGAAGTCTAATACCAACTAAAAAGGTCTTAGATATGAACAAGGTTTGAAATCTAAGGCTATTACTCATTCAAATGGGGCTCGTCGAGTACGGATCAATTTGTCCGAAAATCCAAGGCTAACACCCCCTCCAAAAACCAAGTTCAATCATGCTTGGGGGAAAAGTCTATTACCCATAAAATTGAAGTCTAATACCAACTAAAAAGGTCTTAGATATGAACAAGGTTTGAAATCTAAGGCTATTACTCATTCAAATGGGGCTCGTCGAGTACGGATCAATTTGTCCGAAAATCCAAGGCTAACACCCCCTCCAAAAACCAAGTTCAATCATGCTTGGGGGAAAAGTCTATTACCCATAAAATTGAAGTCTAATACCAACTAAAAAGGTCTTAGATATGAACAAGGTTTGAAATCTAAGGCTATTACTCATTCAAATGGGGCTCGTCGAGTACGGATCAATTTGTCCGAAAATCCAAGGCTAACACCCCCTCCAAAAACCAAGTTCAATCATGCTTGGGGGAAAAGTCTATTACCCATAAAATTGAAGTCTAATACCAACTAAAAAGGTCTTAGATATGAACAAGGTTTGAAATCTAAGGCTATTACTCATTCAAATGGGGCTCGTCGAGTACGGATCAATTTGTCCGAAAATCCAAGGCTAACACCCCCTCCAAAAACCAAGTTCAATCATGCTTGGGGGAAAAGTCTATTACCCATAAAATTGAAGTCTAATACCAACTAAAAAGGTCTTAGATATGAACAAGGTTTGAAATCTAAGGCTATTACTCATTCAAATGGGGCTCGTCGAGTACGGATCAATTTGTCCGAAAATCCAAGGCTAACACCCCCTCCAAAAACCAAGTTCAATCATGCTTGGGGGAAAAGTCTATTACCCATAAAATTGAAGTCTAATACCAACTAAAAAGGTCTTGATATGAACAAGGTTTGAAATCTAAGGCTATTACTCATTCAAATGGGGCTCGTCGAGTACGGATCAATTTGTCCGAAAATCCAAGGCTAACACCCCCTCCAAAAACCAAGTTCAATCATGCTTGGGGGAAAAGTCTATTACCCATAAAATTGAAGTCTAATACCAACTAAAAAGGTCTTGATATGAACAAGGTTTGAAATCTAAGGCTATTACTCATTCAAATGGGGCTCGTCGAGTACGGATCAATTTGTCCGAAAATCCAAGGCTAACACCCCCTCCAAAAACCAAGTTCAATCATGCTTGGGGGAAAAGTCTATTACCCATAAAATTGAAGTCTAATACCAACTAAAAAGGTCTTATATGAACAAGGTTTGAAATCTAAGGCTATTACTCATTCAAATGGGGCTCGTCGAGTACGGATCAATTTGTCCGAAAATCCAAGGCTAACACCCCCTCCAAAAACCAAGTTCAATCATGCTTGGGGGAAAAGTCTATTACCCATAAAATTGAAGTCTAATACCAACTAAAAAGGTCTTATATGAACAAGGTTTGAAATCTAAGGCTATTACTCATTCAAATGGGGCTCGTCGAGTACGGATCAATTTGTCCGAAAATCCAAGGCTAACACCCCCTCCAAAAACCAAGTTCAATCATGCTTGGGGGAAAAGTCTATTACCCATAAAATTGAAGTCTAATACCAACTAAAAAGGTCTTGATATGAACAAGGTTTGAAATCTAAGGCTATTACTCATTCAAATGGGGCTCGTCGAGTACGGATCAATTTGTCCGAAAATCCAAGGCTAACACCCCCTCCAAAAACCAAGTTCAATCATGCTTGGGGGAAAAGTCTATTACCCATAAAATTGAAGTCTAATACCAACTAAAAAGGTCTTGATATGAACAAGGTTTGAAATCTAAGGCTATTACTCATTCAAATGGGGCTCGTCGAGTACGGATCAATTTGTCCGAAAATCCAAGGCTAACACCCCCTCCAAAAACCAAGTTCAATCATGCTTGGGGGAAAAGTCTATTACCCATAAAATTGAAGTCTAATACCAACTAAAAAGGTCTTGATATGAACAAGGTTTGAAATCTAAGGCTATTACTCATTCAAATGGGGCTCGTCGAGTACGGATCAATTTGTCCGAAAATCCAAGGCTAACACCCCCTCCAAAAACCAAGTTCAATCATGCTTGGGGGAAAAGTCTATTACCCATAAAATTGAAGTCTAATACCAACTAAAAAGGTCTTGATATGAACAAGGTTTGAAATCTAAGGCTATTACTCATTCAAATGGGGCTCGTCGAGTACGGATCAATTTGTCCGAAAATCCAAGGCTAACACCCCCTCCAAAAACCAAGTTCAATCATGCTTGGGGGAAAAGTCTATTACCCATAAAATTGAAGTCTAATACCAACTAAAAAGGTCTTGATATGAACAAGGTTTGAAATCTAAGGCTATTACTCATTCAAATGGGGCTCGTCGAGTACGGATCAATTTGTCCGAAAATCCAAGGCTAACACCCCCTCCAAAAACCAAGTTCAATCATGCTTGGGGGAAAAGTCTATTACCCATAAAATTGAAGTCTAATACCAACTAAAAAGGTCTTGATATGAACAAGGTTTGAAATCTAAGGCTATTACTCATTCAAATGGGGCTCGTCGAGTACGGATCAATTTGTCCGAAAATCCAAGGCTAACACCCCCTCCAAAAACCAAGTTCAATCATGCTTGGGGGAAAAGTCTATTACCCATAAAATTGAAGTCTAATACCAACTAAAAAGGTCTTATATGAACAAGGTTTGAAATCTAAGGCTATTACTCATTCAAATGGGGCTCGTCGAGTACGGATCAATTTGTCCGAAAATCCAAGGCTAACACCCCCTCCAAAAACCAAGTTCAATCATGCTTGGGGGAAAAGTCTATTACCCATAAAATTGAAGTCTAATACCAACTAAAAAGGTCTTATATGAACAAGGTTTGAAATCTAAGGCTATTACTCATTCAAATGGGGCTCGTCGAGTACGGATCAATTTGTCCGAAAATCCAAGGCTAACACCCCCTCCAAAAACCAAGTTCAATCATGCTTGGGGGAAAAGTCTATTACCCATAAAATTGAAGTCTAATACCAACTAAAAAGGTCTTGATATGAACAAGGTTTGAAATCTAAGGCTATTACTCATTCAAATGGGGCTCGTCGAGTACGGATCAATTTGTCCGAAAATCCAAGGCTAACACCCCCTCCAAAAACCAAGTTCAATCATGCTTGGGGGAAAAGTCTATTACCCATAAAATTGAAGTCTAATACCAACTAAAAAGGTCTTGATATGAACAAGGTTTGAAATCTAAGGCTATTACTCATTCAAATGGGGCTCGTCGAGTACGGATCAATTTGTCCGAAAATCCAAGGCTAACACCCCCTCCAAAAACCAAGTTCAATCATGCTTGGGGGAAAAGTCTATTACCCATAAAATTGAAGTCTAATACCAACTAAAAAGGTCTTGATATGAACAAGGTTTGAAATCTAAGGCTATTACTCATTCAAATGGGGCTCGTCGAGTACGGATCAATTTGTCCGAAAATCCAAGGCTAACACCCCCTCCAAAAACCAAGTTCAATCATGCTTGGGGGAAAAGTCTATTACCCATAAAATTGAAGTCTAATACCAACTAAAAAGGTCTTATATGAACAAGGTTTGAAATCTAAGGCTATTACTCATTCAAATGGGGCTCGTCGAGTACGGATCAATTTGTCCGAAAATCCAAGGCTAACACCCCCTCCAAAAACCAAGTTCAATCATGCTTGGGGGAAAAGTCTATTACCCATAAAATTGAAGTCTAATACCAACTAAAAAGGTCTTATATGAACAAGGTTTGAAATCTAAGGCTATTACTCATTCAAATGGGGCTCGTCGAGTACGGATCAATTTGTCCGAAAATCCAAGGCTAACACCCCCTCCAAAAACCAAGTTCAATCATGCTTGGGGGAAAAGTCTATTACCCATAAAATTGAAGTCTAATACCAACTAAAAAGGTCTTGATATGAACAAGGTTTGAAATCTAAGGCTATTACTCATTCAAATGGGGCTCGTCGAGTACGGATCAATTTGTCCGAAAATCCAAGGCTAACACCCCCTCCAAAAACCAAGTTCAATCATGCTTGGGGGAAAAGTCTATTACCCATAAAATTGAAGTCTAATACCAACTAAAAAGGTCTTGATATGAACAAGGTTTGAAATCTAAGGCTATTACTCATTCAAATGGGGCTCGTCGAGTACGGATCAATTTGTCCGAAAATCCAAGGCTAACACCCCCTCCAAAAACCAAGTTCAATCATGCTTGGGGGAAAAGTCTATTACCCATAAAATTGAAGTCTAATACCAACTAAAAAGGTCTTGATATGAACAAGGTTTGAAATCTAAGGCTATTACTCATTCAAATGGGGCTCGTCGAGTACGGATCAATTTGTCCGAAAATCCAAGGCTAACACCCCCTCCAAAAACCAAGTTCAATCATGCTTGGGGGAAAAGTCTATTACCCATAAAATTGAAGTCTAATACCAACTAAAAAGGTCTTGATATGAACAAGGTTTGAAATCTAAGGCTATTACTCATTCAAATGGGGCTCGTCGAGTACGGATCAATTTGTCCGAAAATCCAAGGCTAACACCCCCTCCAAAAACCAAGTTCAATCATGCTTGGGGGAAAAGTCTATTACCCATAAAATTGAAGTCTAATACCAACTAAAAAGGTCTTGATATGAACAAGGTTTGAAATCTAAGGCTATTACTCATTCAAATGGGGCTCGTCGAGTACGGATCAATTTGTCCGAAAATCCAAGGCTAACACCCCCTCCAAAAACCAAGTTCAATCATGCTTGGGGGAAAAGTCTATTACCCATAAAATTGAAGTCTAATACCAACTAAAAAGGTCTTGATATGAACAAGGTTTGAAATCTAAGGCTATTACTCATTCAAATGGGGCTCGTCGAGTACGGATCAATTTGTCCGAAAATCCAAGGCTAACACCCCCTCCAAAAACCAAGTTCAATCATGCTTGGGGGAAAAGTCTATTACCCATAAAATTGAAGTCTAATACCAACTAAAAAGGTCTTGATATGAACAAGGTTTGAAATCTAAGGCTATTACTCATTCAAATGGGGCTCGTCGAGTACGGATCAATTTGTCCGAAAATCCAAGGCTAACACCCCCTCCAAAAACCAAGTTCAATCATGCTTGGGGGAAAAGTCTATTACCCATAAAATTGAAGTCTAATACCAACTAAAAAGGTCTTGATATGAACAAGGTTTGAAATCTAAGGCTATTACTCATTCAAATGGGGCTCGTCGAGTACGGATCAATTTGTCCGAAAATCCAAGGCTAACACCCCCTCCAAAAACCAAGTTCAATCATGCTTGGGGGAAAAGTCTATTACCCATAAAATTGAAGTCTAATACCAACTAAAAAGGTCTTGATATGAACAAGGTTTGAAATCTAAGGCTATTACTCATTCAAATGGGGCTCGTCGAGTACGGATCAATTTGTCCGAAAATCCAAGGCTAACACCCCCTCCAAAAACCAAGTTCAATCATGCTTGGGGGAAAAGTCTATTACCCATAAAATTGAAGTCTAATACCAACTAAAAAGGTCTTGATATGAACAAGGTTTGAAATCTAAGGCTATTACTCATTCAAATGGGGCTCGTCGAGTACGGATCAATTTGTCCGAAAATCCAAGGCTAACACCCCCTCCAAAAACCAAGTTCAATCATGCTTGGGGGAAAAGTCTATTACCCATAAAATTGAAGTCTAATACCAACTAAAAAGGTCTTGATATGAACAAGGTTTGAAATCTAAGGCTATTACTCATTCAAATGGGGCTCGTCGAGTACGGATCAATTTGTCCGAAAATCCAAGGCTAACACCCCCTCCAAAAACCAAGTTCAATCATGCTTGGGGGAAAAGTCTATTACCCATAAAATTGAAGTCTAATACCAACTAAAAAGGTCTTGATATGAACAAGGTTTGAAATCTAAGGCTATTACTCATTCAAATGGGGCTCGTCGAGTACGGATCAATTTGTCCGAAAATCCAAGGCTAACACCCCCTCCAAAAACCAAGTTCAATCATGCTTGGGGGAAAAGTCTATTACCCATAAAATTGAAGTCTAATACCAACTAAAAAGGTCTTGATATGAACAAGGTTTGAAATCTAAGGCTATTACTCATTCAAATGGGGCTCGTCGAGTACGGATCAATTTGTCCGAAAATCCAAGGCTAACACCCCCTCCAAAAACCAAGTTCAATCATGCTTGGGGGAAAAGTCTATTACCCATAAAATTGAAGTCTAATACCAACTAAAAAGGTCTTGATATGAACAAGGTTTGAAATCTAAGGCTATTACTCATTCAAATGGGGCTCGTCGAGTACGGATCAATTTGTCCGAAAATCCAAGGCTAACACCCCCTCCAAAAACCAAGTTCAATCATGCTTGGGGGAAAAGTCTATTACCCATAAAATTGAAGTCTAATACCAACTAAAAAGGTCTTGATATGAACAAGGTTTGAAATCTAAGGCTATTACTCATTCAAATGGGGCTCGTCGAGTACGGATCAATTTGTCCGAAAATCCAAGGCTAACACCCCCTCCAAAAACCAAGTTCAATCATGCTTGGGGGAAAAGTCTATTACCCATAAAATTGAAGTCTAATACCAACTAAAAAGGTCTTGATATGAACAAGGTTTGAAATCTAAGGCTATTACTCATTCAAATGGGGCTCGTCGAGTACGGATCAATTTGTCCGAAAATCCAAGGCTAACACCCCCTCCAAAAACCAAGTTCAATCATGCTTGGGGGAAAAGTCTATTACCCATAAAATTGAAGTCTAATACCAACTAAAAAGGTCTTGATATGAACAAGGTTTGAAATCTAAGGCTATTACTCATTCAAATGGGGCTCGTCGAGTACGGATCAATTTGTCCGAAAATCCAAGGCTAACACCCCCTCCAAAAACCAAGTTCAATCATGCTTGGGGGAAAAGTCTATTACCCATAAAATTGAAGTCTAATACCAACTAAAAAGGTCTTGATATGAACAAGGTTTGAAATCTAAGGCTATTACTCATTCAAATGGGGCTCGTCGAGTACGGATCAATTTGTCCGAAAATCCAAGGCTAACACCCCCTCCAAAAACCAAGTTCAATCATGCTTGGGGGAAAAGTCTATTACCCATAAAATTGAAGTCTAATACCAACTAAAAAGGTCTTGATATGAACAAGGTTTGAAATCTAAGGCTATTACTCATTCAAATGGGGCTCGTCGAGTACGGATCAATTTGTCCGAAAATCCAAGGCTAACACCCCCTCCAAAAACCAAGTTCAATCATGCTTGGGGGAAAAGTCTATTACCCATAAAATTGAAGTCTAATACCAACTAAAAAGGTCTTGATATGAACAAGGTTTGAAATCTAAGGCTATTACTCATTCAAATGGGGCTCGTCGAGTACGGATCAATTTGTCCGAAAATCCAAGGCTAACACCCCCTCCAAAAACCAAGTTCAATCATGCTTGGGGGAAAAGTCTATTACCCATAAAATTGAAGTCTAATACCAACTAAAAAGGTCTTGATATGAACAAGGTTTGAAATCTAAGGCTATTACTCATTCAAATGGGGCTCGTCGAGTACGGATCAATTTGTCCGAAAATCCAAGGCTAACACCCCCTCCAAAAACCAAGTTCAATCATGCTTGGGGGAAAAGTCTATTACCCATAAAATTGAAGTCTAATACCAACTAAAAAGGTCTTGATATGAACAAGGTTTGAAATCTAAGGCTATTACTCATTCAAATGGGGCTCGTCGAGTACGGATCAATTTGTCCGAAAATCCAAGGCTAACACCCCCTCCAAAAACCAAGTTCAATCATGCTTGGGGGAAAAGTCTATTACCCATAAAATTGAAGTCTAATACCAACTAAAAAGGTCTTGATATGAACAAGGTTTGAAATCTAAGGCTATTACTCATTCAAATGGGGCTCGTCGAGTACGGATCAATTTGTCCGAAAATCCAAGGCTAACACCCCCTCCAAAAACCAAGTTCAATCATGCTTGGGGGAAAAGTCTATTACCCATAAAATTGAAGTCTAATACCAACTAAAAAGGTCTTGATATGAACAAGGTTTGAAATCTAAGGCTATTACTCATTCAAATGGGGCTCGTCGAGTACGGATCAATTTGTCCGAAAATCCAAGGCTAACACCCCCTCCAAAAACCAAGTTCAATCATGCTTGGGGGAAAAGTCTATTACCCATAAAATTGAAGTCTAATACCAACTAAAAAGGTCTTGATATGAACAAGGTTTGAAATCTAAGGCTATTACTCATTCAAATGGGGCTCGTCGAGTACGGATCAATTTGTCCGAAAATCCAAGGCTAACACCCCCTCCAAAAACCAAGTTCAATCATGCTTGGGGGAAAAGTCTATTACCCATAAAATTGAAGTCTAATACCAACTAAAAAGGTCTTGATATGAACAAGGTTTGAAATCTAAGGCTATTACTCATTCAAATGGGGCTCGTCGAGTACGGATCAATTTGTCCGAAAATCCAAGGCTAACACCCCCTCCAAAAACCAAGTTCAATCATGCTTGGGGGAAAAGTCTATTACCCATAAAATTGAAGTCTAATACCAACTAAAAAGGTCTTGATATGAACAAGGTTTGAAATCTAAGGCTATTACTCATTCAAATGGGGCTCGTCGAGTACGGATCAATTTGTCCGAAAATCCAAGGCTAACACCCCCTCCAAAAACCAAGTTCAATCATGCTTGGGGGAAAAGTCTATTACCCATAAAATTGAAGTCTAATACCAACTAAAAAGGTCTTGATATGAACAAGGTTTGAAATCTAAGGCTATTACTCATTCAAATGGGGCTCGTCGAGTACGGATCAATTTGTCCGAAAATCCAAGGCTAACACCCCCTCCAAAAACCAAGTTCAATCATGCTTGGGGGAAAAGTCTATTACCCATAAAATTGAAGTCTAATACCAACTAAAAAGGTCTTGATATGAACAAGGTTTGAAATCTAAGGCTATTACTCATTCAAATGGGGCTCGTCGAGTACGGATCAATTTGTCCGAAAATCCAAGGCTAACACCCCCTCCAAAAACCAAGTTCAATCATGCTTGGGGGAAAAGTCTATTACCCATAAAATTGAAGTCTAATACCAACTAAAAAGGTCTTGATATGAACAAGGTTTGAAATCTAAGGCTATTACTCATTCAAATGGGGCTCGTCGAGTACGGATCAATTTGTCCGAAAATCCAAGGCTAACACCCCCTCCAAAAACCAAGTTCAATCATGCTTGGGGGAAAAGTCTATTACCCATAAAATTGAAGTCTAATACCAACTAAAAAGGTCTTGATATGAACAAGGTTTGAAATCTAAGGCTATTACTCATTCAAATGGGGCTCGTCGAGTACGGATCAATTTGTCCGAAAATCCAAGGCTAACACCCCCTCCAAAAACCAAGTTCAATCATGCTTGGGGGAAAAGTCTATTACCCATAAAATTGAAGTCTAATACCAACTAAAAAGGTCTTGATATGAACAAGGTTTGAAATCTAAGGCTATTACTCATTCAAATGGGGCTCGTCGAGTACGGATCAATTTGTCCGAAAATCCAAGGCTAACACCCCCTCCAAAAACCAAGTTCAATCATGCTTGGGGGAAAAGTCTATTACCCATAAAATTGAAGTCTAATACCAACTAAAAAGGTCTTGATATGAACAAGGTTTGAAATCTAAGGCTATTACTCATTCAAATGGGGCTCGTCGAGTACGGATCAATTTGTCCGAAAATCCAAGGCTAACACCCCCTCCAAAAACCAAGTTCAATCATGCTTGGGGGAAAAGTCTATTACCCATAAAATTGAAGTCTAATACCAACTAAAAAGGTCTTGATATGAACAAGGTTTGAAATCTAAGGCTATTACTCATTCAAATGGGGCTCGTCGAGTACGGATCAATTTGTCCGAAAATCCAAGGCTAACACCCCCTCCAAAAACCAAGTTCAATCATGCTTGGGGGAAAAGTCTATTACCCATAAAATTGAAGTCTAATACCAACTAAAAAGGTCTTGATATGAACAAGGTTTGAAATCTAAGGCTATTACTCATTCAAATGGGGCTCGTCGAGTACGGATCAATTTGTCCGAAAATCCAAGGCTAACACCCCCTCCAAAAACCAAGTTCAATCATGCTTGGGGGAAAAGTCTATTACCCATAAAATTGAAGTCTAATACCAACTAAAAAGGTCTTGATATGAACAAGGTTTGAAATCTAAGGCTATTACTCATTCAAATGGGGCTCGTCGAGTACGGATCAATTTGTCCGAAAATCCAAGGCTAACACCCCCTCCAAAAACCAAGTTCAATCATGCTTGGGGGAAAAGTCTATTACCCATAAAATTGAAGTCTAATACCAACTAAAAAGGTCTTGATATGAACAAGGTTTGAAATCTAAGGCTATTACTCATTCAAATGGGGCTCGTCGAGTACGGATCAATTTGTCCGAAAATCCAAGGCTAACACCCCCTCCAAAAACCAAGTTCAATCATGCTTGGGGGAAAAGTCTATTACCCATAAAATTGAAGTCTAATACCAACTAAAAAGGTCTTGATATGAACAAGGTTTGAAATCTAAGGCTATTACTCATTCAAATGGGGCTCGTCGAGTACGGATCAATTTGTCCGAAAATCCAAGGCTAACACCCCCTCCAAAAACCAAGTTCAATCATGCTTGGGGGAAAAGTCTATTACCCATAAAATTGAAGTCTAATACCAACTAAAAAGGTCTTGATATGAACAAGGTTTGAAATCTAAGGCTATTACTCATTCAAATGGGGCTCGTCGAGTACGGATCAATTTGTCCGAAAATCCAAGGCTAACACCCCCTCCAAAAACCAAGTTCAATCATGCTTGGGGGAAAAGTCTATTACCCATAAAATTGAAGTCTAATACCAACTAAAAAGGTCTTGATATGAACAAGGTTTGAAATCTAAGGCTATTACTCATTCAAATGGGGCTCGTCGAGTACGGATCAATTTGTCCGAAAATCCAAGGCTAACACCCCCTCCAAAAACCAAGTTCAATCATGCTTGGGGGAAAAGTCTATTACCCATAAAATTGAAGTCTAATACCAACTAAAAAGGTCTTGATATGAACAAGGTTTGAAATCTAAGGCTATTACTCATTCAAATGGGGCTCGTCGAGTACGGATCAATTTGTCCGAAAATCCAAGGCTAACACCCCCTCCAAAAACCAAGTTCAATCATGCTTGGGGGAAAAGTCTATTACCCATAAAATTGAAGTCTAATACCAACTAAAAAGGTCTTGATATGAACAAGGTTTGAAATCTAAGGCTATTACTCATTCAAATGGGGCTCGTCGAGTACGGATCAATTTGTCCGAAAATCCAAGGCTAACACCCCCTCCAAAAACCAAGTTCAATCATGCTTGGGGGAAAAGTCTATTACCCATAAAATTGAAGTCTAATACCAACTAAAAAGGTCTTGATATGAACAAGGTTTGAAATCTAAGGCTATTACTCATTCAAATGGGGCTCGTCGAGTACGGATCAATTTGTCCGAAAATCCAAGGCTAACACCCCCTCCAAAAACCAAGTTCAATCATGCTTGGGGGAAAAGTCTATTACCCATAAAATTGAAGTCTAATACCAACTAAAAAGGTCTTGATATGAACAAGGTTTGAAATCTAAGGCTATTACTCATTCAAATGGGGCTCGTCGAGTACGGATCAATTTGTCCGAAAATCCAAGGCTAACACCCCCTCCAAAAACCAAGTTCAATCATGCTTGGGGGAAAAGTCTATTACCCATAAAATTGAAGTCTAATACCAACTAAAAAGGTCTTGATATGAACAAGGTTTGAAATCTAAGGCTATTACTCATTCAAATGGGGCTCGTCGAGTACGGATCAATTTGTCCGAAAATCCAAGGCTAACACCCCCTCCAAAAACCAAGTTCAATCATGCTTGGGGGAAAAGTCTATTACCCATAAAATTGAAGTCTAATACCAACTAAAAAGGTCTTGATATGAACAAGGTTTGAAATCTAAGGCTATTACTCATTCAAATGGGGCTCGTCGAGTACGGATCAATTTGTCCGAAAATCCAAGGCTAACACCCCCTCCAAAAACCAAGTTCAATCATGCTTGGGGGAAAAGTCTATTACCCATAAAATTGAAGTCTAATACCAACTAAAAAGGTCTTGATATGAACAAGGTTTGAAATCTAAGGCTATTACTCATTCAAATGGGGCTCGTCGAGTACGGATCAATTTGTCCGAAAATCCAAGGCTAACACCCCCTCCAAAAACCAAGTTCAATCATGCTTGGGGGAAAAGTCTATTACCCATAAAATTGAAGTCTAATACCAACTAAAAAGGTCTTGATATGAACAAGGTTTGAAATCTAAGGCTATTACTCATTCAAATGGGGCTCGTCGAGTACGGATCAATTTGTCCGAAAATCCAAGGCTAACACCCCCTCCAAAAACCAAGTTCAATCATGCTTGGGGGAAAAGTCTATTACCCATAAAATTGAAGTCTAATACCAACTAAAAAGGTCTTGATATGAACAAGGTTTGAAATCTAAGGCTATTACTCATTCAAATGGGGCTCGTCGAGTACGGATCAATTTGTCCGAAAATCCAAGGCTAACACCCCCTCCAAAAACCAAGTTCAATCATGCTTGGGGGAAAAGTCTATTACCCATAAAATTGAAGTCTAATACCAACTAAAAAGGTCTTGATATGAACAAGGTTTGAAATCTAAGGCTATACTCATTCAAATGGGGCTCGTCGAGTACGGATCAATTTGTCCGAAAATCCAAGGCTAACACCCCCTCCAAAAACCAAGTTCAATCATGCTTGGGGGAAAAGTCTATTACCCATAAAATTGAAGTCTAATACCAACTAAAAAGGTCTTGATATGAACAAGGTTTGAAATCTAAGGCTATTACTCATTCAAATGGGGCTCGTCGAGTACGGATCAATTTGTCCGAAAATCCAAGGCTAACACCCCCTCCAAAAACCAAGTTCAATCATGCTTGGGGGAAAAGTCTATTACCCATAAAATTGAAGTCTAATACCAACTAAAAAGGTCTTGATATGAACAAGGTTTGAAATCTAAGGCTATTACTCATTCAAATGGGGCTCGTCGAGTACGGATCAATTTGTCCGAAAATCCAAGGCTAACACCCCCTCCAAAAACCAAGTTCAATCATGCTTGGGGGAAAAGTCTATTACCCATAAAATTGAAGTCTAATACCAACTAAAAAGGTCTTGATATGAACAAGGTTTGAAATCTAAGGCTATACTCATTCAAATGGGGCTCGTCGAGTACGGATCAATTTGTCCGAAAATCCAAGGCTAACACCCCCTCCAAAAACCAAGTTCAATCATGCTTGGGGGAAAAGTCTATTACCCATAAAATTGAAGTCTAATACCAACTAAAAAGGTCTTTGATATGAACAAGGTTTGAAATCTAAGGCTAATACTCATTCAAATGGGGCTCGTCGAGTACGGATCAATTTGTCCGAAAATCCAAGGCTAACACCCCCTCCAAAAACCAAGTTCAATCATGCTTGGGGGAAAAGTCTATTACCCATAAAATTGAAGTCTAATACCAACTAAAAAGGTCTTGATATGAACAAGGTTTGAAATCTAAGGCTAATACTCATTCAAATGGGGCTCGTCGAGTACGGATCAATTTGTCTGAAAATCCAAGGCTAACACCCCCTCCAAAAACCAAGTTCAATCATGCTTGGGGGAAAAGTCTATTACCCATAAAATTGAAGTCTAATACCAACTAAAAAGGTCTTTGATATGAACAAGGTTGGAAATCTAAGGCTAATACTCATTCAAATGGGGCTCGTCGAGTACGGATCAATTTGTCCGAAAATCCAAGGCTAACACCCCCTCCAAAAACCAAGTTCAATCATGCTTGGGGGAAAAGTATATTACCCAAAAAATTGAAGTCTAATACCAACTAAAAAGGTCTTTGATATGAATAAGGTTTGAAATCTAAGGCTAATACTCATTCAAATGGGGCTCGTCAAGAACGGATCAATTTGTCCGAAAATCCAAGGCTAACACCCCCTCCAAAAACCAAGTTCAATCATGCTTGGGGGAAAAGTCTATTACCCATAAAATTGAAGTCTAATACCAACTAAAAAGGTCTTTGATATGAACAAGGTTGGAAATCTAAGGCTAATACTCATTCAAATGGGGCTCGTCGAGTATGGATCAATTTGTCCGAAAATCCAAGGCTAACACCCCCTCCAAAAACCAAGTTCAATCATGCTTGGGGGAAAAGTCTATTACCCATAAAATTGAAGTCTAATACCAACTAAAAAGGTCTTGATATGAACAAGGTTTGAAATCTAAGGCTAATACTCATTCAAATGGGGCTCGTCGAGTATGGATCAATTTGTCCGAAAATCCAAGGCTAACACCCCCTCCAAAAACCAAGTTCAATCATGCTTGGGGGAAAAGTCTATTACCCATAAAATTGAAGTCTAATACCAACTAAAAAGGTGTTTGATATGGACAAGGTTTGAAATCTAAGGCTAATACTCATTCAAATGGGGCTCGTCGAGTACGGATCAATTTGTCCGAAAATCCAAGGCTAACACCCCCTCCAAAAACCAAGTTCAATCATGCTTGGGGGAAAAGTCTATTACCCATAAAATTGAAGTCTAATACCAACTAAAAAGGTCTTTGATATGAACAAGGTTTGAAATCTAAGGCTAATACTCATTCAAATGGGGCTCGTCGAGTACGGATCAATTTGTCCGAAAATCCAAGGCTAACACCCCCTCCAAAAACCAAGTTCAATCATGCTTGGGGGAAAAGTCTATTACCCATAAAATTGAAGTCTAATACCAACTAAAAAGGTCTTTGATATGAACAAGGTTTGAAATCTAAGGCTAATACTCATTCAAATGGGGCTCGTCGAGTACGGATCAATTTGTCCGAAAATCCAAGGCTAACACCCCCTCCAAAAACCAAGTTCAATCATGCTTGGGGGAAAAGTCTATTACCCATAAAATTGAAGTCTAATACCAACTAAAAAGGTCTTTGATATGAACAAGGTTTGAAATCTAAGGCTAATACTCATTCAAATGGGGCTCGTCGAGTACGGATCAATTTGTCCGAAAATCCAAGGCTAACACCCCCTCCAAAAACCAAGTTCAATCATGCTTGGGGGAAAAGTCTATTACCCATAAAATTGAAGTCTAATACCAACTAAAAAGGTCTTTGATATGAACAAGGTTTGAAATCTAAGGCTAATACTCATTCAAATGGGGCTCGTCGAGTACGGATCAATTTGTCCGAAAATCCAAGGCTAACACCCCCTCCAAAAACCAAGTTCAATCATGCTTGGGGGAAAAGTCTATTACCCATAAAATTGAAGTCTAATACCAACTAAAAAGGTCTTTGATATGAACAAGGTTTGAAATCTAAGGCTAATACTCATTCAAATGGGGCTCGTCGAGTACGGATCAATTTGTCCGAAAATCCAAGGCTAACACCCCCTCCAAAAACCAAGTTCAATCATGCTTGGGGGAAAAGTCTATTACCCATAAAATTGAAGTCTAATACCAACTAAAAAGGTCTTTGATATGAACAAGGTTTGAAATCTAAGGCTAATACTCATTCAAATGGGGCTCGTCGAGTACGGATCAATTTGTCCGAAAATCCAAGGCTAACACCCCCTCCAAAAACCAAGTTCAATCATGCTTGGGGGAAAAGTCTATTACCCATAAAATTGAAGTCTAATACCAACTAAAAAGGTCTTTGATATGAACAAGGTTTGAAATCTAAGGCTAATACTCATTCAAATGGGGCTCGTCGAGTACGGATCAATTTGTCCGAAAATCCAAGGCTAACACCCCCTCCAAAAACCAAGTTCAATCATGCTTGGGGGAAAAGTCTATTACCCATAAAATTGAAGTCTAATACCAACTAAAAAGGTCTTTGATATGAACAAGGTTTGAAATCTAAGGCTAATACTCATTCAAATGGGGCTCGTCGAGTACGGATCAATTTGTCCGAAAATCCAAGGCTAACACCCCCTCCAAAAACCAAGTTCAATCATGCTTGGGGGAAAAGTCTATTACCCATAAAATTGAAGTCTAATACCAACTAAAAAGGTCTTTGATATGAACAAGGTTTGAAATCTAAGGCTAATACTCATTCAAATGGGGCTCGTCGAGTACGGATCAATTTGTCCGAAAATCCAAGGCTAACACCCCCTCCAAAAACCAAGTTCAATCATGCTTGGGGGAAAAGTCTATTACCCATAAAATTGAAGTCTAATACCAACTAAAAAGGTCTTTGATATGAACAAGGTTTGAAATCTAAGGCTAATACTCATTCAAATGGGGCTCGTCGAGTACGGATCAATTTGTCCGAAAATCCAAGGCTAACACCCCCTCCAAAAACCAAGTTCAATCATGCTTGGGGGAAAAGTCTATTACCCATAAAATTGAAGTCTAATACCAACTAAAAAGGTCTTTGATATGAACAAGGTTTGAAATCTAAGGCTAATACTCATTCAAATGGGGCTCGTCGAGTACGGATCAATTTGTCCGAAAATCCAAGGCTAACACCCCCTCCAAAAACCAAGTTCAATCATGCTTGGGGGAAAAGTCTATTACCCATAAAATTGAAGTCTAATACCAACTAAAAAGGTCTTTGATATGAACAAGGTTTGAAATCTAAGGCTAATACTCATTCAAATGGGGCTCGTCGAGTACGGATCAATTTGTCCGAAAATCCAAGGCTAACACCCCCTCCAAAAACCAAGTTCAATCATGCTTGGGGGAAAAGTCTATTACCCATAAAATTGAAGTCTAATACCAACTAAAAAGGTCTTTGATATGAACAAGGTTTGAAATCTAAGGCTAATACTCATTCAAATGGGGCTCGTCGAGTACGGATCAATTTGTCCGAAAATCCAAGGCTAACACCCCCTCCAAAAACCAAGTTCAATCATGCTTGGGGGAAAAGTCTATTACCCATAAAATTGAAGTCTAATACCAACTAAAAAGGTCTTTGATATGAACAAGGTTTGAAATCTAAGGCTAATACTCATTCAAATGGGGCTCGTCGAGTACGGATCAATTTGTCCGAAAATCCAAGGCTAACACCCCCTCCAAAAACCAAGTTCAATCATGCTTGGGGGAAAAGTCTATTACCCATAAAATTGAAGTCTAATACCAACTAAAAAGGTCTTTGATATGAACAAGGTTTGAAATCTAAGGCTAATACTCATTCAAATGGGGCTCGTCGAGTACGGATCAATTTGTCCGAAAATCCAAGGCTAACACCCCCTCCAAAAACCAAGTTCAATCATGCTTGGGGGAAAAGTCTATTACCCATAAAATTGAAGTCTAATACCAACTAAAAAGGTCTTTGATATGAACAAGGTTTGAAATCTAAGGCTAATACTCATTCAAATGGGGCTCGTCGAGTACGGATCAATTTGTCCGAAAATCCAAGGCTAACACCCCCTCCAAAAACCAAGTTCAATCATGCTTGGGGGAAAAGTCTATTACCCATAAAATTGAAGTCTAATACCAACTAAAAAGGTCTTTGATATGAACAAGGTTTGAAATCTAAGGCTAATACTCATTCAAATGGGGCTCGTCGAGTACGGATCAATTTGTCCGAAAATCCAAGGCTAACACCCCCTCCAAAAACCAAGTTCAATCATGCTTGGGGGAAAAGTCTATTACCCATAAAATTGAAGTCTAATACCAACTAAAAAGGTCTTTGATATGAACAAGGTTTGAAATCTAAGGCTAATACTCATTCAAATGGGGCTCGTCGAGTACGGATCAATTTGTCCGAAAATCCAAGGCTAACACCCCCTCCAAAAACCAAGTTCAATCATGCTTGGGGGAAAAGTCTATTACCCATAAAATTGAAGTCTAATACCAACTAAAAAGGTCTTTGATATGAACAAGGTTTGAAATCTAAGGCTAATACTCATTCAAATGGGGCTCGTCGAGTACGGATCAATTTGTCCGAAAATCCAAGGCTAACACCCCCTCCAAAAACCAAGTTCAATCATGCTTGGGGGAAAAGTCTATTACCCATAAAATTGAAGTCTAATACCAACTAAAAAGGTCTTTGATATGAACAAGGTTTGAAATCTAAGGCTAATACTCATTCAAATGGGGCTCGTCGAGTACGGATCAATTTGTCCGAAAATCCAAGGCTAACACCCCCTCCAAAAACCAAGTTCAATCATGCTTGGGGGAAAAGTCTATTACCCATAAAATTGAAGTCTAATACCAACTAAAAAGGTCTTTGATATGAACAAGGTTTGAAATCTAAGGCTAATACTCATTCAAATGGGGCTCGTCGAGTACGGATCAATTTGTCCGAAAATCCAAGGCTAACACCCCCTCCAAAAACCAAGTTCAATCATGCTTGGGGGAAAAGTCTATTACCCATAAAATTGAAGTCTAATACCAACTAAAAAGGTCTTTGATATGAACAAGGTTTGAAATCTAAGGCTAATACTCATTCAAATGGGGCTCGTCGAGTACGGATCAATTTGTCCGAAAATCCAAGGCTAACACCCCCTCCAAAAACCAAGTTCAATCATGCTTGGGGGAAAAGTCTATTACCCATAAAATTGAAGTCTAATACCAACTAAAAAGGTCTTTGATATGAACAAGGTTTGAAATCTAAGGCTAATACTCATTCAAATGGGGCTCGTCGAGTACGGATCAATTTGTCCGAAAATCCAAGGCTAACACCCCCTCCAAAAACCAAGTTCAATCATGCTTGGGGGAAAAGTCTATTACCCATAAAATTGAAGTCTAATACCAACTAAAAAGGTCTTTGATATGAACAAGGTTTGAAATCTAAGGCTAATACTCATTCAAATGGGGCTCGTCGAGTACGGATCAATTTGTCCGAAAATCCAAGGCTAACACCCCCTCCAAAAACCAAGTTCAATCATGCTTGGGGGAAAAGTCTATTACCCATAAAATTGAAGTCTAATACCAACTAAAAAGGTCTTTGATATGAACAAGGTTTGAAATCTAAGGCTAATACTCATTCAAATGGGGCTCGTCGAGTACGGATCAATTTGTCCGAAAATCCAAGGCTAACACCCCCTCCAAAAACCAAGTTCAATCATGCTTGGGGGAAAAGTCTATTACCCATAAAATTGAAGTCTAATACCAACTAAAAAGGTCTTTGATATGAACAAGGTTTGAAATCTAAGGCTAATACTCATTCAAATGGGGCTCGTCGAGTACGGATCAATTTGTCCGAAAATCCAAGGCTAACACCCCCTCCAAAAACCAAGTTCAATCATGCTTGGGGGAAAAGTCTATTACCCATAAAATTGAAGTCTAATACCAACTAAAAAGGTCTTTGATATGAACAAGGTTTGAAATCTAAGGCTAATACTCATTCAAATGGGGCTCGTCGAGTACGGATCAATTTGTCCGAAAATCCAAGGCTAACACCCCCTCCAAAAACCAAGTTCAATCATGCTTGGGGGAAAAGTCTATTACCCATAAAATTGAAGTCTAATACCAACTAAAAAGGTCTTTGATATGAACAAGGTTTGAAATCTAAGGCTAATACTCATTCAAATGGGGCTCGTCGAGTACGGATCAATTTGTCCGAAAATCCAAGGCTAACACCCCCTCCAAAAACCAAGTTCAATCATGCTTGGGGGAAAAGTCTATTACCCATAAAATTGAAGTCTAATACCAACTAAAAAGGTCTTGATATGAACAAGGTTTGAAATCTAAGGCTAATACTCATTCAAATGGGGCTCGTCGAGTACGGATCAATTTGTCCGAAAATCCAAGGCTAACACCCCCTCCAAAAACCAAGTTCAATCATGCTTGGGGGAAAAGTCTATTACCCATAAAATTGAAGTCTAATACCAACTAAAAAGGTCTTTGATATGAACAAGGTTTGAAATCTAAGGCTAATACTCATTCAAATGGGGCTCGTCGAGTACGGATCAATTTGTCCGAAAATCCAAGGCTAACACCCCCTCCAAAAACCAAGTTCAATCATGCTTGGGGGAAAAGTCTATTACCCATAAAATTGAAGTCTAATACCAACTAAAAAGGTCTTTGATATGAACAAGGTTTGAAATCTAAGGCTAATACTCATTCAAATGGGGCTCGTCGAGTACGGATCAATTTGTCCGAAAATCCAAGGCTAACACCCCCTCCAAAAACCAAGTTCAATCATGCTTGGGGGAAAAGTCTATTACCCATAAAATTGAAGTCTAATACCAACTAAAAAGGTCTTTGATATGAACAAGGTTTGAAATCTAAGGCTAATACTCATTCAAATGGGGCTCGTCGAGTACGGATCAATTTGTCCGAAAATCCAAGGCTAACACCCCCTCCAAAAACCAAGTTCAATCATGCTTGGGGGAAAAGTCTATTACCCATAAAATTGAAGTCTAATACCAACTAAAAAGGTCTTTGATATGAACAAGGTTTGAAATCTAAGGCTAATACTCATTCAAATGGGGCTCGTCGAGTACGGATCAATTTGTCCGAAAATCCAAGGCTAACACCCCCTCCAAAAACCAAGTTCAATCATGCTTGGGGGAAAAGTCTATTACCCATAAAATTGAAGTCTAATACCAACTAAAAAGGTCTTTGATATGAACAAGGTTTGAAATCTAAGGCTAATACTCATTCAAATGGGGCTCGTCGAGTACGGATCAATTTGTCCGAAAATCCAAGGCTAACACCCCCTCCAAAAACCAAGTTCAATCATGCTTGGGGGAAAAGTCTATTACCCATAAAATTGAAGTCTAATACCAACTAAAAAGGTCTTTGATATGAACAAGGTTTGAAATCTAAGGCTAATACTCATTCAAATGGGGCTCGTCGAGTACGGATCAATTTGTCCGAAAATCCAAGGCTAACACCCCCTCCAAAAACCAAGTTCAATCATGCTTGGGGGAAAAGTCTATTACCCATAAAATTGAAGTCTAATACCAACTAAAAAGGTCTTTGATATGAACAAGGTTTGAAATCTAAGGCTAATACTCATTCAAATGGGGCTCGTCGAGTACGGATCAATTTGTCCGAAAATCCAAGGCTAACACCCCCTCCAAAAACCAAGTTCAATCATGCTTGGGGGAAAAGTCTATTACCCATAAAATTGAAGTCTAATACCAACTAAAAAGGTCTTTGATATGAACAAGGTTTGAAATCTAAGGCTAATACTCATTCAAATGGGGCTCGTCGAGTACGGATCAATTTGTCCGAAAATCCAAGGCTAACACCCCCTCCAAAAACCAAGTTCAATCATGCTTGGGGGAAAAGTCTATTACCCATAAAATTGAAGTCTAATACCAACTAAAAAGGTCTTTGATATGAACAAGGTTTGAAATCTAAGGCTAATACTCATTCAAATGGGGCTCGTCGAGTACGGATCAATTTGTCCGAAAATCCAAGGCTAACACCCCCTCCAAAAACCAAGTTCAATCATGCTTGGGGGAAAAGTCTATTACCCATAAAATTGAAGTCTAATACCAACTAAAAAGGTCTTTGATATGAACAAGGTTTGAAATCTAAGGCTAATACTCATTCAAATGGGGCTCGTCGAGTACGGATCAATTTGTCCGAAAATCCAAGGCTAACACCCCCTCCAAAAACCAAGTTCAATCATGCTTGGGGGAAAAGTCTATTACCCATAAAATTGAAGTCTAATACCAACTAAAAAGGTCTTTGATATGAACAAGGTTTGAAATCTAAGGCTAATACTCATTCAAATGGGGCTCGTCGAGTACGGATCAATTTGTCCGAAAATCCAAGGCTAACACCCCCTCCAAAAACCAAGTTCAATCATGCTTGGGGGAAAAGTCTATTACCCATAAAATTGAAGTCTAATACCAACTAAAAAGGTCTTTGATATGAACAAGGTTTGAAATCTAAGGCTAATACTCATTCAAATGGGGCTCGTCGAGTACGGATCAATTTGTCCGAAAATCCAAGGCTAACACCCCCTCCAAAAACCAAGTTCAATCATGCTTGGGGGAAAAGTCTATTACCCATAAAATTGAAGTCTAATACCAACTAAAAAGGTCTTTGATATGAACAAGGTTTGAAATCTAAGGCTAATACTCATTCAAATGGGGCTCGTCGAGTACGGATCAATTTGTCCGAAAATCCAAGGCTAACACCCCCTCCAAAAACCAAGTTCAATCATGCTTGGGGGAAAAGTCTATTACCCATAAAATTGAAGTCTAATACCAACTAAAAAGGTCTTTGATATGAACAAGGTTTGAAATCTAAGGCTAATACTCATTCAAATGGGGCTCGTCGAGTACGGATCAATTTCTCCGAAAATCCAAGGCTAACACCCCCTCCAAAAACCAAGTTCAATCATGCTTGGGGGAAAAGTCTATTACCCATAAAATTGAAGTCTAATACCAACTAAAAAGGTCTTTGATATGAACAAGGTTTGAAATCTAAGGCTAATACTCATTGAAATGGGGCTCGTCGAGTACGGATCAATTTGTCCGAAAATCCAAGGCTAACACCCCCTCCAAAAACCAAGTTCAATCATGCTTGGGGGAAAAGTCTATTACCCATAAAATTGAAGTCTAATACCAACTAAAAAGGTCTTTGATATGAACAAGGTTTGAAATCTAAGGCTAATACTCATTCAAATGGGGCTCGTCGAGTACGGATCAATTTGTCCGAAAATCCAAGGCTAACACCCCCTCCAAAAACCAAGTTCAATCATGCTTGGGGGAAAAGTCTATTACCCATAAAATTGAAGTCTAATACCAACTAAAAAGGTCTTTGATATGAACAAGGTTTGAAATCTAAGGCTAATACTCATTCAAATGGGGCTCGTCGAGTACGGATCAATTTGTCCGAAAATCCAAGGCTAACACCCCCTCCAAAAACCAAGTTCAATCATGCTTGGGGGAAAAGTCTATTACCCATAAAATTGAAGTCTAATACCAACTAAAAAGGTCTTTGATATGAACAAGGTTTGAAATCTAAGGCTAATACTCATTCAAATGGGGCTCGTCGAGTACGGATCAATTTGTCCGAAAATCCAAGGCTAACACCCCCTCCAAAAACCAAGTTCAATCATGCTTGGGGGAAAAGTCTATTACCCATAAAATTGAAGTCTAATACCAACTAAAAAGGTCTTTGATATGAACAAGGTTTGAAATCTAAGGCTAATACTCATTCAAATGGGGCTCGTCGAGTACGGATCAATTTGTCCGAAAATCCAAGGCTAACACCCCCTCCAAAAACCAAGTTCAATCATGCTTGGGGGAAAAGTCTATTACCCATAAAATTGAAGTCTAATACCAACTAAAAAGGTCTTGGATATGAACAAGGTTTGAAATCTAAGGCTAATACTCATTCAAATGGGGCTCGTCGAGTACGGATCAATTTGTCCGAAAATCCAAGGCTAACACCCCCTCCAAAAACCAAGTTCAATCATGCTTGGGGGAAAAGTCTATTACCCATAAAATTGAAGTCTAATACCAACTAAAAAGGTCTTTGATATGAACAAGGTTTGAAATCTAAGGCTAATACTCATTCAAATGGGGCTCGTCGAGTACGGATCAATTTGTCCGAAAATCCAAGGCTAACACCCCCTCCAAAAACCAAGTTCAATCATGCTTGGGGGAAAAGTCTATTACCCATAAAATTGAAGTCTAATACCAACTAAAAAGGTCTTTGATATGAACAAGGTTTGAAATCTAAGGCTATTACTCATTCAAATGGGGCTCGTCGAGTACGGATCAATTTGTCCGAAAATCCAAGGCTAACACCCCCTCCAAAAACCAAGTTCAATCATGCTTGGGGGAAAAGTCTATTACCCATAAAATTGAAGTCTAATACCAACTAAAAAGGTCTTGGATATGAACAAGGTTTGAAATCTAAGGCTAATACTCATTCAAATGGGGCTCGTCGAGTACGGATCAATTTGTCCGAAAATCCAAGGCTAACACCCCCTCCAAAAACCAAGTTCAATCATGCTTGGGGGAAAAGTCTATTACCCATAAAATTGAAGTCTAATACCAACTAAAAAGGTCTTTGATATGAACAAGGTTTGAAATCTAAGGCTAATACTCATTCAAATGGGGCTCGTCGAGTACGGATCAATTTCTCCGAAAATCCAAGGCTAACACCCCCTCCAAAAACCAAGTTCAATCATGCTTGGGGGAAAAGTCTATTACCCATAAAATTGAAGTCTAATACCAACTAAAAAGGTCTTTGATATGAACAAGGTTTGAAATCTAAGGCTAATACTCATTGAAATGGGGCTCGTCGAGTACGGATCAATTTGTCCGAAAATCCAAGGCTAACACCCCCTCCAAAAACCAAGTTCAATCATGCTTGGGGGAAAAGTCTATTACCCATAAAATTGAAGTCTAATACCAACTAAAAAGGTCTTTGATATGAACAAGGTTTGAAATCTAAGGCTAATACTCATTCAAATGGGGCTCGTCGAGTACGGATCAATTTGTCCGAAAATCCAAGGCTAACACCCCCTCCAAAAACCAAGTTCAATCATGCTTGGGGGAAAAGTCTATTACCCATAAAATTGAAGTCTAATACCAACTAAAAAGGTCTTTGATATGAACAAGGTTTGAAATCTAAGGCTAATACTCATTGAAATGGGGCTCGTCGAGTACGGATCAATTTGTCCGAAAATCCAAGGCTAACACCCCCTCCAAAAACCAAGTTCAATCATGCTTGGGGGAAAAGTCTATTACCCATAAAATTGAAGTCTAATACCAACTAAAAAGGTCTTTGATATGAACAAGGTTTGAAATCTAAGGCTAATACTCATTGAAATGGGGCTCGTCGAGTACGGATCAATTTGTCCGAAAATCCAAGGCTAACACCCCCTCCAAAAACCAAGTTCAATCATGCTTGGGGGAAAAGTCTATTACCCATAAAATTGAAGTCTAATACCAACTAAAAAGGTCTTGGATATGAACAAGGTTTGAAATCTAAGGCTAATACTCATTCAAATGGGGCTCGTCGAGTACGGATCAATTTGTCCGAAAATCCAAGGCTAACACCCCCTCCAAAAACCAAGTTCAATCATGCTTGGGGGAAAAGTCTATTACCCATAAAATTGAAGTCTAATACCAACTAAAAAGGTCTTTGATATGAACAAGGTTTGAAATCTAAGGCTAATACTCATTCAAATGGGGCTCGTCGAGTACGGATCAATTTGTCCGAAAATCCAAGGCTAACACCCCCTCCAAAAACCAAGTTCAATCATGCTTGGGGGAAAAGTCTATTACCCATAAAATTGAAGTCTAATACCAACTAAAAAGGTCTTTGATATGAACAAGGTTTGAAATCTAAGGCTAATACTCATTGAAATGGGGCTCGTCGAGTACGGATCAATTTGTCCGAAAATCCAAGGCTAACACCCCCTCCAAAAACCAAGTTCAATCATGCTTGGGGGAAAAGTCTATTACCCATAAAATTGAAGTCTAATACCAACTAAAAAGGTCTTGGATATGAACAAGGTTTGAAATCTAAGGCTAATACTCATTCAAATGGGGCTCGTCGAGTACGGATCAATTTGTCCGAAAATCCAAGGCTAACACCCCCTCCAAAAACCAAGTTCAATCATGCTTGGGGGAAAAGTCTATTACCCATAAAATTGAAGTCTAATACCAACTAAAAAGGTCTTGGATATGAACAAGGTTTGAAATCTAAGGCTAATACTCATTCAAATGGGGCTCGTCGAGTACGGATCAATTTGTCCGAAAATCCAAGGCTAACACCCCCTCCAAAAACCAAGTTCAATCATGCTTGGGGGAAAAGTCTATTACCCATAAAATTGAAGTCTAATACCAACTAAAAAGGTCTTTGATATGAACAAGGTTTGAAATCTAAGGCTAATACTCATTGAAATGGGGCTCGTCGAGTACGGATCAATTTGTCCGAAAATCCAAGGCTAACACCCCCTCCAAAAACCAAGTTCAATCATGCTTGGGGGAAAAGTCTATTACCCATAAAATTGAAGTCTAATACCAACTAAAAAGGTCTTTGATATGAACAAGGTTTGAAATCTAAGGCTAATACTCATTCAAATGGGGCTCGTCGAGTACGGATCAATTTGTCCGAAAATCCAAGGCTAACACCCCCTCCAAAAACCAAGTTCAATCATGCTTGGGGGAAAAGTCTATTACCCATAAAATTGAAGTCTAATACCAACTAAAAAGGTCTTTGCTATGAACAAGGTTTGAAATCTAAGGCTAATACTCATTCAAATGGGGCTCGTCGAGTACGGATCAATTTCTCCGAAAATCCAAGGCTAACACCCCCTCCAAAAACCAAGTTCAATCATGCTTGGGGGAAAAGTCTATTACCCATAAAATTGAAGTCTAATACCAACTAAAAAGGTCTTTGATATGAACAAGGTTTGAAATCTAAGGCTAATACTCATTCAAATGGGGCTCGTCGAGTACGGATCAATTTGTCCGAAAATCCAAGGCTAACACCCCCTCCAAAAACCAAGTTCAATCATGCTTGGGGGAAAAGTCTATTACCCATAAAATTGAAGTCTAATACCAACTAAAAAGGTCTTGGATATGAACAAGGTTTGAAATCTAAGGCTAATACTCATTCAAATGGGGCTCGTCGAGTACGGATCAATTTGTCCGAAAATCCAAGGCTAACACCCCCTCCAAAAACCAAGTTCAATCATGCTTGGGGGAAAAGTCTATTACCCATAAAATTGAAGTCTAATACCAACTAAAAAGGTCTTGATATGAACAAGGTTTGAAATCTAAGGCTAATACTCATTCAAATGGGGCTCGTCGAGTACGGATCAATTTGTCCGAAAATCCAAGGCTAACACCCCCTCCAAAAACCAAGTTCAATCATGCTTGGGGAAAAAGTCTATTACCCATAAAATTGAAGTCTAATACCAACTAAAAAGGTCTTTGATATGAACAAGGTTTGAAATCTAAGGCTAATACTCATTGAAATGGGGCTCGTCGAGTGAGGATCAATTTGTCCGAAAATCCAAGGCTAACACCCCCTCCAAAAACCAAGTTCAATCATGCTTGGGGGAAAAGTCTATTACCCATAAAATTGAAGTCTAATACCAACTAAAAAGGTCTTTGATATGAACAAGGTTTGAAATCTAAGGCTAATACTCATTGAAATGGGGCTCGTCGAGTACGGATCAATTTGTCCGAAAATCCAAGGCTAACACCCCCTCCAAAAACCAAGTTCAATCATGCTTGGGGGAAAAGTCTATTACCCATAAAATTGAAGTCTAATACCAACTAAAAAGGTCTTGGATATGAACAAGGTTTGAAATCTAAGGCTAATACTCATTCAAATGGGGCTCGTCGAGTACGGATCAATTTGTCCGAAAATCCAAGGCTAACACCCCCTCCAAAAACCAAGTTCAATCATGCTTGGGGGAAAAGTCTATTACCCATAAAATTGAAGTCTAATACCAACTAAAAAGGTCTTTGATATGAACAAGGTTTGAAATCTAAGGCTAATACTCATTCAAATGGGGCTCGTCGAGTACGGATCAATTTGTCCGAAAATCCAAGGCTAACACCCCCTCCAAAAACCAAGTTCAATCATGCTTGGGGGAAAAGTCTATTACCCATAAAATTGAAGTCTAATACCAACTAAAAAGGTCTTGGATATGAACAAGGTTTGAAATCTAAGGCTAATACTCATTCAAATGGGGCTCGTCGAGTACGGATCAATTTGTCCGAAAATCCAAGGCTAACACCCCCTCCAAAAACCAAGTTCAATCATGCTTGGGGGAAAAGTCTATTACCCATAAAATTGAAGTCTAATACCAACTAAAAAGGTCTTGGATATGAACAAGGTTTGAAATCTAAGGCTAATACTCATTCAAATGGGGCTCGTCGAGTACGGATCAATTTGTCCGAAAATCCAAGGCTAACACCCCCTCCAAAAACCAAGTTCAATCATGCTTGGGGGAAAAGTCTATTACCCATAAAATTGAAGTCTAATACCAACTAAAAAGGTCTTTGATATGAACAAGGTTTGAAATCTAAGGCTAATACTCATTGAAATGGGGCTCGTCGAGTACGGATCAATTTGTCCGAAAATCCAAGGCTAACACCCCCTCCAAAAACCAAGTTCAATCATGCTTGGGGGAAAAGTCTATTACCCATAAAATTGAAGTCTAATACCAACTAAAAAGGTCTTGGATATGAACAAGGTTTGAAATCTAAGGCTAATACTCATTCAAATGGGGCTCGTCGAGTACGGATCAATTTGTCCGAAAATCCAAGGCTAACACCCCCTCCAAAAACCAAGTTCAATCATGCTTGGGGGAAAAGTCTATTACCCATAAAATTGAAGTCTAATACCAACTAAAAAGGTCTTGGATATGAACAAGGTTTGAAATCTAAGGCTAATACTCATTCAAATGGGGCTCGTCGAGTACGGATCAATTTGTCCGAAAATCCAAGGCTAACACCCCCTCCAAAAACCAAGTTCAATCATGCTTGGGGGAAAAGTCTATTACCCATAAAATTGAAGTCTAATACCAACTAAAAAGGTCTTTGATATGAACAAGGTTTGAAATCTAAGGCTAATACTCATTCAAATGGGGCTCGTCGAGTACGGATCAATTTGTCCGAAAATCCAAGGCTAACACCCCCTCCAAAAACCAAGTTCAATCATGCTTGGGGGAAAAGTCTATTACCCATAAAATTGAAGTCTAATACCAACTAAAAAGGTCTTTGATATGAACAAGGTTTGAAATCTAAGGCTAATACTCATTCAAATGGGGCTCGTCGAGTACGGATCAATTTGTCCGAAAATCCAAGGCTAACACCCCCTCCAAAAACCAAGTTCAATCATGCTTGGGGGAAAAGTCTATTACCCATAAAATTGAAGTCTAATACCAACTAAAAAGGTCTTTGATATGAACAAGGTTTGAAATCTAAGGCTAATACTCATTGAAATGGGGCTCGTCGAGTACGGATCAATTTGTCCGAAAATCCAAGGCTAACACCCCCTCCAAAAACCAAGTTCAATCATGCTTGGGGGAAAAGTCTATTACCCATAAAATTGAAGTCTAATACCAACTAAAAAGGTCTTTGGATATGAACAAGGTTTGAAATCTAAGGCTAATACTCATTCAAATGGGGCTCGTCGAGTACGGATCAATTTGTCCGAAAATCCAAGGCTAACACCCCCTCCAAAAACCAAGTTCAATCATGCTTGGGGGAAAAGTCTATTACCCATAAAATTGAAGTCTAATACCAACTAAAAAGGTCTTGGATATGAACAAGGTTTGAAATCTAAGGCTAATACTCATTCAAATGGGGCTCGTCGAGTACGGATCAATTTGTCCGAAAATCCAAGGCTAACACCCCCTCCAAAAACCAAGTTCAATCATGCTTGGGGGAAAAGTCTATTACCCATAAAATTGAAGTCTAATACCAACTAAAAAGGTCTTGGATATGAACAAGGTTTGAAATCTAAGGCTAATACTCATTCAAATGGGGCTCGTCGAGTACGGATCAATTTGTCCGAAAATCCAAGGCTAACACCCCCTCCAAAAACCAAGTTCAATCATGCTTGGGGGAAAAGTCTATTACCCATAAAATTGAAGTCTAATACCAACTAAAAAGGTCTTGGATATGAACAAGGTTTGAAATCTAAGGCTAATACTCATTCAAATGGGGCTCGTCGAGTACGGATCAATTTGTCCGAAAATCCAAGGCTAACACCCCCTCCAAAAACCAAGTTCAATCATGCTTGGGGGAAAAGTCTATTACCCATAAAATTGAAGTCTAATACCAACTAAAAAGGTCTTGGATATGAACAAGGTTTGAAATCTAAGGCTAATACTCATTCAAATGGGGCTCGTCGAGTACGGATCAATTTGTCCGAAAATCCAAGGCTAACACCCCCTCCAAAAACCAAGTTCAATCATGCTTGGGGGAAAAGTCTATTACCCATAAAATTGAAGTCTAATACCAACTAAAAAGGTCTTGGATATGAACAAGGTTTGAAATCTAAGGCTAATACTCATTCAAATGGGGCTCGTCGAGTACGGATCAATTTGTCCGAAAATCCAAGGCTAACACCCCCTCCAAAAACCAAGTTCAATCATGCTTGGGGGAAAAGTCTATTACCCATAAAATTGAAGTCTAATACCAACTAAAAAGGTCTTGGATATGAACAAGGTTTGAAATCTAAGGCTAATACTCATTGAAATGGGGCTCGTCGAGTACGGATCAATTTGTCCGAAAATCCAAGGCTAACACCCCCTCCAAAAACCAAGTTCAATCATGCTTGGGGGAAAAGTCTATTACCCATAAAATTGAAGTCTAATACCAACTAAAAAGGTCTTTGATATGAACAAGGTTTGAAATCTAAGGCTAATACTCATTCAAATGGGGCTCGTCGAGTACGGATCAATTTGTCCGAAAATCCAAGGCTAACACCCCCTCCAAAAACCAAGTTCAATCATGCTTGGGGGAAAAGTCTATTACCCATAAAATTGAAGTCTAATACCAACTAAAAAGGTCTTGGATATGAACAAGGTTTGAAATCTAAGGCTAATACTCATTCAAATGGGGCTCGTCGAGTACGGATCAATTTGTCCGAAAATCCAAGGCTAACACCCCCTCCAAAAACCAAGTTCAATCATGCTTGGGGGAAAAGTCTATTACCCATAAAATTGAAGTCTAATACCAACTAAAAAGGTCTTTGATATGAACAAGGTTTGAAATCTAAGGCTAATACTCATTGAAATGGGGCTCGTCGAGTACGGATCAATTTGTCCGAAAATCCAAGGCTAACACCCCCTCCAAAAACCAAGTTCAATCATGCTTGGGGGAAAAGTCTATTACCCATAAAATTGAAGTCTAATACCAACTAAAAAGGTCTTGGATATGAACAAGGTTTGAAATCTAAGGCTAATACTCATTCAAATGGGGCTCGTCGAGTACGGATCAATTTCTCCGAAAATCCAAGGCTAACACCCCCTCCAAAAACCAAGTTCAATCATGCTTGGGGGAAAAGTCTATTACCCATAAAATTGAAGTCTAATACCAACTAAAAAGGTCTTGGATATGAACAAGGTTTGAAATCTAAGGCTAATACTCATTCAAATGGGGCTCGTCGAGTACGGATCAATTTGTCCGAAAATCCAAGGCTAACACCCCCTCCAAAAACCAAGTTCAATCATGCTTGGGGGAAAAGTCTATTACCCATAAAATTGAAGTCTAATACCAACTAAAAAGGTCTTGGATATGAACAAGGTTTGAAATCTAAGGCTAATACTCATTCAAATGGGGCTCGTCGAGTACGGATGAATTTGTCCGAAAATCCAAGGCTAACACCCCCTCCAAAAACCAAGTTCAATCATGCTTGGGGGAAAAGTCTATTACCCATAAAATTGAAGTCTAATACCAACTAAAAAGGTCTTGGATATGAACAAGGTTTGAAATCTAAGGCTAATACTCATTCAAATGGGGCTCGTCGAGTGGATCAATTTGTCCGAAAATCCAAGGCTAACACCCCCTCCAAAAACCAAGTTCAATCATGCTTGGGGGAAAAGTCTATTACCCATAAAATTGAAGTCTAATACCAACTAAAAAGGTCTTGGATATGAACAAGGTTTGAAATCTAAGGCTAATACTCATTCAAATGGGGCTCGTCGAGTACGGATCAATTTGTCCGAAAATCCAAGGCTAACACCCCCTCCAAAAACCAAGTTCAATCATGCTTGGGGGAAAAGTCTATTACCCATAAAATTGAAGTCTAATACCAACTAAAAAGGTCTTGGATATGAACAAGGTTTGAAATCTAAGGCTAATACTCATTCAAATGGGGCTCGTCGAGTACGGATCAATTTGTCCGAAAATCCAAGGCTAACACCCCCTCCAAAAACCAAGTTCAATCATGCTTGGGGGAAAAGTCTATTACCCATAAAATTGAAGTCTAATACCAACTAAAAAGGTCTTGGATATGAACAAGGTTTGAAATCTAAGGCTAATACTCATTCAAATGGGGCTCGTCGAGTACGGATCAATTTGTCCGAAAATCCAAGGCTAACACCCCCTCCAAAAACCAAGTTCAATCATGCTTGGGGGAAAAGTCTATTACCCATAAAATTGAAGTCTAATACCAACTAAAAAGGTCTTGGATATGAACAAGGTTTGAAATCTAAGGCTAATACTCATTCAAATGGGGCTCGTCGAGTACGGATCAATTTGTCCGAAAATCCAAGGCTAACACCCCCTCCAAAAACCAAGTTCAATCATGCTTGGGGGAAAAGTCTATTACCCATAAAATTGAAGTCTAATACCAACTAAAAAGGTCTTTGGATATGAACAAGGTTTGAAATCTAAGGCTAATACTCATTCAAATGGGGCTCGTCGAGTACGGATCAATTTGTCCGAAAATCCAAGGCTAACACCCCCTCCAAAAACCAAGTTCAATCATGCTTGGGGGAAAAGTCTATTACCCATAAAATTGAAGTCTAATACCAACTAAAAAGGTCTTGGATATGAACAAGGTTTGAAATCTAAGGCTAATACTCATTGAAATGGGGCTCCTCGAGTACGGATCAATTTGTCCGAAAATCCAAGGCTAACACCCCCTCCAAAAACCAAGTTCAATCATGCTTGGGGGAAAAGTCTATTACCCATAAAATTGAAGTCTAATACCAACTAAAAAGGTCTTTGATATGAACAAGGTTTGAAATCTAAGGCTAATACTCATTCAAATGGGGCTCGTCGAGTACGGATCAATTTGTCCGAAAATCCAAGGCTAACACCCCCTCCAAAAACCAAGTTCAATCATGCTTGGGGGAAAAGTCTATTACCCATAAAATTGAAGTCTAATACCAACTAAAAAGGTCTTGGATATGAACAAGGTTTGAAATCTAAGGCTAATACTCATTCAAATGGGGCTCGTCGAGTACGGATCAATTTGTCCGAAAATCCAAGGCTAACACCCCCTCCAAAAACCAAGTTCAATCATGCTTGGGGGAAAAGTCTATTACCCATAAAATTGAAGTCTAATACCAACTAAAAAGGTCTTGGATATGAACAAGGTTTGAAATCTAAGGCTAATACTCATTCAAATGGGGCTCGTCGAGTACGGATGAATTTGTCCGAAAATCCAAGGCTAACACCCCCTCCAAAAACCAAGTTCAATCATGCTTGGGGGAAAAGTCTATTACCCATAAAATTGAAGTCTAATACCAACTAAAAAGGTCTTGGATATGAACAAGGTTTGAAATCTAAGGCTAATACTCATTCAAATGGGGCTCGTCGAGTACGGATCAATTTGTCCGAAAATCCAAGGCTAACACCCCCTCCAAAAACCAAGTTCAATCATGCTTGGGGGAAAAGTCTATTACCCATAAAATTGAAGTCTAATACCAACTAAAAAGGTCTTGGATATGAACAAGGTTTGAAATCTAAGGCTAATACTCATTCAAATGGGGCTCGTCGAGTGGATCAATTTGTCCGAAAATCCAAGGCTAACACCCCCTCCAAAAACCAAGTTCAATCATGCTTGGGGGAAAAGTCTATTACCCATAAAATTGAAGTCTAATACCAACTAAAAAGGTCTTGGATATGAACAAGGTTTGAAATCTAAGGCTAATACTCATTCAAATGGGGCTCGTCGAGTGAGGATCAATTTGTCCGAAAATCCAAGGCTAACACCCCCTCCAAAAACCAAGTTCAATCATGCTTGGGGGAAAAGTCTATTACCCATAAAATTGAAGTCTAATACCAACTAAAAAGGTCTTGGATATGAACAAGGTTTGAAATCTAAGGCTAATACTCATTCAAATGGGGCTCGTCGAGTACGGATCAATTTGTCCGAAAATCCAAGGCTAACACCCCCTCCAAAAACCAAGTTCAATCATGCTTGGGGGAAAAGTCTATTACCCATAAAATTGAAGTCTAATACCAACTAAAAAGGTCTTGGATATGAACAAGGTTTGAAATCTAAGGCTAATACTCATTCAAATGGGGCTCGTCGAGTACGGATCAATTTGTCCGAAAATCCAAGGCTAACACCCCCTCCAAAAACCAAGTTCAATCATGCTTGGGGGAAAAGTCTATTACCCATAAAATTGAAGTCTAATACCAACTAAAAAGGTCTTGGATATGAACAAGGTTTGAAATCTAAGGCTAATACTCATTCAAATGGGGCTCGTCGAGTGAGGATCAATTTGTCCGAAAATCCAAGGCTAACACCCCCTCCAAAAACCAAGTTCAATCATGCTTGGGGGAAAAGTCTATTACCCATAAAATTGAAGTCTAATACCAACTAAAAAGGTCTTGGATATGAACAAGGTTTGAAATCTAAGGCTAATACTCATTCAAATGGGGCTCGTCGAGTACGGATCAATTTGTCCGAAAATCCAAGGCTAACACCCCCTCCAAAAACCAAGTTCAATCATGCTTGGGGGAAAAGTCTATTACCCATAAAATTGAAGTCTAATACCAACTAAAAAGGTCTTGGATATGAACAAGGTTTGAAATCTAAGGCTAATACTCATTCAAATGGGGCTCGTCGAGTACGGATCAATTTGTCCGAAAATCCAAGGCTAACACCCCCTCCAAAAACCAAGTTCAATCATGCTTGGGGGAAAAGTCTATTACCCATAAAATTGAAGTCTAATACCAACTAAAAAGGTCTTTGATATGAACAAGGTTTGAAATCTAAGGCTAATACTCATTCAAATGGGGCTCGTCGAGTACGGATCAATTTGTCCGAAAATCCAAGGCTAACACCCCCTCCAAAAACCAAGTTCAATCATGCTTGGGGGAAAAGTCTATTACCCATAAAATTGAAGTCTAATACCAACTAAAAAGGTCTTGGATATGAACAAGGTTTGAAATCTAAGGCTAATACTCATTCAAATGGGGCTCGTCGAGTACGGATCAATTTGTCCGAAAATCCAAGGCTAACACCCCCTCCAAAAACCAAGTTCAATCATGCTTGGGGGAAAAGTCTATTACCCATAAAATTGAAGTCTAATACCAACTAAAAAGGTCTTGGATATGAACAAGGTTTGAAATCTAAGGCTAATACTCATTCAAATGGGGCTCGTCGAGTACGGATCAATTTGTCCGAAAATCCAAGGCTAACACCCCCTCCAAAAACCAAGTTCAATCATGCTTGGGGGAAAAGTCTATTACCCATAAAATTGAAGTCTAATACCAACTAAAAAGGTCTTGGATATGAACAAGGTTTGAAATCTAAGGCTAATACTCATTCAAATGGGGCTCGTCGAGTACGGATCAATTTGTCCGAAAATCCAAGGCTAACACCCCCTCCAAAAACCAAGTTCAATCATGCTTGGGGGAAAAGTCTATTACCCATAAAATTGAAGTCTAATACCAACTAAAAAGGTCTTGGATATGAACAAGGTTTGAAATCTAAGGCTAATACTCATTCAAATGGGGCTCGTCGAGTACGGATCAATTTGTCCGAAAATCCAAGGCTAACACCCCCTCCAAAAACCAAGTTCAATCATGCTTGGGGGAAAAGTCTATTACCCATAAAATTGAAGTCTAATACCAACT
>CM045917.1:3348166-3386938 GCA_025169955.1 Salix arbutifolia | reverse complement strand
GTCCGAAAATCCAAGGCTAACACCCCCTCCAAAAACCAAGTTCAATCAGCTTGGGGGAAAAGTCTATTACCCATAAAATTGAAGTCTAATACCAACTAAAAAGGGTCTTGGATATGAACAAGGTTTGAAATCTAAGGCTAAAACTCATTCAAATGGGGCTCGTCGAGTACGGATCAATTTGTCCGAAAATCCAAGGCTAACACCCCCTCCAAAAACCAAGTTCAATCAAGCTTGGGGGAAAAGTCTATTACCCATAAAATTGAAGTCTAATACCAACTAAAAAGGGCTTGGATATGAACAAGGTTTGAAATCTAAGGCTAAAACTCATTCAAATGGGGCTCGTCGAGTACGGATCAATTTGTCCGAAAATCCAAGGCTAACACCCCCTCCAAAAACCAAGTTCAATCAAGCTTGGGGGAAAAGTCTATTACCCATAAAATTGAAGTCTAATACCAACTAAAAAGGGCTTGGATATGAACAAGGTTTGAAATCTAAGGCTAAAACTCATTCAAATGGGGCTCGTCGAGTACGGATCAATTTGTCCGAAAATCCAAGGCTAACACCCCCTCCAAAAACCAAGTTCAATCAAGCTTGGGGGAAAAGTCTATTACCCATAAAATTGAAGTCTAATACCAACTAAAAAGGGCTTGGATATGAACAAGGTTTGAAATCTAAGGCTAAAACTCATTCAAATGGGGCTCGTCGAGTACGGATCAATTTGTCCGAAAATCCAAGGCTAACACCCCCTCCAAAAACCAAGTTCAATCAAGCTTGGGGGAAAAGTCTATTACCCATAAAATTGAAGTCTAATACCAACTAAAAAGGGCTTGGATATGAACAAGGTTTGAAATCTAAGGCTAAAACTCATTCAAATGGGGCTCGTCGAGTACGGATCAATTTGTCCGAAAATCCAAGGCTAACACCCCCTCCAAAAACCAAGTTCAATCAAGCTTGGGGGAAAAGTCTATTACCCATAAAATTGAAGTCTAATACCAACTAAAAAGGTCTTGGATATGAACAAGGTTTGAAATCTAAGGCTAAAACTCATTCAAATGGGGCTCGTCGAGTACGGATCAATTTGTCCGAAAATCCAAGGCTAACACCCCCTCCAAAAACCAAGTTCAATCAGCTTGGGGGAAAAGTCTATTACCCATAAAATTGAAGTCTAATACCAACTAAAAAGGGCTTGGATATGAACAAGGTTTGAAATCTAAGGCTAAAACTCATTCAAATGGGGCTCGTCGAGTACGGATCAATTTGTCCGAAAATCCAAGGCTAACACCCCCTCCAAAAACCAAGTTCAATCAAGCTTGGGGGAAAAGTCTATTACCCATAAAATTGAAGTCTAATACCAACTAAAAAGGGCTTGGATATGAACAAGGTTTGAAATCTAAGGCTAAAACTCATTCAAATGGGGCTCGTCGAGTACGGATCAATTTGTCCGAAAATCCAAGGCTAACACCCCCTCCAAAAACCAAGTTCAATCAAGCTTGGGGGAAAAGTCTATTACCCATAAAATTGAAGTCTAATACCAACTAAAAAGGGCTTGGATATGAACAAGGTTTGAAATCTAAGGCTAAAACTCATTCAAATGGGGCTCGTCGAGTACGGATCAATTTGTCCGAAAATCCAAGGCTAACACCCCCTCCAAAAACCAAGTTCAATCAAGCTTGGGGGAAAAGTCTATTACCCATAAAATTGAAGTCTAATACCAACTAAAAAGGGCTTGGATATGAACAAGGTTTGAAATCTAAGGCTAAAACTCATTCAAATGGGGCTCGTCGAGTACGGATCAATTTGTCCGAAAATCCAAGGCTAACACCCCCTCCAAAAACCAAGTTCAATCAAGCTTGGGGGAAAAGTCTATTACCCATAAAATTGAAGTCTAATACCAACTAAAAAGGTCTTGGATATGAACAAGGTTTGAAATCTAAGGCTAAAACTCATTCAAATGGGGCTCGTCGAGTACGGATCAATTTGTCCGAAAATCCAAGGCTAACACCCCCTCCAAAAACCAAGTTCAATCAAGCTTGGGGGAAAAGTCTATTACCCATAAAATTGAAGTCTAATACCAACTAAAAAGGGCTTGGATATGAACAAGGTTTGAAATCTAAGGCTAAAACTCATTCAAATGGGGCTCGTCGAGTACGGATCAATTTGTCCGAAAATCCAAGGCTAACACCCCCTCCAAAAACCAAGTTCAATCAGCTTGGGGGAAAAGTCTATTACCCATAAAATTGAAGTCTAATACCAACTAAAAAGGCTTGGATATGAACAAGGTTTGAAATCTAAGGCTAAAACTCATTCAAATGGGGCTCGTCGAGTACGGATCAATTTGTCCGAAAATCCAAGGCTAACACCCCCTCCAAAAACCAAGTTCAATCAAGCTTGGGGGAAAAGTCTATTACCCATAAAATTGAAGTCTAATACCAACTAAAAAGGTCTTGGATATGAACAAGGTTTGAAATCTAAGGCTAAAACTCATTCAAATGGGGCTCGTCGAGTACGGATCAATTTGTCCGAAAATCCAAGGCTAACACCCCCTCCAAAAACCAAGTTCAATCAAGCTTGGGGGAAAAGTCTATTACCCATAAAATTGAAGTCTAATACCAACTAAAAAGGGTCTTGGATATGAACAAGGTTTGAAATCTAAGGCTAAAACTCATTCAAATGGGGCTCGTCGAGTACGGATCAATTTGTCCGAAAATCCAAGGCTAACACCCCCTCCAAAAACCAAGTTCAATCAAGCTTGGGGGAAAAGTCTATTACCCATAAAATTGAAGTCTAATACCAACTAAAAAGGGCTTGGATATGAACAAGGTTTGAAATCTAAGGCTAAAACTCATTCAAATGGGGCTCGTCGAGTACGGATCAATTTGTCCGAAAATCCAAGGCTAACACCCCCTCCAAAAACCAAGTTCAATCAAGCTTGGGGGAAAAGTCTATTACCCATAAAATTGAAGTCTAATACCAACTAAAAAGGGCTTGGATATGAACAAGGTTTGAAATCTAAGGCTAAACTCATTCAAATGGGGCTCGTCGAGTACGGATCAATTTGTCCGAAAATCCAAGGCTAACACCCCCTCCAAAAACCAAGTTCAATCAAGCTTGGGGGAAAAGTCTATTACCCATAAAATTGAAGTCTAATACCAACTAAAAAGGGCTTGGATATGAACAAGGTTTGAAATCTAAGGCTAAAACTCATTCAAATGGGGCTCGTCGAGTACGGATCAATTTGTCCGAAAATCCAAGGCTAACACCCCCTCCAAAAACCAAGTTCAATCAAGCTTGGGGGAAAAGTCTATTACCCATAAAATTGAAGTCTAATACCAACTAAAAAGGGCTTGGATATGAACAAGGTTTGAAATCTAAGGCTAAAACTCATTCAAATGGGGCTCGTCGAGTACGGATCAATTTGTCCGAAAATCCAAGGCTAACACCCCCTCCAAAAACCAAGTTCAATCAAGCTTGGGGGAAAAGTCTATTACCCATAAAATTGAAGTCTAATACCAACTAAAAAGGGCTTGGATATGAACAAGGTTTGAAATCTAAGGCTAAAACTCATTCAAATGGGGCTCGTCGAGTACGGATCAATTTGTCCGAAAATCCAAGGCTAACACCCCCTCCAAAAACCAAGTTCAATCAAGCTTGGGGGAAAAGTCTATTACCCATAAAATTGAAGTCTAATACCAACTAAAAAGGGCTTGGATATGAACAAGGTTTGAAATCTAAGGCTAAAACTCATTCAAATGGGGCTCGTCGAGTACGGATCAATTTGTCCGAAAATCCAAGGCTAACACCCCCTCCAAAAACCAAGTTCAATCAAGCTTGGGGAAAAGTCTATTACCCATAAAATTGAAGTCTAATACCAACTAAAAAGGTCTTGGATATGAACAAGGTTTGAAATCTAAGGCTAAAACTCATTCAAATGGGGCTCGTCGAGTACGGATCAATTTGTCCGAAAATCCAAGGCTAACACCCCCTCCAAAAACCAAGTTCAATCAAGCTTGGGGGAAAAGTCTATTACCCATAAAATTGAAGTCTAATACCAACTAAAAAGGGTCTTGGATATGAACAAGGTTTGAAATCTAAGGCTAAAACTCATTCAAATGGGGCTCGTCGAGTACGGATCAATTTGTCCGAAAATCCAAGGCTAACACCCCCTCCAAAAACCAAGTTCAATCAAGCTTGGGGGAAAAGTCTATTACCCATAAAATTGAAGTCTAATACCAACTAAAAAGGTCTTGGATATGAACAAGGTTTGAAATCTAAGGCTAAAACTCATTCAAATGGGGCTCGTCGAGTACGGATCAATTTGTCCGAAAATCCAAGGCTAACACCCCCTCCAAAAACCAAGTTCAATCAAGCTTGGGGGAAAAGTCTATTACCCATAAAATTGAAGTCTAATACCAACTAAAAAGGGCTTGGATATGAACAAGGTTTGAAATCTAAGGCTAAAACTCATTCAAATGGGGCTCGTCGAGTACGGATCAATTTGTCCGAAAATCCAAGGCTAACACCCCCTCCAAAAACCAAGTTCAATCAAGCTTGGGGGAAAAGTCTATTACCCATAAAATTGAAGTCTAATACCAACTAAAAAGGGCTTGGATATGAACAAGGTTTGAAATCTAAGGCTAAAACTCATTCAAATGGGGCTCGTCGAGTACGGATCAATTTGTCCGAAAATCCAAGGCTAACACCCCCTCCAAAAACCAAGTTCAATCAAGCTTGGGGGAAAAGTCTATTACCCATAAAATTGAAGTCTAATACCAACTAAAAAGGGCTTGGATATGAACAAGGTTTGAAATCTAAGGCTAAAACTCATTCAAATGGGGCTCGTCGAGTACGGATCAATTTGTCCGAAAATCCAAGGCTAACACCCCCTCCAAAAACCAAGTTCAATCAAGCTTGGGGGAAAAGTCTATTACCCATAAAATTGAAGTCTAATACCAACTAAAAAGGGCTTGGATATGAACAAGGTTTGAAATCTAAGGCTAAAACTCATTCAAATGGGGCTCGTCGAGTACGGATCAATTTGTCCGAAAATCCAAGGCTAACACCCCCTCCAAAAACCAAGTTCAATCAAGCTTGGGGGAAAAGTCTATTACCCATAAAATTGAAGTCTAATACCAACTAAAAAGGGCTTGGATATGAACAAGGTTTGAAATCTAAGGCTAAAACTCATTCAAATGGGGCTCGTCGAGTACGGATCAATTTGTCCGAAAATCCAAGGCTAACACCCCCTCCAAAAACCAAGTTCAATCAAGCTTGGGGGAAAAGTCTATTACCCATAAAATTGAAGTCTAATACCAACTAAAAAGGGCTTGGATATGAACAAGGTTTGAAATCTAAGGCTAAAACTCATTCAAATGGGGCTCGTCGAGTACGGATCAATTTGTCCGAAAATCCAAGGCTAACACCCCCTCCAAAAACCAAGTTCAATCAAGCTTGGGGGAAAAGTCTATTACCCATAAAATTGAAGTCTAATACCAACTAAAAAGGTCTTGGATATGAACAAGGTTTGAAATCTAAGGCTAAAACTCATTCAAATGGGGCTCGTCGAGTACGGATCAATTTGTCCGAAAATCCAAGGCTAACACCCCCTCCAAAAACCAAGTTCAATCAAGCTTGGGGGAAAAGTCTATTACCCATAAAATTGAAGTCTAATACCAACTAAAAAGGGCTTGGATATGAACAAGGTTTGAAATCTAAGGCTAAAACTCATTCAAATGGGGCTCGTCGAGTACGGATCAATTTGTCCGAAAATCCAAGGCTAACACCCCCTCCAAAAACCAAGTTCAATCAAGCTTGGGGGAAAAGTCTATTACCCATAAAATTGAAGTCTAATACCAACTAAAAAGGGCTTGGATATGAACAAGGTTTGAAATCTAAGGCTAAAACTCATTCAAATGGGGCTCGTCGAGTACGGATCAATTTGTCCGAAAATCCAAGGCTAACACCCCCTCCAAAAACCAAGTTCAATCAAGCTTGGGGGAAAAGTCTATTACCCATAAAATTGAAGTCTAATACCAACTAAAAAGGGTCTTGGATATGAACAAGGTTTGAAATCTAAGGCTAAAACTCATTCAAATGGGGCTCGTCGAGTACGGATCAATTTGTCCGAAAATCCAAGGCTAACACCCCCTCCAAAAACCAAGTTCAATCAAGCTTGGGGGAAAAGTCTATTACCCATAAAATTGAAGTCTAATACCAACTAAAAAGGGCTTGGATATGAACAAGGTTTGAAATCTAAGGCTAAAACTCATTCAAATGGGGCTCGTCGAGTACGGATCAATTTGTCCGAAAATCCAAGGCTAACACCCCCTCCAAAAACCAAGTTCAATCAAGCTTGGGGGAAAAGTCTATTACCCATAAAATTGAAGTCTAATACCAACTAAAAAGGTCTTGGATATGAACAAGGTTTGAAATCTAAGGCTAAAACTCATTCAAATGGGGCTCGTCGAGTACGGATCAATTTGTCCGAAAATCCAAGGCTAACACCCCCTCCAAAAACCAAGTTCAATCAAGCTTGGGGGAAAAGTCTATTACCCATAAAATTGAAGTCTAATACCAACTAAAAAGGTCTTGGATATGAACAAGGTTTGAAATCTAAGGCTAAAACTCATTCAAATGGGGCTCGTCGAGTACGGATCAATTTGTCCGAAAATCCAAGGCTAACACCCCCTCCAAAAACCAAGTTCAATCAAGCTTGGGGGAAAAGTCTATTACCCATAAAATTGAAGTCTAATACCAACTAAAAAGGGCTTGGATATGAACAAGGTTTGAAATCTAAGGCTAAAACTCATTCAAATGGGGCTCGTCGAGTACGGATCAATTTGTCCGAAAATCCAAGGCTAACACCCCCTCCAAAAACCAAGTTCAATCAAGCTTGGGGGAAAAGTCTATTACCCATAAAATTGAAGTCTAATACCAACTAAAAAGGGCTTGGATATGAACAAGGTTTGAAATCTAAGGCTAAAACTCATTCAAATGGGGCTCGTCGAGTACGGATCAATTTGTCCGAAAATCCAAGGCTAACACCCCCTCCAAAAACCAAGTTCAATCAAGCTTGGGGGAAAAGTCTATTACCCATAAAATTGAAGTCTAATACCAACTAAAAAGGGCTTGGATATGAACAAGGTTTGAAATCTAAGGCTAAAACTCATTCAAATGGGGCTCGTCGAGTACGGATCAATTTGTCCGAAAATCCAAGGCTAACACCCCCTCCAAAAACCAAGTTCAATCAAGCTTGGGGGAAAAGTCTATTACCCATAAAATTGAAGTCTAATACCAACTAAAAAGGGCTTGGATATGAACAAGGTTTGAAATCTAAGGCTAAAACTCATTCAAATGGGGCTCGTCGAGTACGGATCAATTTGTCCGAAAATCCAAGGCTAACACCCCCTCCAAAAACCAAGTTCAATCAAGCTTGGGGGAAAAGTCTATTACCCATAAAATTGAAGTCTAATACCAACTAAAAAGGTCTTGGATATGAACAAGGTTTGAAATCTAAGGCTAATACTCATTCAAATGGGGCTCGTCGAGTACGGATCAATTTGTCCGAAAATCCAAGGCTAACACCCCCTCCAAAAACCAAGTTCAATCAAGCTTGGGGGAAAAGTCTATTACCCATAAAATTGAAGTCTAATACCAACTAAAAAGGGCTTGGATATGAACAAGGTTTGAAATCTAAGGCTAAAACTCATTCAAATGGGGCTCGTCGAGTACGGATCAATTTGTCCGAAAATCCAAGGCTAACACCCCCTCCAAAAACCAAGTTCAATCAAGCTTGGGGGAAAAGTCTATTACCCATAAAATTGAAGTCTAATACCAACTAAAAAGGGCTTGGATATGAACAAGGTTTGAAATCTAAGGCTAAAACTCATTCAAATGGGGCTCGTCGAGTACGGATCAATTTGTCCGAAAATCCAAGGCTAACACCCCCTCCAAAAACCAAGTTCAATCAAGCTTGGGGGAAAAGTCTATTACCCATAAAATTGAAGTCTAATACCAACTAAAAAGGCTTGGATATGAACAAGGTTTGAAATCTAAGGCTAAAACTCATTCAAATGGGGCTCGTCGAGTACGGATCAATTTGTCCGAAAATCCAAGGCTAACACCCCCTCCAAAAACCAAGTTCAATCAAGCTTGGGGGAAAAGTCTATTACCCATAAAATTGAAGTCTAATACCAACTAAAAAGGGCTTGGATATGAACAAGGTTTGAAATCTAAGGCTAAAACTCATTCAAATGGGGCTCGTCGAGTACGGATCAATTTGTCCGAAAATCCAAGGCTAACACCCCCTCCAAAAACCAAGTTCAATCAAGCTTGGGGGAAAAGTCTATTACCCATAAAATTGAAGTCTAATACCAACTAAAAAGGTCTTGGATATGAACAAGGTTTGAAATCTAAGGCTAAAACTCATTCAAATGGGGCTCGTCGAGTACGGATCAATTTGTCCGAAAATCCAAGGCTAACACCCCCTCCAAAAACCAAGTTCAATCAAGCTTGGGGGAAAAGTCTATTACCCATAAAATTGAAGTCTAATACCAACTAAAAAGGGCTTGGATATGAACAAGGTTTGAAATCTAAGGCTAAAACTCATTCAAATGGGGCTCGTCGAGTACGGATCAATTTGTCCGAAAATCCAAGGCTAACACCCCCTCCAAAAACCAAGTTCAATCAAGCTTGGGGGAAAAGTCTATTACCCATAAAATTGAAGTCTAATACCAACTAAAAAGGGCTTGGATATGAACAAGGTTTGAAATCTAAGGCTAAAACTCATTCAAATGGGGCTCGTCGAGTACGGATCAATTTGTCCGAAAATCCAAGGCTAACACCCCCTCCAAAAACCAAGTTCAATCAAGCTTGGGGGAAAAGTCTATTACCCATAAAATTGAAGTCTAATACCAACTAAAAAGGTCTTGGATATGAACAAGGTTTGAAATCTAAGGCTAAAACTCATTCAAATGGGGCTCGTCGAGTACGGATCAATTTGTCCGAAAATCCAAGGCTAACACCCCCTCCAAAAACCAAGTTCAATCAAGCTTGGGGGAAAAGTCTATTACCCATAAAATTGAAGTCTAATACCAACTAAAAAGGGCTTGGATATGAACAAGGTTTGAAATCTAAGGCTAAAACTCATTCAAATGGGGCTCGTCGAGTACGGATCAATTTGTCCGAAAATCCAAGGCTAACACCCCCTCCAAAAACCAAGTTCAATCAAGCTTGGGGGAAAAGTCTATTACCCATAAAATTGAAGTCTAATACCAACTAAAAAGGGCTTGGATATGAACAAGGTTTGAAATCTAAGGCTAAAACTCATTCAAATGGGGCTCGTCGAGTACGGATCAATTTGTCCGAAAATCCAAGGCTAACACCCCCTCCAAAAACCAAGTTCAATCAAGCTTGGGGGAAAAGTCTATTACCCATAAAATTGAAGTCTAATACCAACTAAAAAGGTCTTGGATATGAACAAGGTTTGAAATCTAAGGCTAAAACTCATTCAAATGGGGCTCGTCGAGTACGGATCAATTTGTCCGAAAATCCAAGGCTAACACCCCCTCCAAAAACCAAGTTCAATCAAGCTTGGGGGAAAAGTCTATTACCCATAAAATTGAAGTCTAATACCAACTAAAAAGGGCTTGGATATGAACAAGGTTTGAAATCTAAGGCTAAAACTCATTCAAATGGGGCTCGTCGAGTACGGATCAATTTGTCCGAAAATCCAAGGCTAACACCCCCTCCAAAAACCAAGTTCAATCAAGCTTGGGGGAAAAGTCTATTACCCATAAAATTGAAGTCTAATACCAACTAAAAAGGTCTTGGATATGAACAAGGTTTGAAATCTAAGGCTAAAACTCATTCAAATGGGGCTCGTCGAGTACGGATCAATTTGTCCGAAAATCCAAGGCTAACACCCCCTCCAAAAACCAAGTTCAATCAAGCTTGGGGGAAAAGTCTATTACCCATAAAATTGAAGTCTAATACCAACTAAAAAGGTCTTGGATATGAACAAGGTTTGAAATCTAAGGCTAAAACTCATTCAAATGGGGCTCGTCGAGTACGGATCAATTTGTCCGAAAATCCAAGGCTAACACCCCCTCCAAAAACCAAGTTCAATCAAGCTTGGGGGAAAAGTCTATTACCCATAAAATTGAAGTCTAATACCAACTAAAAAGGGCTTGGATATGAACAAGGTTTGAAATCTAAGGCTAAAACTCATTCAAATGGGGCTCGTCGAGTACGGATCAATTTGTCCGAAAATCCAAGGCTAACACCCCCTCCAAAAACCAAGTTCAATCAAGCTTGGGGGAAAAGTCTATTACCCATAAAATTGAAGTCTAATACCAACTAAAAAGGGCTTGGATATGAACAAGGTTTGAAATCTAAGGCTAAAACTCATTCAAATGGGGCTCGTCGAGTACGGATCAATTTGTCCGAAAATCCAAGGCTAACACCCCCTCCAAAAACCAAGTTCAATCAAGCTTGGGGGAAAAGTCTATTACCCATAAAATTGAAGTCTAATACCAACTAAAAAGGGCTTGGATATGAACAAGGTTTGAAATCTAAGGCTAAAACTCATTCAAATGGGGCTCGTCGAGTACGGATCAATTTGTCCGAAAATCCAAGGCTAACACCCCCTCCAAAAACCAAGTTCAATCAAGCTTGGGGGAAAAGTCTATTACCCATAAAATTGAAGTCTAATACCAACTAAAAAGGGCTTGGATATGAACAAGGTTTGAAATCTAAGGCTAAAACTCATTCAAATGGGGCTCGTCGAGTACGGATCAATTTGTCCGAAAATCCAAGGCTAACACCCCCTCCAAAAACCAAGTTCAATCAAGCTTGGGGGAAAAGTCTATTACCCATAAAATTGAAGTCTAATACCAACTAAAAAGGTCTTGGATATGAACAAGGTTTGAAATCTAAGGCTAAAACTCATTCAAATGGGGCTCGTCGAGTACGGATCAATTTGTCCGAAAATCCAAGGCTAACACCCCCTCCAAAAACCAAGTTCAATCAAGCTTGGGGGAAAAGTCTATTACCCATAAAATTGAAGTCTAATACCAACTAAAAAGGGCTTGGATATGAACAAGGTTTGAAATCTAAGGCTAAAACTCATTCAAATGGGGCTCGTCGAGTACGGATCAATTTGTCCGAAAATCCAAGGCTAACACCCCCTCCAAAAACCAAGTTCAATCAAGCTTGGGGGAAAAGTCTATTACCCATAAAATTGAAGTCTAATACCAACTAAAAAGGGCTTGGATATGAACAAGGTTTGAAATCTAAGGCTAAAACTCATTCAAATGGGGCTCGTCGAGTACGGATCAATTTGTCCGAAAATCCAAGGCTAACACCCCCTCCAAAAACCAAGTTCAATCAAGCTTGGGGGAAAAGTCTATTACCCATAAAATTGAAGTCTAATACCAACTAAAAAGGTCTTGGATATGAACAAGGTTTGAAATCTAAGGCTAAAACTCATTCAAATGGGGCTCGTCGAGTACGGATCAATTTGTCCGAAAATCCAAGGCTAACACCCCCTCCAAAAACCAAGTTCAATCAAGCTTGGGGGAAAAGTCTATTACCCATAAAATTGAAGTCTAATACCAACTAAAAAGGGCTTGGATATGAACAAGGTTTGAAATCTAAGGCTAAAACTCATTCAAATGGGGCTCGTCGAGTACGGATCAATTTGTCCGAAAATCCAAGGCTAACACCCCCTCCAAAAACCAAGTTCAATCAAGCTTGGGGGAAAAGTCTATTACCCATAAAATTGAAGTCTAATACCAACTAAAAAGGGCTTGGATATGAACAAGGTTTGAAATCTAAGGCTAAAACTCATTCAAATGGGGCTCGTCGAGTACGGATCAATTTGTCCGAAAATCCAAGGCTAACACCCCCTCCAAAAACCAAGTTCAATCAAGCTTGGGGGAAAAGTCTATTACCCATAAAATTGAAGTCTAATACCAACTAAAAAGGGCTTGGATATGAACAAGGTTTGAAATCTAAGGCTAAAACTCATTCAAATGGGGCTCGTCGAGTACGGATCAATTTGTCCGAAAATCCAAGGCTAACACCCCCTCCAAAAACCAAGTTCAATCAAGCTTGGGGGAAAAGTCTATTACCCATAAAATTGAAGTCTAATACCAACTAAAAAGGGCTTGGATATGAACAAGGTTTGAAATCTAAGGCTAAAACTCATTCAAATGGGGCTCGTCGAGTACGGATCAATTTGTCCGAAAATCCAAGGCTAACACCCCCTCCAAAAACCAAGTTCAATCAAGCTTGGGGGAAAAGTCTATTACCCATAAAATTGAAGTCTAATACCAACTAAAAAGGTCTTGGATATGAACAAGGTTTGAAATCTAAGGCTAAAACTCATTCAAATGGGGCTCGTCGAGTACGGATCAATTTGTCCGAAAATCCAAGGCTAACACCCCCTCCAAAAACCAAGTTCAATCAAGCTTGGGGGAAAAGTCTATTACCCATAAAATTGAAGTCTAATACCAACTAAAAAGGGCTTGGATATGAACAAGGTTTGAAATCTAAGGCTAAAACTCATTCAAATGGGGCTCGTCGAGTACGGATCAATTTGTCCGAAAATCCAAGGCTAACACCCCCTCCAAAAACCAAGTTCAATCAAGCTTGGGGGAAAAGTCTATTACCCATAAAATTGAAGTCTAATACCAACTAAAAAGGGCTTGGATATGAACAAGGTTTGAAATCTAAGGCTAAAACTCATTCAAATGGGGCTCGTCGAGTACGGATCAATTTGTCCGAAAATCCAAGGCTAACACCCCCTCCAAAAACCAAGTTCAATCAAGCTTGGGGGAAAAGTCTATTACCCATAAAATTGAAGTCTAATACCAACTAAAAAGGTCTTGGATATGAACAAGGTTTGAAATCTAAGGCTAAAACTCATTCAAATGGGGCTCGTCGAGTACGGATCAATTTGTCCGAAAATCCAAGGCTAACACCCCCTCCAAAAACCAAGTTCAATCAAGCTTGGGGGAAAAGTCTATTACCCATAAAATTGAAGTCTAATACCAACTAAAAAGGGCTTGGATATGAACAAGGTTTGAAATCTAAGGCTAAAACTCATTCAAATGGGGCTCGTCGAGTACGGATCAATTTGTCCGAAAATCCAAGGCTAACACCCCCTCCAAAAACCAAGTTCAATCAAGCTTGGGGGAAAAGTCTATTACCCATAAAATTGAAGTCTAATACCAACTAAAAAGGTCTTGGATATGAACAAGGTTTGAAATCTAAGGCTAAAACTCATTCAAATGGGGCTCGTCGAGTACGGATCAATTTGTCCGAAAATCCAAGGCTAACACCCCCTCCAAAAACCAAGTTCAATCAAGCTTGGGGGAAAAGTCTATTACCCATAAAATTGAAGTCTAATACCAACTAAAAAGGGTCTTGGATATGAACAAGGTTTGAAATCTAAGGCTAAAACTCATTCAAATGGGGCTCGTCGAGTACGGATCAATTTGTCCGAAAATCCAAGGCTAACACCCCCTCCAAAAACCAAGTTCAATCAAGCTTGGGGGAAAAGTCTATTACCCATAAAATTGAAGTCTAATACCAACTAAAAAGGGCTTGGATATGAACAAGGTTTGAAATCTAAGGCTAAAACTCATTCAAATGGGGCTCGTCGAGTACGGATCAATTTGTCCGAAAATCCAAGGCTAACACCCCCTCCAAAAACCAAGTTCAATCAAGCTTGGGGGAAAAGTCTATTACCCATAAAATTGAAGTCTAATACCAACTAAAAAGGTCTTGGATATGAACAAGGTTTGAAATCTAAGGCTAAAACTCATTCAAATGGGGCTCGTCGAGTACGGATCAATTTGTCCGAAAATCCAAGGCTAACACCCCCTCCAAAAACCAAGTTCAATCAAGCTTGGGGGAAAAGTCTATTACCCATAAAATTGAAGTCTAATACCAACTAAAAAGGGCTTGGATATGAACAAGGTTTGAAATCTAAGGCTAAAACTCATTCAAATGGGGCTCGTCGAGTACGGATCAATTTGTCCGAAAATCCAAGGCTAACACCCCCTCCAAAAACCAAGTTCAATCAAGCTTGGGGGAAAAGTCTATTACCCATAAAATTGAAGTCTAATACCAACTAAAAAGGGCTTGGATATGAACAAGGTTTGAAATCTAAGGCTAAAACTCATTCAAATGGGGCTCGTCGAGTACGGATCAATTTGTCCGAAAATCCAAGGCTAACACCCCCTCCAAAAACCAAGTTCAATCAAGCTTGGGGGAAAAGTCTATTACCCATAAAATTGAAGTCTAATACCAACTAAAAAGGTCTTGGATATGAACAAGGTTTGAAATCTAAGGCTAAAACTCATTCAAATGGGGCTCGTCGAGTACGGATCAATTTGTCCGAAAATCCAAGGCTAACACCCCCTCCAAAAACCAAGTTCAATCAAGCTTGGGGGAAAAGTCTATTACCCATAAAATTGAAGTCTAATACCAACTAAAAAGGGCTTGGATATGAACAAGGTTTGAAATCTAAGGCTAAAACTCATTCAAATGGGGCTCGTCGAGTACGGATCAATTTGTCCGAAAATCCAAGGCTAACACCCCCTCCAAAAACCAAGTTCAATCAAGCTTGGGGGAAAAGTCTATTACCCATAAAATTGAAGTCTAATACCAACTAAAAAGGGCTTGGATATGAACAAGGTTTGAAATCTAAGGCTAAAACTCATTCAAATGGGGCTCGTCGAGTACGGATCAATTTGTCCGAAAATCCAAGGCTAACACCCCCTCCAAAAACCAAGTTCAATCAAGCTTGGGGGAAAAGTCTATTACCCATAAAATTGAAGTCTAATACCAACTAAAAAGGTCTTGGATATGAACAAGGTTTGAAATCTAAGGCTAAAACTCATTCAAATGGGGCTCGTCGAGTACGGATCAATTTGTCCGAAAATCCAAGGCTAACACCCCCTCCAAAAACCAAGTTCAATCAAGCTTGGGGGAAAAGTCTATTACCCATAAAATTGAAGTCTAATACCAACTAAAAAGGGCTTGGATATGAACAAGGTTTGAAATCTAAGGCTAAAACTCATTCAAATGGGGCTCGTCGAGTACGGATCAATTTGTCCGAAAATCCAAGGCTAACACCCCCTCCAAAAACCAAGTTCAATCAAGCTTGGGGGAAAAGTCTATTACCCATAAAATTGAAGTCTAATACCAACTAAAAAGGGCTTGGATATGAACAAGGTTTGAAATCTAAGGCTAAAACTCATTCAAATGGGGCTCGTCGAGTACGGATCAATTTGTCCGAAAATCCAAGGCTAACACCCCCTCCAAAAACCAAGTTCAATCAAGCTTGGGGGAAAAGTCTATTACCCATAAAATTGAAGTCTAATACCAACTAAAAAGGTCTTGGATATGAACAAGGTTTGAAATCTAAGGCTAAAACTCATTCAAATGGGGCTCGTCGAGTACGGATCAATTTGTCCGAAAATCCAAGGCTAACACCCCCTCCAAAAACCAAGTTCAATCAAGCTTGGGGGAAAAGTCTATTACCCATAAAATTGAAGTCTAATACCAACTAAAAAGGGCTTGGATATGAACAAGGTTTGAAATCTAAGGCTAAAACTCATTCAAATGGGGCTCGTCGAGTACGGATCAATTTGTCCGAAAATCCAAGGCTAACACCCCCTCCAAAAACCAAGTTCAATCAAGCTTGGGGGAAAAGTCTATTACCCATAAAATTGAAGTCTAATACCAACTAAAAAGGTCTTGGATATGAACAAGGTTTGAAATCTAAGGCTAAAACTCATTCAAATGGGGCTCGTCGAGTACGGATCAATTTGTCCGAAAATCCAAGGCTAACACCCCCTCCAAAAACCAAGTTCAATCAAGCTTGGGGGAAAAGTCTATTACCCATAAAATTGAAGTCTAATACCAACTAAAAAGGGCTTGGATATGAACAAGGTTTGAAATCTAAGGCTAAAACTCATTCAAATGGGGCTCGTCGAGTACGGATCAATTTGTCCGAAAATCCAAGGCTAACACCCCCTCCAAAAACCAAGTTCAATCAAGCTTGGGGGAAAAGTCTATTACCCATAAAATTGAAGTCTAATACCAACTAAAAAGGGCTTGGATATGAACAAGGTTTGAAATCTAAGGCTAAAACTCATTCAAATGGGGCTCGTCGAGTACGGATCAATTTGTCCGAAAATCCAAGGCTAACACCCCCTCCAAAAACCAAGTTCAATCAAGCTTGGGGGAAAAGTCTATTACCCATAAAATTGAAGTCTAATACCAACTAAAAAGGTCTTGGATATGAACAAGGTTTGAAATCTAAGGCTAAAACTCATTCAAATGGGGCTCGTCGAGTACGGATCAATTTGTCCGAAAATCCAAGGCTAACACCCCCTCCAAAAACCAAGTTCAATCAAGCTTGGGGGAAAAGTCTATTACCCATAAAATTGAAGTCTAATACCAACTAAAAAGGGCTTGGATATGAACAAGGTTTGAAATCTAAGGCTAAAACTCATTCAAATGGGGCTCGTCGAGTACGGATCAATTTGTCCGAAAATCCAAGGCTAACACCCCCTCCAAAAACCAAGTTCAATCAAGCTTGGGGGAAAAGTCTATTACCCATAAAATTGAAGTCTAATACCAACTAAAAAGGGCTTGGATATGAACAAGGTTTGAAATCTAAGGCTAAAACTCATTCAAATGGGGCTCGTCGAGTACGGATCAATTTGTCCGAAAATCCAAGGCTAACACCCCCTCCAAAAACCAAGTTCAATCAAGCTTGGGGGAAAAGTCTATTACCCATAAAATTGAAGTCTAATACCAACTAAAAAGGGCTTGGATATGAACAAGGTTTGAAATCTAAGGCTAAAACTCATTCAAATGGGGCTCGTCGAGTACGGATCAATTTGTCCGAAAATCCAAGGCTAACACCCCCTCCAAAAACCAAGTTCAATCAAGCTTGGGGGAAAAGTCTATTACCCATAAAATTGAAGTCTAATACCAACTAAAAAGGGCTTGGATATGAACAAGGTTTGAAATCTAAGGCTAAAACTCATTCAAATGGGGCTCGTCGAGTACGGATCAATTTGTCCGAAAATCCAAGGCTAACACCCCCTCCAAAAACCAAGTTCAATCAAGCTTGGGGGAAAAGTCTATTACCCATAAAATTGAAGTCTAATACCAACTAAAAAGGTCTTGGATATGAACAAGGTTTGAAATCTAAGGCTAAAACTCATTCAAATGGGGCTCGTCGAGTACGGATCAATTTGTCCGAAAATCCAAGGCTAACACCCCCTCCAAAAACCAAGTTCAATCAAGCTTGGGGGAAAAGTCTATTACCCATAAAATTGAAGTCTAATACCAACTAAAAAGGGCTTGGATATGAACAAGGTTTGAAATCTAAGGCTAAAACTCATTCAAATGGGGCTCGTCGAGTACGGATCAATTTGTCCGAAAATCCAAGGCTAACACCCCCTCCAAAAACCAAGTTCAATCAAGCTTGGGGGAAAAGTCTATTACCCATAAAATTGAAGTCTAATACCAACTAAAAAGGGCTTGGATATGAACAAGGTTTGAAATCTAAGGCTAAAACTCATTCAAATGGGGCTCGTCGAGTACGGATCAATTTGTCCGAAAATCCAAGGCTAACACCCCCTCCAAAAACCAAGTTCAATCAAGCTTGGGGGAAAAGTCTATTACCCATAAAATTGAAGTCTAATACCAACTAAAAAGGTCTTGGATATGAACAAGGTTTGAAATCTAAGGCTAATACTCATTCAAATGGGGCTCGTCGAGTACGGATCAATTTGTCCGAAAATCCAAGGCTAACACCCCCTCCAAAAACCAAGTTCAATCAAGCTTGGGGGAAAAGTCTATTACCCATAAAATTGAAGTCTAATACCAACTAAAAAGGGCTTGGATATGAACAAGGTTTGAAATCTAAGGCTAAAACTCATTCAAATGGGGCTCGTCGAGTACGGATCAATTTGTCCGAAAATCCAAGGCTAACACCCCCTCCAAAAACCAAGTTCAATCAAGCTTGGGGGAAAAGTCTATTACCCATAAAATTGAAGTCTAATACCAACTAAAAAGGGCTTGGATATGAACAAGGTTTGAAATCTAAGGCTAAAACTCATTCAAATGGGGCTCGTCGAGTACGGATCAATTTGTCCGAAAATCCAAGGCTAACACCCCCTCCAAAAACCAAGTTCAATCAAGCTTGGGGGAAAAGTCTATTACCCATAAAATTGAAGTCTAATACCAACTAAAAAGGTCTTGGATATGAACAAGGTTTGAAATCTAAGGCTAATACTCATTCAAATGGGGCTCGTCGAGTACGGATCAATTTGTCCGAAAATCCAAGGCTAACACCCCCTCCAAAAACCAAGTTCAATCAAGCTTGGGGGAAAAGTCTATTACCCATAAAATTGAAGTCTAATACCAACTAAAAAGGGCTTGGATATGAACAAGGTTTGAAATCTAAGGCTAAAACTCATTCAAATGGGGCTCGTCGAGTACGGATCAATTTGTCCGAAAATCCAAGGCTAACACCCCCTCCAAAAACCAAGTTCAATCAAGCTTGGGGGAAAAGTCTATTACCCATAAAATTGAAGTCTAATACCAACTAAAAAGGGCTTGGATATGAACAAGGTTTGAAATCTAAGGCTAAAACTCATTCAAATGGGGCTCGTCGAGTACGGATCAATTTGTCCGAAAATCCAAGGCTAACACCCCCTCCAAAAACCAAGTTCAATCAAGCTTGGGGGAAAAGTCTATTACCCATAAAATTGAAGTCTAATACCAACTAAAAAGGTCTTGGATATGAACAAGGTTTGAAATCTAAGGCTAATACTCATTCAAATGGGGCTCGTCGAGTACGGATCAATTTGTCCGAAAATCCAAGGCTAACACCCCCTCCAAAAACCAAGTTCAATCAAGCTTGGGGGAAAAGTCTATTACCCATAAAATTGAAGTCTAATACCAACTAAAAAGGGCTTGGATATGAACAAGGTTTGAAATCTAAGGCTAAAACTCATTCAAATGGGGCTCGTCGAGTACGGATCAATTTGTCCGAAAATCCAAGGCTAACACCCCCTCCAAAAACCAAGTTCAATCAAGCTTGGGGGAAAAGTCTATTACCCATAAAATTGAAGTCTAATACCAACTAAAAAGGGCTTGGATATGAACAAGGTTTGAAATCTAAGGCTAAAACTCATTCAAATGGGGCTCGTCGAGTACGGATCAATTTGTCCGAAAATCCAAGGCTAACACCCCCTCCAAAAACCAAGTTCAATCAAGCTTGGGGGAAAAGTCTATTACCCATAAAATTGAAGTCTAATACCAACTAAAAAGGGCTTGGATATGAACAAGGTTTGAAATCTAAGGCTAAAACTCATTCAAATGGGGCTCGTCGAGTACGGATCAATTTGTCCGAAAATCCAAGGCTAACACCCCCTCCAAAAACCAAGTTCAATCAAGCTTGGGGGAAAAGTCTATTACCCATAAAATTGAAGTCTAATACCAACTAAAAAGGGCTTGGATATGAACAAGGTTTGAAATCTAAGGCTAAAACTCATTCAAATGGGGCTCGTCGAGTACGGATCAATTTGTCCGAAAATCCAAGGCTAACACCCCCTCCAAAAACCAAGTTCAATCAAGCTTGGGGGAAAAGTCTATTACCCATAAAATTGAAGTCTAATACCAACTAAAAAGGGCTTGGATATGAACAAGGTTTGAAATCTAAGGCTAAAACTCATTCAAATGGGGCTCGTCGAGTACGGATCAATTTGTCCGAAAATCCAAGGCTAACACCCCCTCCAAAAACCAAGTTCAATCAAGCTTGGGGGAAAAGTCTATTACCCATAAAATTGAAGTCTAATACCAACTAAAAAGGGCTTGGATATGAACAAGGTTTGAAATCTAAGGCTAAAACTCATTCAAATGGGGCTCGTCGAGTACGGATCAATTTGTCCGAAAATCCAAGGCTAACACCCCCTCCAAAAACCAAGTTCAATCAAGCTTGGGGGAAAAGTCTATTACCCATAAAATTGAAGTCTAATACCAACTAAAAAGGGCTTGGATATGAACAAGGTTTGAAATCTAAGGCTAAAACTCATTCAAATGGGGCTCGTCGAGTACGGATCAATTTGTCCGAAAATCCAAGGCTAACACCCCCTCCAAAAACCAAGTTCAATCAAGCTTGGGGGAAAAGTCTATTACCCATAAAATTGAAGTCTAATACCAACTAAAAAGGGCTTGGATATGAACAAGGTTTGAAATCTAAGGCTAAAACTCATTCAAATGGGGCTCGTCGAGTACGGATCAATTTGTCCGAAAATCCAAGGCTAACACCCCCTCCAAAAACCAAGTTCAATCAAGCTTGGGGGAAAAGTCTATTACCCATAAAATTGAAGTCTAATACCAACTAAAAAGGGCTTGGATATGAACAAGGTTTGAAATCTAAGGCTAAAACTCATTCAAATGGGGCTCGTCGAGTACGGATCAATTTGTCCGAAAATCCAAGGCTAACACCCCCTCCAAAAACCAAGTTCAATCAAGCTTGGGGGAAAAGTCTATTACCCATAAAATTGAAGTCTAATACCAACTAAAAAGGGCTTGGATATGAACAAGGTTTGAAATCTAAGGCTAATACTCATTCAAATGGGGCTCGTCGAGTACGGATCAATTTGTCCGAAAATCCAAGGCTAACACCCCCTCCAAAAACCAAGTTCAATCAAGCTTGGGGGAAAAGTCTATTACCCATAAAATTGAAGTCTAATACCAACTAAAAAGGGCTTGGATATGAACAAGGTTTGAAATCTAAGGCTAAAACTCATTCAAATGGGGCTCGTCGAGTACGGATCAATTTGTCCGAAAATCCAAGGCTAACACCCCCTCCAAAAACCAAGTTCAATCAAGCTTGGGGGAAAAGTCTATTACCCATAAAATTGAAGTCTAATACCAACTAAAAAGGGCTTGGATATGAACAAGGTTTGAAATCTAAGGCTAAAACTCATTCAAATGGGGCTCGTCGAGTACGGATCAATTTGTCCGAAAATCCAAGGCTAACACCCCCTCCAAAAACCAAGTTCAATCAAGCTTGGGGGAAAAGTCTATTACCCATAAAATTGAAGTCTAATACCAACTAAAAAGGTCTTGGATATGAACAAGGTTTGAAATCTAAGGCTAATACTCATTCAAATGGGGCTCGTCGAGTACGGATCAATTTGTCCGAAAATCCAAGGCTAACACCCCCTCCAAAAACCAAGTTCAATCAAGCTTGGGGGAAAAGTCTATTACCCATAAAATTGAAGTCTAATACCAACTAAAAAGGGCTTGGATATGAACAAGGTTTGAAATCTAAGGCTAAAACTCATTCAAATGGGGCTCGTCGAGTACGGATCAATTTGTCCGAAAATCCAAGGCTAACACCCCCTCCAAAAACCAAGTTCAATCAAGCTTGGGGGAAAAGTCTATTACCCATAAAATTGAAGTCTAATACCAACTAAAAAGGGCTTGGATATGAACAAGGTTTGAAATCTAAGGCTAAAACTCATTCAAATGGGGCTCGTCGAGTACGGATCAATTTGTCCGAAAATCCAAGGCTAACACCCCCTCCAAAAACCAAGTTCAATCAAGCTTGGGGGAAAAGTCTATTACCCATAAAATTGAAGTCTAATACCAACTAAAAAGGTCTTGGATATGAACAAGGTTTGAAATCTAAGGCTAATACTCATTCAAATGGGGCTCGTCGAGTACGGATCAATTTGTCCGAAAATCCAAGGCTAACACCCCCTCCAAAAACCAAGTTCAATCAAGCTTGGGGGAAAAGTCTATTACCCATAAAATTGAAGTCTAATACCAACTAAAAAGGGCTTGGATATGAACAAGGTTTGAAATCTAAGGCTAAAACTCATTCAAATGGGGCTCGTCGAGTACGGATCAATTTGTCCGAAAATCCAAGGCTAACACCCCCTCCAAAAACCAAGTTCAATCAAGCTTGGGGGAAAAGTCTATTACCCATAAAATTGAAGTCTAATACCAACTAAAAAGGGCTTGGATATGAACAAGGTTTGAAATCTAAGGCTAAAACTCATTCAAATGGGGCTCGTCGAGTACGGATCAATTTGTCCGAAAATCCAAGGCTAACACCCCCTCCAAAAACCAAGTTCAATCAAGCTTGGGGGAAAAGTCTATTACCCATAAAATTGAAGTCTAATACCAACTAAAAAGGTCTTGGATATGAACAAGGTTTGAAATCTAAGGCTAATACTCATTCAAATGGGGCTCGTCGAGTACGGATCAATTTGTCCGAAAATCCAAGGCTAACACCCCCTCCAAAAACCAAGTTCAATCAAGCTTGGGGGAAAAGTCTATTACCCATAAAATTGAAGTCTAATACCAACTAAAAAGGGCTTGGATATGAACAAGGTTTGAAATCTAAGGCTAAAACTCATTCAAATGGGGCTCGTCGAGTACGGATCAATTTGTCCGAAAATCCAAGGCTAACACCCCCTCCAAAAACCAAGTTCAATCAGCTTGGGGGAAAAGTCTATTACCCATAAAATTGAAGTCTAATACCAACTAAAAAGGGCTTGGATATGAACAAGGTTTGAAATCTAAGGCTAAAACTCATTCAAATGGGGCTCGTCGAGTACGGATCAATTTGTCCGAAAATCCAAGGCTAACACCCCCTCCAAAAACCAAGTTCAATCAAGCTTGGGGGAAAAGTCTATTACCCATAAAATTGAAGTCTAATACCAACTAAAAAGGGCTTGGATATGAACAAGGTTTGAAATCTAAGGCTAATACTCATTCAAATGGGGCTCGTCGAGTACGGATCAATTTGTCCGAAAATCCAAGGCTAACACCCCCTCCAAAAACCAAGTTCAATCAAGCTTGGGGGAAAAGTCTATTACCCATAAAATTGAAGTCTAATACCAACTAAAAAGGGCTTGGATATGAACAAGGTTTGAAATCTAAGGCTAAAACTCATTCAAATGGGGCTCGTCGAGTACGGATCAATTTGTCCGAAAATCCAAGGCTAACACCCCCTCCAAAAACCAAGTTCAATCAAGCTTGGGGGAAAAGTCTATTACCCATAAAATTGAAGTCTAATACCAACTAAAAAGGGCTTGGATATGAACAAGGTTTGAAATCTAAGGCTAAAACTCATTCAAATGGGGCTCGTCGAGTACGGATCAATTTGTCCGAAAATCCAAGGCTAACACCCCCTCCAAAAACCAAGTTCAATCAAGCTTGGGGGAAAAGTCTATTACCCATAAAATTGAAGTCTAATACCAACTAAAAAGGGCTTGGATATGAACAAGGTTTGAAATCTAAGGCTAAAACTCATTCAAATGGGGCTCGTCGAGTACGGATCAATTTGTCCGAAAATCCAAGGCTAACACCCCCTCCAAAAACCAAGTTCAATCAAGCTTGGGGGAAAAGTCTATTACCCATAAAATTGAAGTCTAATACCAACTAAAAAGGGCTTGGATATGAACAAGGTTTGAAATCTAAGGCTAAAACTCATTCAAATGGGGCTCGTCGAGTACGGATCAATTTGTCCGAAAATCCAAGGCTAACACCCCCTCCAAAAACCAAGTTCAATCAAGCTTGGGGGAAAAGTCTATTACCCATAAAATTGAAGTCTAATACCAACTAAAAAGGGCTTGGATATGAACAAGGTTTGAAATCTAAGGCTAAAACTCATTCAAATGGGGCTCGTCGAGTACGGATCAATTTGTCCGAAAATCCAAGGCTAACACCCCCTCCAAAAACCAAGTTCAATCAAGCTTGGGGGAAAAGTCTATTACCCATAAAATTGAAGTCTAATACCAACTAAAAAGGGCTTGGATATGAACAAGGTTTGAAATCTAAGGCTAAAACTCATTCAAATGGGGCTCGTCGAGTACGGATCAATTTGTCCGAAAATCCAAGGCTAACACCCCCTCCAAAAACCAAGTTCAATCAAGCTTGGGGGAAAAGTCTATTACCCATAAAATTGAAGTCTAATACCAACTAAAAAGGGCTTGGATATGAACAAGGTTTGAAATCTAAGGCTAATACTCATTCAAATGGGGCTCGTCGAGTACGGATCAATTTGTCCGAAAATCCAAGGCTAACACCCCCTCCAAAAACCAAGTTCAATCAAGCTTGGGGGAAAAGTCTATTACCCATAAAATTGAAGTCTAATACCAACTAAAAAGGGCTTGGATATGAACAAGGTTTGAAATCTAAGGCTAAAACTCATTCAAATGGGGCTCGTCGAGTACGGATCAATTTGTCCGAAAATCCAAGGCTAACACCCCCTCCAAAAACCAAGTTCAATCAAGCTTGGGGGAAAAGTCTATTACCCATAAAATTGAAGTCTAATACCAACTAAAAAGGGCTTGGATATGAACAAGGTTTGAAATCTAAGGCTAAAACTCATTCAAATGGGGCTCGTCGAGTACGGATCAATTTGTCCGAAAATCCAAGGCTAACACCCCCTCCAAAAACCAAGTTCAATCAAGCTTGGGGGAAAAGTCTATTACCCATAAAATTGAAGTCTAATACCAACTAAAAAGGGCTTGGATATGAACAAGGTTTGAAATCTAAGGCTAATACTCATTCAAATGGGGCTCGTCGAGTACGGATCAATTTGTCCGAAAATCCAAGGCTAACACCCCCTCCAAAAACCAAGTTCAATCAAGCTTGGGGGAAAAGTCTATTACCCATAAAATTGAAGTCTAATACCAACTAAAAAGGGCTTGGATATGAACAAGGTTTGAAATCTAAGGCTAAAACTCATTCAAATGGGGCTCGTCGAGTACGGATCAATTTGTCCGAAAATCCAAGGCTAACACCCCCTCCAAAAACCAAGTTCAATCAAGCTTGGGGGAAAAGTCTATTACCCATAAAATTGAAGTCTAATACCAACTAAAAAGGGCTTGGATATGAACAAGGTTTGAAATCTAAGGCTAAAACTCATTCAAATGGGGCTCGTCGAGTACGGATCAATTTGTCCGAAAATCCAAGGCTAACACCCCCTCCAAAAACCAAGTTCAATCAAGCTTGGGGGAAAAGTCTATTACCCATAAAATTGAAGTCTAATACCAACTAAAAAGGGCTTGGATATGAACAAGGTTTGAAATCTAAGGCTAATACTCATTCAAATGGGGCTCGTCGAGTACGGATCAATTTGTCCGAAAATCCAAGGCTAACACCCCCTCCAAAAACCAAGTTCAATCAAGCTTGGGGGAAAAGTCTATTACCCATAAAATTGAAGTCTAATACCAACTAAAAAGGGCTTGGATATGAACAAGGTTTGAAATCTAAGGCTAAAACTCATTCAAATGGGGCTCGTCGAGTACGGATCAATTTGTCCGAAAATCCAAGGCTAACACCCCCTCCAAAAACCAAGTTCAATCAAGCTTGGGGGAAAAGTCTATTACCCATAAAATTGAAGTCTAATACCAACTAAAAAGGGCTTGGATATGAACAAGGTTTGAAATCTAAGGCTAAAACTCATTCAAATGGGGCTCGTCGAGTACGGATCAATTTGTCCGAAAATCCAAGGCTAACACCCCCTCCAAAAACCAAGTTCAATCAAGCTTGGGGGAAAAGTCTATTACCCATAAAATTGAAGTCTAATACCAACTAAAAAGGGCTTGGATATGAACAAGGTTTGAAATCTAAGGCTAATACTCATTCAAATGGGGCTCGTCGAGTACGGATCAATTTGTCCGAAAATCCAAGGCTAACACCCCCTCCAAAAACCAAGTTCAATCAAGCTTGGGGGAAAAGTCTATTACCCATAAAATTGAAGTCTAATACCAACTAAAAAGGGCTTGGATATGAACAAGGTTTGAAATCTAAGGCTAAAACTCATTCAAATGGGGCTCGTCGAGTACGGATCAATTTGTCCGAAAATCCAAGGCTAACACCCCCTCCAAAAACCAAGTTCAATCAAGCTTGGGGGAAAAGTCTATTACCCATAAAATTGAAGTCTAATACCAACTAAAAAGGGCTTGGATATGAACAAGGTTTGAAATCTAAGGCTAAAACTCATTCAAATGGGGCTCGTCGAGTACGGATCAATTTGTCCGAAAATCCAAGGCTAACACCCCCTCCAAAAACCAAGTTCAATCAAGCTTGGGGGAAAAGTCTATTACCCATAAAATTGAAGTCTAATACCAACTAAAAAGGGCTTGGATATGAACAAGGTTTGAAATCTAAGGCTAATACTCATTCAAATGGGGCTCGTCGAGTACGGATCAATTTGTCCGAAAATCCAAGGCTAACACCCCCTCCAAAAACCAAGTTCAATCAAGCTTGGGGGAAAAGTCTATTACCCATAAAATTGAAGTCTAATACCAACTAAAAAGGGCTTGGATATGAACAAGGTTTGAAATCTAAGGCTAAAACTCATTCAAATGGGGCTCGTCGAGTACGGATCAATTTGTCCGAAAATCCAAGGCTAACACCCCCTCCAAAAACCAAGTTCAATCAAGCTTGGGGGAAAAGTCTATTACCCATAAAATTGAAGTCTAATACCAACTAAAAAGGGCTTGGATATGAACAAGGTTTGAAATCTAAGGCTAAACTCATTCAAATGGGGCTCGTCGAGTACGGATCAATTTGTCCGAAAATCCAAGGCTAACACCCCCTCCAAAAACCAAGTTCAATCAAGCTTGGGGGAAAAGTCTATTACCCATAAAATTGAAGTCTAATACCAACTAAAAAGGGCTTGGATATGAACAAGGTTTGAAATCTAAGGCTAATACTCATTCAAATGGGGCTCGTCGAGTACGGATCAATTTGTCCGAAAATCCAAGGCTAACACCCCCTCCAAAAACCAAGTTCAATCAAGCTTGGGGGAAAAGTCTATTACCCATAAAATTGAAGTCTAATACCAACTAAAAAGGGCTTGGATATGAACAAGGTTTGAAATCTAAGGCTAAAACTCATTCAAATGGGGCTCGTCGAGTACGGATCAATTTGTCCGAAAATCCAAGGCTAACACCCCCTCCAAAAACCAAGTTCAATCAAGCTTGGGGGAAAAGTCTATTACCCATAAAATTGAAGTCTAATACCAACTAAAAAGGGCTTGGATATGAACAAGGTTTGAAATCTAAGGCTAATACTCATTCAAATGGGGCTCGTCGAGTACGGATCAATTTGTCCGAAAATCCAAGGCTAACACCCCCTCCAAAAACCAAGTTCAATCAAGCTTGGGGGAAAAGTCTATTACCCATAAAATTGAAGTCTAATACCAACTAAAAAGGGCTTGGATATGAACAAGGTTTGAAATCTAAGGCTAATACTCATTCAAATGGGGCTCGTCGAGTACGGATCAATTTGTCCGAAAATCCAAGGCTAACACCCCCTCCAAAAACCAAGTTCAATCAAGCTTGGGGGAAAAGTCTATTACCCATAAAATTGAAGTCTAATACCAACTAAAAAGGGCTTGGATATGAACAAGGTTTGAAATCTAAGGCTAATACTCATTCAAATGGGGCTCGTCGAGTACGGATCAATTTGTCCGAAAATCCAAGGCTAACACCCCCTCCAAAAACCAAGTTCAATCAAGCTTGGGGGAAAAGTCTATTACCCATAAAATTGAAGTCTAATACCAACTAAAAAGGGCTTGGATATGAACAAGGTTTGAAATCTAAGGCTAATACTCATTCAAATGGGGCTCGTCGAGTACGGATCAATTTGTCCGAAAATCCAAGGCTAACACCCCCTCCAAAAACCAAGTTCAATCAAGCTTGGGGGAAAAGTCTATTACCCATAAAATTGAAGTCTAATACCAACTAAAAAGGGCTTGGATATGAACAAGGTTTGAAATCTAAGGCTAATACTCATTCAAATGGGGCTCGTCGAGTACGGATCAATTTGTCCGAAAATCCAAGGCTAACACCCCCTCCAAAAACCAAGTTCAATCAAGCTTGGGGGAAAAGTCTATTACCCATAAAATTGAAGTCTAATACCAACTAAAAAGGGCTTGGATATGAACAAGGTTTGAAATCTAAGGCTAATACTCATTCAAATGGGGCTCGTCGAGTACGGATCAATTTGTCCGAAAATCCAAGGCTAACACCCCCTCCAAAAACCAAGTTCAATCAAGCTTGGGGGAAAAGTCTATTACCCATAAAATTGAAGTCTAATACCAACTAAAAAGGGCTTGGATATGAACAAGGTTTGAAATCTAAGGCTAATACTCATTCAAATGGGGCTCGTCGAGTACGGATCAATTTGTCCGAAAATCCAAGGCTAACACCCCCTCCAAAAACCAAGTTCAATCAAGCTTGGGGGAAAAGTCTATTACCCATAAAATTGAAGTCTAATACCAACTAAAAAGGGCTTGGATATGAACAAGGTTTGAAATCTAAGGCTAATACTCATTCAAATGGGGCTCGTCGAGTACGGATCAATTTGTCCGAAAATCCAAGGCTAACACCCCCTCCAAAAACCAAGTTCAATCAAGCTTGGGGGAAAAGTCTATTACCCATAAAATTGAAGTCTAATACCAACTAAAAAGGGCTTGGATATGAACAAGGTTTGAAATCTAAGGCTAATACTCATTCAAATGGGGCTCGTCGAGTACGGATCAATTTGTCCGAAAATCCAAGGCTAACACCCCCTCCAAAAACCAAGTTCAATCAAGCTTGGGGGAAAAGTCTATTACCCATAAAATTGAAGTCTAATACCAACTAAAAAGGGCTTGGATATGAACAAGGTTTGAAATCTAAGGCTAATACTCATTCAAATGGGGCTCGTCGAGTACGGATCAATTTGTCCGAAAATCCAAGGCTAACACCCCCTCCAAAAACCAAGTTCAATCAAGCTTGGGGGAAAAGTCTATTACCCATAAAATTGAAGTCTAATACCAACTAAAAAGGGCTTGGATATGAACAAGGTTTGAAATCTAAGGCTAATACTCATTCAAATGGGGCTCGTCGAGTACGGATCAATTTGTCCGAAAATCCAAGGCTAACACCCCCTCCAAAAACCAAGTTCAATCAAGCTTGGGGGAAAAGTCTATTACCCATAAAATTGAAGTCTAATACCAACTAAAAAGGGCTTGGATATGAACAAGGTTTGAAATCTAAGGCTAATACTCATTCAAATGGGGCTCGTCGAGTACGGATCAATTTGTCCGAAAATCCAAGGCTAACACCCCCTCCAAAAACCAAGTTCAATCAAGCTTGGGGGAAAAGTCTATTACCCATAAAATTGAAGTCTAATACCAACTAAAAAGGGCTTGGATATGAACAAGGTTTGAAATCTAAGGCTAATACTCATTCAAATGGGGCTCGTCGAGTACGGATCAATTTGTCCGAAAATCCAAGGCTAACACCCCCTCCAAAAACCAAGTTCAATCAAGCTTGGGGGAAAAGTCTATTACCCATAAAATTGAAGTCTAATACCAACTAAAAAGGGCTTGGATATGAACAAGGTTTGAAATCTAAGGCTAATACTCATTCAAATGGGGCTCGTCGAGTACGGATCAATTTGTCCGAAAATCCAAGGCTAACACCCCCTCCAAAAACCAAGTTCAATCAAGCTTGGGGGAAAAGTCTATTACCCATAAAATTGAAGTCTAATACCAACTAAAAAGGGCTTGGATATGAACAAGGTTTGAAATCTAAGGCTAATACTCATTCAAATGGGGCTCGTCGAGTAGGATCAATTTGTCCGAAAATCCAAGGCTAACACCCCCTCCAAAAACCAAGTTCAATCAAGCTTGGGGGAAAAGTCTATTACCCATAAAATTGAAGTCTAATACCAACTAAAAAGGGCTTGGATATGAACAAGGTTTGAAATCTAAGGCTAATACTCATTCAAATGGGGCTCGTCGAGTAGGATCAATTTGTCCGAAAATCCAAGGCTAACACCCCCTCCAAAAACCAAGTTCAATCAAGCTTGGGGGAAAAGTCTATTACCCATAAAATTGAAGTCTAATACCAACTAAAAAGGGCTTGGATATGAACAAGGTTTGAAATCTAAGGCTAATACTCATTCAAATGGGGCTCGTCGAGTAGGATCAATTTGTCCGAAAATCCAAGGCTAACACCCCCTCCAAAAACCAAGTTCAATCAAGCTTGGGGGAAAAGTCTATTACCCATAAAATTGAAGTCTAATACCAACTAAAAAGGGCTTGGATATGAACAAGGTTTGAAATCTAAGGCTAATACTCATTCAAATGGGGCTCGTCGAGTGAGGATCAATTTGTCCGAAAATCCAAGGCTAACACCCCCTCCAAAAACCAAGTTCAATCAAGCTTGGGGGAAAAGTCTATTACCCATAAAATTGAAGTCTAATACCAACTAAAAAGGGCTTGGATATGAACAAGGTTTGAAATCTAAGGCTAATACTCATTCAAATGGGGCTCGTCGAGTACGGATCAATTTGTCCGAAAATCCAAGGCTAACACCCCCTCCAAAAACCAAGTTCAATCAAGCTTGGGGGAAAAGTCTATTACCCATAAAATTGAAGTCTAATACCAACTAAAAAGGGCTTGGATATGAACAAGGTTTGAAATCTAAGGCTAATACTCATTCAAATGGGGCTCGTCGAGTAGGATCAATTTGTCCGAAAATCCAAGGCTAACACCCCCTCCAAAAACCAAGTTCAATCAAGCTTGGGGGAAAAGTCTATTACCCATAAAATTGAAGTCTAATACCAACTAAAAAGGGCTTGGATATGAACAAGGTTTGAAATCTAAGGCTAATACTCATTCAAATGGGGCTCGTCGAGTGAGGATCAATTTGTCCGAAAATCCAAGGCTAACACCCCCTCCAAAAACCAAGTTCAATCAAGCTTGGGGGAAAAGTCTATTACCCATAAAATTGAAGTCTAATACCAACTAAAAAGGGCTTGGATATGAACAAGGTTTGAAATCTAAGGCTAATACTCATTCAAATGGGGCTCGTCGAGTAGGATCAATTTGTCCGAAAATCCAAGGCTAACACCCCCTCCAAAAACCAAGTTCAATCAAGCTTGGGGGAAAAGTCTATTACCCATAAAATTGAAGTCTAATACCAACTAAAAAGGGCTTGGATATGAACAAGGTTTGAAATCTAAGGCTAATACTCATTCAAATGGGGCTCGTCGAGTACGGATCAATTTGTCCGAAAATCCAAGGCTAACACCCCCTCCAAAAACCAAGTTCAATCAAGCTTGGGGGAAAAGTCTATTACCCATAAAATTGAAGTCTAATACCAACTAAAAAGGGCTTGGATATGAACAAGGTTTGAAATCTAAGGCTAATACTCATTCAAATGGGGCTCGTCGAGTACGGATCAATTTGTCCGAAAATCCAAGGCTAACACCCCCTCCAAAAACCAAGTTCAATCAAGCTTGGGGGAAAAGTCTATTACCCATAAAATTGAAGTCTAATACCAACTAAAAAGGGCTTGGATATGAACAAGGTTTGAAATCTAAGGCTAATACTCATTCAAATGGGGCTCGTCGAGTACGGATCAATTTGTCCGAAAATCCAAGGCTAACACCCCCTCCAAAAACCAAGTTCAATCAAGCTTGGGGGAAAAGTCTATTACCCATAAAATTGAAGTCTAATACCAACTAAAAAGGGCTTGGATATGAACAAGGTTTGAAATCTAAGGCTAATACTCATTCAAATGGGGCTCGTCGAGTGAGGATCAATTTGTCCGAAAATCCAAGGCTAACACCCCCTCCAAAAACCAAGTTCAATCAAGCTTGGGGGAAAAGTCTATTACCCATAAAATTGAAGTCTAATACCAACTAAAAAGGGCTTGGATATGAACAAGGTTTGAAATCTAAGGCTAATACTCATTCAAATGGGGCTCGTCGAGTACGGATCAATTTGTCCGAAAATCCAAGGCTAACACCCCCTCCAAAAACCAAGTTCAATCATGCTTGGGGGAAAAGTCTATTACCCATAAAATTGAAGTCTAATACCAACTAAAAAGGGCTTGGATATGAACAAGGTTTGAAATCTAAGGCTAAAACTCATTCAAATGGGGCTCGTCGAGTACGGATCAATTTGTCCGAAAATCCAAGGCTAACACCCCCTCCAAAAACCAAGTTCAATCAAGCTTGGGGGAAAAGTCTATTACCCATAAAATTGAAGTCTAATACCAACTAAAAAGGGCTTGGATATGAACAAGGTTTGAAATCTAAGGCTAATACTCATTCAAATGGGGCTCGTCGAGTGAGGATCAATTTGTCCGAAAATCCAAGGCTAACACCCCCTCCAAAAACCAAGTTCAATCAAGCTTGGGGGAAAAGTCTATTACCCATAAAATTGAAGTCTAATACCAACTAAAAAGGGCTTGGATATGAACAAGGTTTGAAATCTAAGGCTAAAACTCATTCAAATGGGGCTCGTCGAGTAGGATCAATTTGTCCGAAAATCCAAGGCTAACACCCCCTCCAAAAACCAAGTTCAATCAAGCTTGGGGGAAAAGTCTATTACCCATAAAATTGAAGTCTAATACCAACTAAAAAGGGCTTGGATATGAACAAGGTTTGAAATCTAAGGCTAATACTCATTCAAATGGGGCTCGTCGAGTGAGGATCAATTTGTCCGAAAATCCAAGGCTAACACCCCCTCCAAAAACCAAGTTCAATCAAGCTTGGGGGAAAAGTCTATTACCCATAAAATTGAAGTCTAATACCAACTAAAAAGGGCTTGGATATGAACAAGGTTTGAAATCTAAGGCTAATACTCATTCAAATGGGGCTCGTCGAGTGAGGATCAATTTGTCCGAAAATCCAAGGCTAACACCCCCTCCAAAAACCAAGTTCAATCAAGCTTGGGGGAAAAGTCTATTACCCATAAAATTGAAGTCTAATACCAACTAAAAAGGGCTTGGATATGAACAAGGTTTGAAATCTAAGGCTAATACTCATTCAAATGGGGCTCGTCGAGTACGGATCAATTTGTCCGAAAATCCAAGGCTAACACCCCCTCCAAAAACCAAGTTCAATCAAGCTTGGGGGAAAAGTCTATTACCCATAAAATTGAAGTCTAATACCAACTAAAAAGGGCTTGGATATGAACAAGGTTTGAAATCTAAGGCTAATACTCATTCAAATGGGGCTCGTCGAGTAGGATCAATTTGTCCGAAAATCCAAGGCTAACACCCCCTCCAAAAACCAAGTTCAATCAAGCTTGGGGGAAAAGTCTATTACCCATAAAATTGAAGTCTAATACCAACTAAAAAGGGCTTGGATATGAACAAGGTTTGAAATCTAAGGCTAATACTCATTCAAATGGGGCTCGTCGAGTGAGGATCAATTTGTCCGAAAATCCAAGGCTAACACCCCCTCCAAAAACCAAGTTCAATCAAGCTTGGGGGAAAAGTCTATTACCCATAAAATTGAAGTCTAATACCAACTAAAAAGGGCTTGGATATGAACAAGGTTTGAAATCTAAGGCTAATACTCATTCAAATGGGGCTCGTCGAGTGAGGATCAATTTGTCCGAAAATCCAAGGCTAACACCCCCTCCAAAAACCAAGTTCAATCAAGCTTGGGGGAAAAGTCTATTACCCATAAAATTGAAGTCTAATACCAACTAAAAAGGGCTTGGATATGAACAAGGTTTGAAATCTAAGGCTAAAACTCATTCAAATGGGGCTCGTCGAGTACGGATCAATTTGTCCGAAAATCCAAGGCTAACACCCCCTCCAAAAACCAAGTTCAATCATGCTTGGGGGAAAAGTCTATTACCCATAAAATTGAAGTCTAATACCAACTAAAAAGGGCTTGGATATGAACAAGGTTTGAAATCTAAGGCTAATACTCATTCAAATGGGGCTCGTCGAGTGAGGATCAATTTGTCCGAAAATCCAAGGCTAACACCCCCTCCAAAAACCAAGTTCAATCAAGCTTGGGGGAAAAGTCTATTACCCATAAAATTGAAGTCTAATACCAACTAAAAAGGGCTTGGATATGAACAAGGTTTGAAATCTAAGGCTAATACTCATTCAAATGGGGCTCGTCGAGTACGGATCAATTTGTCCGAAAATCCAAGGCTAACACCCCCTCCAAAAACCAAGTTCAATCATGCTTGGGGGAAAAGTCTATTACCCATAAAATTGAAGTCTAATACCAACTAAAAAGGCTTGGATATGAACAAGGTTTGAAATCTAAGGCTAATACTCATTCAAATGGGGCTCGTCGAGTGAGGATCAATTTGTCCGAAAATCCAAGGCTAACACCCCCTCCAAAAACCAAGTTCAATCAAGCTTGGGGGAAAAGTCTATTACCCATAAAATTGAAGTCTAATACCAACTAAAAAGGGCTTGGATATGAACAAGGTTTGAAATCTAAGGCTAATACTCATTCAAATGGGGCTCGTCGAGTACGGATCAATTTGTCCGAAAATCCAAGGCTAACACCCCCTCCAAAAACCAAGTTCAATCATGCTTGGGGGAAAAGTGTATTACCCATAAAATTGAAGTCTAATACCAACTAAAAAGGTCTTGGATATGAACAAGGTTTGAAATCTAAGGCTAAAACTCATTCAAATGGGGCTCGTCGAGTAGGATCAATTTGTCCGAAAATCCAAGGCTAACACCCCCTCCAAAAACCAAGTTCAATCAGCTTGGGGGAAAAGTCTATTACCCATAAAATTGAAGTCTAATACCAACTAAAAAGGGCTTGGATATGAACAAGGTTTGAAATCTAAGGCTAAACTCATTCAAATGGGGCTCGTCGAGTGAGGATCAATTTGTCCGAAAATCCAAGGCTAACACCCCCTCCAAAAACCAAGTTCAATCAAGCTTGGGGGAAAAGTCTATTACCCATAAAATTGAAGTCTAATACCAACTAAAAAGGTCTTGGATATGAACAAGGTTTGAAATCTAAGGCTAAAACTCATTCAAATGGGGCTCGTCGAGTGAGGATCAATTTGTCCGAAAATCCAAGGCTAACACCCCCTCCAAAAACCAAGTTCAATCATGCTTGGGGGAAAAGTCTATTACCCATAAAATTGAAGTCTAATACCAACTAAAAAGGGCTTGGATATGAACAAGGTTTGAAATCTAAGGCTAAAACTCATTCAAATGGGGCTCGTCGAGTGAGGATCAATTTGTCCGAAAATCCAAGGCTAACACCCCCTCCAAAAACCAAGTTCAATCAAGCTTGGGGGAAAAGTCTATTACCCATAAAATTGAAGTCTAATACCAACTAAAAAGGGCTTGGATATGAACAAGGTTTGAAATCTAAGGCTAATACTCATTCAAATGGGGCTCGTCGAGTGAGGATCAATTTGTCCGAAAATCCAAGGCTAACACCCCCTCCAAAAACCAAGTTCAATCATGCTTGGGGGAAAAGTGTATTACCCATAAAATTGAAGTCTAATACCAACTAAAAAGGGCTTGGATATGAACAAGGTTTGAAATCTAAGGCTAATACTCATTCAAATGGGCTCGTCGAGTGAGGATCAATTTGTCCGAAAATCCAAGGCTAACACCCCCTCCAAAAACCAAGTTCAATCAAGCTTGGGGGAAAAGTCTATTACCCATAAAATTGAAGTCTAATACCAACTAAAAAGGTCTTGGATATGAACAAGGTTTGAAATCTAATGCTAATACTCATTCAAATGGGGCTCGTCGAGTGAGGATCAATTTGTCCGAAAATCCAAGGCTAACACCCCCTCCAAAAACCAAGTTCAATCATGCTTGGGGGAAAAGTCTATTACCCATAAAATTGAAGTCTAATACCAACTAAAAAGGGCTTGGATATGAACAAGGTTTGAAATCTAAGGCTAATACTCATTCAAATGGGGCTCGTCGAGTGAGGATCAATTTGTCCGAAAATCCAAGGCTAACACCCCCTCCAAAAACCAAGTTCAATCATGCTTGGGGGAAAAGTCTATTACCCATAAAATTGAAGTCTAATACCAACTAAAAAGGTCTTGGATATGAACAAGGTTTGAAATCTAAGGCTAATACTCATTCAAATGGGGCTCGTCGAGTGAGGATCAATTTGTCCGAAAATCCAAGGCTAACACCCCCTCCAAAAACCAAGTTCAATCAAGCTTGGGGGAAAAGTCTATTACCCATAAAATTGAAGTCTAATACCAACTAAAAAGGGCTTGGATATGAACAAGGTTTGAAATCTAAGGCTAAAACTCATTCAAATGGGGCTCGTCGAGTGAGGATCAATTTGTCCGAAAATCCAAGGCTAACACCCCCTCCAAAAACAAGTTCAATCATGCTTGGGGGAAAAGTCTATTACCCATAAAATTGAAGTCTAATACCAACTAAAAAGGTCTTGGATATGAACAAGGTTTGAAATCTAAGGCTAATACTCATTCAAATGGGGCTCGTCGAGTGAGGATCAATTTGTCCGAAAATCCAAGGCTAACACCCCCTCCAAAAACCAAGTTCAATCATGCTTGGGGGAAAGTCTATTACCCATAAAATTGAAGTCTAATACCAACTAAAAAGGGCTTGGATATGAACAAGGTTTGAAATCTAAGGCTAAAACTCATTCAAATGGGGCTCGTCGAGTGAGGATCAATTTGTCCGAAAATCCAAGGCTAACACCCCCTCCAAAAACCAAGTTCAATCATGCTTGGGGGAAAAGTCTATTACCCATAAAATTGAAGTCTAATACCAACTAAAAAGGTCTTGGATATGAACAAGGTTTGAAATCTAAGGCTAATACTCATTCAAATGGGGCTCGTCGAGTGAGGATCAATTTGTCCGAAAATCCAAGGCTAACACCCCCTCCAAAAACCAAGTTCAATCATGCTTGGGGGAAAAGTCTATTACCCATAAAATTGAAGTCTAATACCAACTAAAAAGGGCTTGGATATGAACAAGGTTTGAAATCTAAGGCTAAAACTCATTCAAATGGGGCTCGTCGAGTACGGATCAATTTGTCCGAAAATCCAAGGCTAACACCCCCTCCAAAAACCAAGTTCAATCATGCTTGGGGGAAAAGTGTATTACCCATAAAATTGAAGTCTAATACCAACTAAAAAGGGCTTGGATATGAACAAGGTTTGAAATCTAAGGCTAAAACTCATTCAAATGGGGCTCGTCGAGTGAGGATCAATTTGTCCGAAAATCCAAGGCTAACACCCCCTCCAAAAACCAAGTTCAATCATGCTTGGGGGAAAAGTCTATTACCCATAAAATTGAAGTCTAATACCAACTAAAAAGGTCTTGGATATGAACAAGGTTTGAAATCTAAGGCTAAAACTCATTCAAATGGGGCTCGTCGAGTGAGGATCAATTTGTCCGAAAATCCAAGGCTAACACCCCCTCCAAAAACCAAGTTCAATCATGCTTGGGGGAAAAGTGTATTACCCATAAAATTGAAGTCTAATACCAACTAAAAAGGGCTTGGATATGAACAAGGTTTGAAATCTAAGGCTAAAACTCATTCAAATGGGGCTCGTCGAGTGAGGATCAATTTGTCCGAAAATCCAAGGCTAACACCCCCTCCAAAAACCAAGTTCAATCAAGCTTGGGGGAAAAGTATCTTACCCATAAAATTGAAGTCTAATACCAACTAAAAAGGTCTTGGATATGAACAAGGTTTGAAATCTAAGGCTAAAACTCATTCAAATGGGGATCGTCGAGTGAGGATCAATTTGTCCGAAAATCCAAGGCTAACACCCCCTCCAAAAACCAAGTTCAATCAAGCTTGGGGGAAAAGTATCTTACCCATAAAATTGAAGTCTAATACCAACTAAAAAGGTCTTGGATATGAACAAGGTTTGAAATCTAAGGCTAATACTCATTCAAATGGGGCTCGTCGAGTGAGGATCAATTTGTCCGAAAATCCAAGGCTAACACCCCCTCCAAAAACCAAGTTCAATCAAGCTTGGGGGAAAAGTCTATTACCCATAAAATTGAAGTCTAATACCAACTAAAAAGGGCTTGGATATGAACAAGGTTTGAAATCTAAGGCTAATACTCATTCAAATGGGGCTCGTCGAGTGAGGATCAATTTGTCCGAAAATCCAAGGCTAACACCCCCTCCAAAAACCAAGTTCAATCATGCTTGGGGGGAAAAGTGTATTACCCATAAAATTGAAGTCTAATACCAACTAAAAAGGTCTTGGATATGAACAAGGTTTGAAATCTAAGGCTAATACTCATTCAAATGGGGCTCGTCGAGTGAGGATCAATTTGTCCGAAAATCCAAGGCTAACACCCCCTCCAAAAACCAAGTTCAATCAAGCTTGGGGGAAAAGTCTATTACCCATAAAATTGAAGTCTAATACCAACTAAAAAGGTCTTGGATATGAACAAGGTTTGAAATCTAAGGCTAATACTCATTCAAATGGGGCTCGTCGAGTGAGGATCAATTTGTCCGAAAATCCAAGGCTAACACCCCCTCCAAAAACCAAGTTCAATCATGCTTGGGGGGAAAGTGTATTACCCATAAAATTGAAGTCTAATACCAACTAAAAAGGTCTTGGATATGAACAAGGTTTGAAATCTAAGGCTAATACTCATTCAAATGGGGCTCGTCGAGTGAGGATCAATTTGTCCGAAAATCCAAGGCTAACACCCCCTCCAAAAACCAAGTTCAATCATGCTTGGGGGGAAAGTGTATTACCCATAAAATTGAAGTCTAATACCAACTAAAAAGGGCTTGGATATGAACAAGGTTTGAAATCTAAGGCTAAAACTCATTCAAATGGGGCTCGTCGAGTGAGGATCAATTTGTCCGAAAATCCAAGGCTAACACCCCCTCCAAAAACAAGTTCAATCATGCTTGGGGGAAAAGTATTTTACCCATAAAATTGAAGTCTAA
>CM045917.1:3307918-3348066 GCA_025169955.1 Salix arbutifolia | reverse complement strand
AATACCAACTAAAAAGGGCTTGGATATGAACAAGGTTTGAAATCTAAGGCTAAAACTCATTCAAATGGGGCTCGTCGAGTACGGATCAATTTGTCCGAAAATCCAAGGCTAACACCCCCTCCAAAAACCAAGTTCAATCATGCTTGGGGGAAAAGTCTATTACCCATAAAATTGAAGTCTAATACCAACTAAAAAGGGCTTGGATATGAACAAGGTTTGAAATCTAAGGCTAAAACTCATTCAAATGGGGCTCGTCGAGTACGGATCAATTTGTCCGAAAATCCAAGGCTAACACCCCCTCCAAAAACCAAGTTCAATCATGCTTGGGGGAAAAGTCTATTACCCATAAAATTGAAGTCTAATACCAACTAAAAAGGGCTTGGATATGAACAAGGTTTGAAATCTAAGGCTAAAACTCATTCAAATGGGGCTCGTCGAGTACGGATCAATTTGTCCGAAAATCCAAGGCTAACACCCCCTCCAAAAACCAAGTTCAATCATGCTTGGGGGAAAAGTCTATTACCCATAAAATTGAAGTCTAATACCAACTAAAAAGGGCTTGGATATGAACAAGGTTTGAAATCTAAGGCTAAAACTCATTCAAATGGGGCTCGTCGAGTACGGATCAATTTGTCCGAAAATCCAAGGCTAACACCCCCTCCAAAAACCAAGTTCAATCATGCTTGGGGGAAAAGTCTATTACCCATAAAATTGAAGTCTAATACCAACTAAAAAGGGCTTGGATATGAACAAGGTTTGAAATCTAAGGCTAAAACTCATTCAAATGGGGCTCGTCGAGTACGGATCAATTTGTCCGAAAATCCAAGGCTAACACCCCCTCCAAAAACCAAGTTCAATCATGCTTGGGGGAAAAGTCTATTACCCATAAAATTGAAGTCTAATACCAACTAAAAAGGGCTTGGATATGAACAAGGTTTGAAATCTAAGGCTAAAACTCATTCAAATGGGGCTCGTCGAGTACGGATCAATTTGTCCGAAAATCCAAGGCTAACACCCCCTCCAAAAACCAAGTTCAATCATGCTTGGGGGAAAAGTCTATTACCCATAAAATTGAAGTCTAATACCAACTAAAAAGGGCTTGGATATGAACAAGGTTTGAAATCTAAGGCTAAAACTCATTCAAATGGGGCTCGTCGAGTACGGATCAATTTGTCCGAAAATCCAAGGCTAACACCCCCTCCAAAAACCAAGTTCAATCATGCTTGGGGGAAAAGTCTATTACCCATAAAATTGAAGTCTAATACCAACTAAAAAGGGCTTGGATATGAACAAGGTTTGAAATCTAAGGCTAAAACTCATTCAAATGGGGCTCGTCGAGTACGGATCAATTTGTCCGAAAATCCAAGGCTAACACCCCCTCCAAAAACCAAGTTCAATCATGCTTGGGGGAAAAGTCTATTACCCATAAAATTGAAGTCTAATACCAACTAAAAAGGGCTTGGATATGAACAAGGTTTGAAATCTAAGGCTAAAACTCATTCAAATGGGGCTCGTCGAGTACGGATCAATTTGTCCGAAAATCCAAGGCTAACACCCCCTCCAAAAACCAAGTTCAATCATGCTTGGGGGAAAAGTCTATTACCCATAAAATTGAAGTCTAATACCAACTAAAAAGGGCTTGGATATGAACAAGGTTTGAAATCTAAGGCTAAAACTCATTCAAATGGGGCTCGTCGAGTACGGATCAATTTGTCCGAAAATCCAAGGCTAACACCCCCTCCAAAAACCAAGTTCAATCATGCTTGGGGGAAAAGTCTATTACCCATAAAATTGAAGTCTAATACCAACTAAAAAGGGCTTGGATATGAACAAGGTTTGAAATCTAAGGCTAAAACTCATTCAAATGGGGCTCGTCGAGTACGGATCAATTTGTCCGAAAATCCAAGGCTAACACCCCCTCCAAAAACCAAGTTCAATCATGCTTGGGGGAAAAGTCTATTACCCATAAAATTGAAGTCTAATACCAACTAAAAAGGGCTTGGATATGAACAAGGTTTGAAATCTAAGGCTAAAACTCATTCAAATGGGGCTCGTCGAGTACGGATCAATTTGTCCGAAAATCCAAGGCTAACACCCCCTCCAAAAACCAAGTTCAATCATGCTTGGGGGAAAAGTCTATTACCCATAAAATTGAAGTCTAATACCAACTAAAAAGGGCTTGGATATGAACAAGGTTTGAAATCTAAGGCTAAAACTCATTCAAATGGGGCTCGTCGAGTACGGATCAATTTGTCCGAAAATCCAAGGCTAACACCCCCTCCAAAAACCAAGTTCAATCATGCTTGGGGGAAAAGTCTATTACCCATAAAATTGAAGTCTAATACCAACTAAAAAGGGCTTGGATATGAACAAGGTTTGAAATCTAAGGCTAAAACTCATTCAAATGGGGCTCGTCGAGTACGGATCAATTTGTCCGAAAATCCAAGGCTAACACCCCCTCCAAAAACCAAGTTCAATCATGCTTGGGGGAAAAGTCTATTACCCATAAAATTGAAGTCTAATACCAACTAAAAAGGGCTTGGATATGAACAAGGTTTGAAATCTAAGGCTAAAACTCATTCAAATGGGGCTCGTCGAGTACGGATCAATTTGTCCGAAAATCCAAGGCTAACACCCCCTCCAAAAACCAAGTTCAATCATGCTTGGGGGAAAAGTCTATTACCCATAAAATTGAAGTCTAATACCAACTAAAAAGGGCTTGGATATGAACAAGGTTTGAAATCTAAGGCTAAAACTCATTCAAATGGGGCTCGTCGAGTACGGATCAATTTGTCCGAAAATCCAAGGCTAACACCCCCTCCAAAAACCAAGTTCAATCATGCTTGGGGGAAAAGTCTATTACCCATAAAATTGAAGTCTAATACCAACTAAAAAGGGCTTGGATATGAACAAGGTTTGAAATCTAAGGCTAAAACTCATTCAAATGGGGCTCGTCGAGTACGGATCAATTTGTCCGAAAATCCAAGGCTAACACCCCCTCCAAAAACCAAGTTCAATCATGCTTGGGGGAAAAGTCTATTACCCATAAAATTGAAGTCTAATACCAACTAAAAAGGGCTTGGATATGAACAAGGTTTGAAATCTAAGGCTAAAACTCATTCAAATGGGGCTCGTCGAGTACGGATCAATTTGTCCGAAAATCCAAGGCTAACACCCCCTCCAAAAACCAAGTTCAATCATGCTTGGGGGAAAAGTCTATTACCCATAAAATTGAAGTCTAATACCAACTAAAAAGGGCTTGGATATGAACAAGGTTTGAAATCTAAGGCTAAAACTCATTCAAATGGGGCTCGTCGAGTACGGATCAATTTGTCCGAAAATCCAAGGCTAACACCCCCTCCAAAAACCAAGTTCAATCATGCTTGGGGGAAAAGTCTATTACCCATAAAATTGAAGTCTAATACCAACTAAAAAGGGCTTGGATATGAACAAGGTTTGAAATCTAAGGCTAAAACTCATTCAAATGGGGCTCGTCGAGTACGGATCAATTTGTCCGAAAATCCAAGGCTAACACCCCCTCCAAAAACCAAGTTCAATCATGCTTGGGGGAAAAGTCTATTACCCATAAAATTGAAGTCTAATACCAACTAAAAAGGGCTTGGATATGAACAAGGTTTGAAATCTAAGGCTAAAACTCATTCAAATGGGGCTCGTCGAGTACGGATCAATTTGTCCGAAAATCCAAGGCTAACACCCCCTCCAAAAACCAAGTTCAATCATGCTTGGGGGAAAAGTCTATTACCCATAAAATTGAAGTCTAATACCAACTAAAAAGGGCTTGGATATGAACAAGGTTTGAAATCTAAGGCTAAAACTCATTCAAATGGGGCTCGTCGAGTACGGATCAATTTGTCCGAAAATCCAAGGCTAACACCCCCTCCAAAAACCAAGTTCAATCATGCTTGGGGGAAAAGTCTATTACCCATAAAATTGAAGTCTAATACCAACTAAAAAGGGCTTGGATATGAACAAGGTTTGAAATCTAAGGCTAAAACTCATTCAAATGGGGCTCGTCGAGTACGGATCAATTTGTCCGAAAATCCAAGGCTAACACCCCCTCCAAAAACCAAGTTCAATCATGCTTGGGGGAAAAGTCTATTACCCATAAAATTGAAGTCTAATACCAACTAAAAAGGGCTTGGATATGAACAAGGTTTGAAATCTAAGGCTAAAACTCATTCAAATGGGGCTCGTCGAGTACGGATCAATTTGTCCGAAAATCCAAGGCTAACACCCCCTCCAAAAACCAAGTTCAATCATGCTTGGGGGAAAAGTCTATTACCCATAAAATTGAAGTCTAATACCAACTAAAAAGGGCTTGGATATGAACAAGGTTTGAAATCTAAGGCTAAAACTCATTCAAATGGGGCTCGTCGAGTACGGATCAATTTGTCCGAAAATCCAAGGCTAACACCCCCTCCAAAAACCAAGTTCAATCATGCTTGGGGGAAAAGTCTATTACCCATAAAATTGAAGTCTAATACCAACTAAAAAGGGCTTGGATATGAACAAGGTTTGAAATCTAAGGCTAAAACTCATTCAAATGGGGCTCGTCGAGTACGGATCAATTTGTCCGAAAATCCAAGGCTAACACCCCCTCCAAAAACCAAGTTCAATCATGCTTGGGGGAAAAGTCTATTACCCATAAAATTGAAGTCTAATACCAACTAAAAAGGGCTTGGATATGAACAAGGTTTGAAATCTAAGGCTAAAACTCATTCAAATGGGGCTCGTCGAGTACGGATCAATTTGTCCGAAAATCCAAGGCTAACACCCCCTCCAAAAACCAAGTTCAATCATGCTTGGGGGAAAAGTCTATTACCCATAAAATTGAAGTCTAATACCAACTAAAAAGGGCTTGGATATGAACAAGGTTTGAAATCTAAGGCTAAAACTCATTCAAATGGGGCTCGTCGAGTACGGATCAATTTGTCCGAAAATCCAAGGCTAACACCCCCTCCAAAAACCAAGTTCAATCATGCTTGGGGGAAAAGTCTATTACCCATAAAATTGAAGTCTAATACCAACTAAAAAGGGCTTGGATATGAACAAGGTTTGAAATCTAAGGCTAAAACTCATTCAAATGGGGCTCGTCGAGTACGGATCAATTTGTCCGAAAATCCAAGGCTAACACCCCCTCCAAAAACCAAGTTCAATCATGCTTGGGGGAAAAGTCTATTACCCATAAAATTGAAGTCTAATACCAACTAAAAAGGGCTTGGATATGAACAAGGTTTGAAATCTAAGGCTAAAACTCATTCAAATGGGGCTCGTCGAGTACGGATCAATTTGTCCGAAAATCCAAGGCTAACACCCCCTCCAAAAACCAAGTTCAATCATGCTTGGGGGAAAAGTCTATTACCCATAAAATTGAAGTCTAATACCAACTAAAAAGGGCTTGGATATGAACAAGGTTTGAAATCTAAGGCTAAAACTCATTCAAATGGGGCTCGTCGAGTACGGATCAATTTGTCCGAAAATCCAAGGCTAACACCCCCTCCAAAAACCAAGTTCAATCATGCTTGGGGGAAAAGTCTATTACCCATAAAATTGAAGTCTAATACCAACTAAAAAGGGCTTGGATATGAACAAGGTTTGAAATCTAAGGCTAAAACTCATTCAAATGGGGCTCGTCGAGTACGGATCAATTTGTCCGAAAATCCAAGGCTAACACCCCCTCCAAAAACCAAGTTCAATCATGCTTGGGGGAAAAGTCTATTACCCATAAAATTGAAGTCTAATACCAACTAAAAAGGGCTTGGATATGAACAAGGTTTGAAATCTAAGGCTAAAACTCATTCAAATGGGGCTCGTCGAGTACGGATCAATTTGTCCGAAAATCCAAGGCTAACACCCCCTCCAAAAACCAAGTTCAATCATGCTTGGGGGAAAAGTCTATTACCCATAAAATTGAAGTCTAATACCAACTAAAAAGGGCTTGGATATGAACAAGGTTTGAAATCTAAGGCTAAAACTCATTCAAATGGGGCTCGTCGAGTACGGATCAATTTGTCCGAAAATCCAAGGCTAACACCCCCTCCAAAAACCAAGTTCAATCATGCTTGGGGGAAAAGTCTATTACCCATAAAATTGAAGTCTAATACCAACTAAAAAGGGCTTGGATATGAACAAGGTTTGAAATCTAAGGCTAAAACTCATTCAAATGGGGCTCGTCGAGTACGGATCAATTTGTCCGAAAATCCAAGGCTAACACCCCCTCCAAAAACCAAGTTCAATCATGCTTGGGGGAAAAGTCTATTACCCATAAAATTGAAGTCTAATACCAACTAAAAAGGGCTTGGATATGAACAAGGTTTGAAATCTAAGGCTAAAACTCATTCAAATGGGGCTCGTCGAGTACGGATCAATTTGTCCGAAAATCCAAGGCTAACACCCCCTCCAAAAACCAAGTTCAATCATGCTTGGGGGAAAAGTCTATTACCCATAAAATTGAAGTCTAATACCAACTAAAAAGGGCTTGGATATGAACAAGGTTTGAAATCTAAGGCTAAAACTCATTCAAATGGGGCTCGTCGAGTACGGATCAATTTGTCCGAAAATCCAAGGCTAACACCCCCTCCAAAAACCAAGTTCAATCATGCTTGGGGGAAAAGTCTATTACCCATAAAATTGAAGTCTAATACCAACTAAAAAGGGCTTGGATATGAACAAGGTTTGAAATCTAAGGCTAAAACTCATTCAAATGGGGCTCGTCGAGTACGGATCAATTTGTCCGAAAATCCAAGGCTAACACCCCCTCCAAAAACCAAGTTCAATCATGCTTGGGGGAAAAGTCTATTACCCATAAAATTGAAGTCTAATACCAACTAAAAAGGGCTTGGATATGAACAAGGTTTGAAATCTAAGGCTAAAACTCATTCAAATGGGGCTCGTCGAGTACGGATCAATTTGTCCGAAAATCCAAGGCTAACACCCCCTCCAAAAACCAAGTTCAATCATGCTTGGGGGAAAAGTCTATTACCCATAAAATTGAAGTCTAATACCAACTAAAAAGGGCTTGGATATGAACAAGGTTTGAAATCTAAGGCTAAAACTCATTCAAATGGGGCTCGTCGAGTACGGATCAATTTGTCCGAAAATCCAAGGCTAACACCCCCTCCAAAAACCAAGTTCAATCATGCTTGGGGGAAAAGTCTATTACCCATAAAATTGAAGTCTAATACCAACTAAAAAGGGCTTGGATATGAACAAGGTTTGAAATCTAAGGCTAAAACTCATTCAAATGGGGCTCGTCGAGTACGGATCAATTTGTCCGAAAATCCAAGGCTAACACCCCCTCCAAAAACCAAGTTCAATCATGCTTGGGGGAAAAGTCTATTACCCATAAAATTGAAGTCTAATACCAACTAAAAAGGGCTTGGATATGAACAAGGTTTGAAATCTAAGGCTAAAACTCATTCAAATGGGGCTCGTCGAGTACGGATCAATTTGTCCGAAAATCCAAGGCTAACACCCCCTCCAAAAACCAAGTTCAATCATGCTTGGGGGAAAAGTCTATTACCCATAAAATTGAAGTCTAATACCAACTAAAAAGGGCTTGGATATGAACAAGGTTTGAAATCTAAGGCTAAAACTCATTCAAATGGGGCTCGTCGAGTACGGATCAATTTGTCCGAAAATCCAAGGCTAACACCCCCTCCAAAAACCAAGTTCAATCATGCTTGGGGGAAAAGTCTATTACCCATAAAATTGAAGTCTAATACCAACTAAAAAGGGCTTGGATATGAACAAGGTTTGAAATCTAAGGCTAAAACTCATTCAAATGGGGCTCGTCGAGTACGGATCAATTTGTCCGAAAATCCAAGGCTAACACCCCCTCCAAAAACCAAGTTCAATCATGCTTGGGGGAAAAGTCTATTACCCATAAAATTGAAGTCTAATACCAACTAAAAAGGGCTTGGATATGAACAAGGTTTGAAATCTAAGGCTAAAACTCATTCAAATGGGGCTCGTCGAGTACGGATCAATTTGTCCGAAAATCCAAGGCTAACACCCCCTCCAAAAACCAAGTTCAATCATGCTTGGGGGAAAAGTCTATTACCCATAAAATTGAAGTCTAATACCAACTAAAAAGGGCTTGGATATGAACAAGGTTTGAAATCTAAGGCTAAAACTCATTCAAATGGGGCTCGTCGAGTACGGATCAATTTGTCCGAAAATCCAAGGCTAACACCCCCTCCAAAAACCAAGTTCAATCATGCTTGGGGGAAAAGTCTATTACCCATAAAATTGAAGTCTAATACCAACTAAAAAGGGCTTGGATATGAACAAGGTTTGAAATCTAAGGCTAAAACTCATTCAAATGGGGCTCGTCGAGTACGGATCAATTTGTCCGAAAATCCAAGGCTAACACCCCCTCCAAAAACCAAGTTCAATCATGCTTGGGGGAAAAGTCTATTACCCATAAAATTGAAGTCTAATACCAACTAAAAAGGGCTTGGATATGAACAAGGTTTGAAATCTAAGGCTAAAACTCATTCAAATGGGGCTCGTCGAGTACGGATCAATTTGTCCGAAAATCCAAGGCTAACACCCCCTCCAAAAACCAAGTTCAATCATGCTTGGGGGAAAAGTCTATTACCCATAAAATTGAAGTCTAATACCAACTAAAAAGGGCTTGGATATGAACAAGGTTTGAAATCTAAGGCTAAAACTCATTCAAATGGGGCTCGTCGAGTACGGATCAATTTGTCCGAAAATCCAAGGCTAACACCCCCTCCAAAAACCAAGTTCAATCATGCTTGGGGGAAAAGTCTATTACCCATAAAATTGAAGTCTAATACCAACTAAAAAGGGCTTGGATATGAACAAGGTTTGAAATCTAAGGCTAAAACTCATTCAAATGGGGCTCGTCGAGTACGGATCAATTTGTCCGAAAATCCAAGGCTAACACCCCCTCCAAAAACCAAGTTCAATCATGCTTGGGGGAAAAGTCTATTACCCATAAAATTGAAGTCTAATACCAACTAAAAAGGGCTTGGATATGAACAAGGTTTGAAATCTAAGGCTAAAACTCATTCAAATGGGGCTCGTCGAGTACGGATCAATTTGTCCGAAAATCCAAGGCTAACACCCCCTCCAAAAACCAAGTTCAATCATGCTTGGGGGAAAAGTCTATTACCCATAAAATTGAAGTCTAATACCAACTAAAAAGGGCTTGGATATGAACAAGGTTTGAAATCTAAGGCTAAAACTCATTCAAATGGGGCTCGTCGAGTACGGATCAATTTGTCCGAAAATCCAAGGCTAACACCCCCTCCAAAAACCAAGTTCAATCATGCTTGGGGGAAAAGTCTATTACCCATAAAATTGAAGTCTAATACCAACTAAAAAGGGCTTGGATATGAACAAGGTTTGAAATCTAAGGCTAAAACTCATTCAAATGGGGCTCGTCGAGTACGGATCAATTTGTCCGAAAATCCAAGGCTAACACCCCCTCCAAAAACCAAGTTCAATCATGCTTGGGGGAAAAGTCTATTACCCATAAAATTGAAGTCTAATACCAACTAAAAAGGGCTTGGATATGAACAAGGTTTGAAATCTAAGGCTAAAACTCATTCAAATGGGGCTCGTCGAGTACGGATCAATTTGTCCGAAAATCCAAGGCTAACACCCCCTCCAAAAACCAAGTTCAATCATGCTTGGGGGAAAAGTCTATTACCCATAAAATTGAAGTCTAATACCAACTAAAAAGGGCTTGGATATGAACAAGGTTTGAAATCTAAGGCTAAAACTCATTCAAATGGGGCTCGTCGAGTACGGATCAATTTGTCCGAAAATCCAAGGCTAACACCCCCTCCAAAAACCAAGTTCAATCATGCTTGGGGGAAAAGTCTATTACCCATAAAATTGAAGTCTAATACCAACTAAAAAGGGCTTGGATATGAACAAGGTTTGAAATCTAAGGCTAAAACTCATTCAAATGGGGCTCGTCGAGTACGGATCAATTTGTCCGAAAATCCAAGGCTAACACCCCCTCCAAAAACCAAGTTCAATCATGCTTGGGGGAAAAGTCTATTACCCATAAAATTGAAGTCTAATACCAACTAAAAAGGGCTTGGATATGAACAAGGTTTGAAATCTAAGGCTAAAACTCATTCAAATGGGGCTCGTCGAGTACGGATCAATTTGTCCGAAAATCCAAGGCTAACACCCCCTCCAAAAACCAAGTTCAATCATGCTTGGGGGAAAAGTCTATTACCCATAAAATTGAAGTCTAATACCAACTAAAAAGGGCTTGGATATGAACAAGGTTTGAAATCTAAGGCTAAAACTCATTCAAATGGGGCTCGTCGAGTACGGATCAATTTGTCCGAAAATCCAAGGCTAACACCCCCTCCAAAAACCAAGTTCAATCATGCTTGGGGGAAAAGTCTATTACCCATAAAATTGAAGTCTAATACCAACTAAAAAGGGCTTGGATATGAACAAGGTTTGAAATCTAAGGCTAAAACTCATTCAAATGGGGCTCGTCGAGTACGGATCAATTTGTCCGAAAATCCAAGGCTAACACCCCCTCCAAAAACCAAGTTCAATCATGCTTGGGGGAAAAGTCTATTACCCATAAAATTGAAGTCTAATACCAACTAAAAAGGGCTTGGATATGAACAAGGTTTGAAATCTAAGGCTAAAACTCATTCAAATGGGGCTCGTCGAGTACGGATCAATTTGTCCGAAAATCCAAGGCTAACACCCCCTCCAAAAACCAAGTTCAATCATGCTTGGGGGAAAAGTCTATTACCCATAAAATTGAAGTCTAATACCAACTAAAAAGGGCTTGGATATGAACAAGGTTTGAAATCTAAGGCTAAAACTCATTCAAATGGGGCTCGTCGAGTACGGATCAATTTGTCCGAAAATCCAAGGCTAACACCCCCTCCAAAAACCAAGTTCAATCATGCTTGGGGGAAAAGTCTATTACCCATAAAATTGAAGTCTAATACCAACTAAAAAGGGCTTGGATATGAACAAGGTTTGAAATCTAAGGCTAAAACTCATTCAAATGGGGCTCGTCGAGTACGGATCAATTTGTCCGAAAATCCAAGGCTAACACCCCCTCCAAAAACCAAGTTCAATCATGCTTGGGGGAAAAGTCTATTACCCATAAAATTGAAGTCTAATACCAACTAAAAAGGGCTTGGATATGAACAAGGTTTGAAATCTAAGGCTAAAACTCATTCAAATGGGGCTCGTCGAGTACGGATCAATTTGTCCGAAAATCCAAGGCTAACACCCCCTCCAAAAACCAAGTTCAATCATGCTTGGGGGAAAAGTCTATTACCCATAAAATTGAAGTCTAATACCAACTAAAAAGGGCTTGGATATGAACAAGGTTTGAAATCTAAGGCTAAAACTCATTCAAATGGGGCTCGTCGAGTACGGATCAATTTGTCCGAAAATCCAAGGCTAACACCCCCTCCAAAAACCAAGTTCAATCATGCTTGGGGGAAAAGTCTATTACCCATAAAATTGAAGTCTAATACCAACTAAAAAGGGCTTGGATATGAACAAGGTTTGAAATCTAAGGCTAAAACTCATTCAAATGGGGCTCGTCGAGTACGGATCAATTTGTCCGAAAATCCAAGGCTAACACCCCCTCCAAAAACCAAGTTCAATCATGCTTGGGGGAAAAGTCTATTACCCATAAAATTGAAGTCTAATACCAACTAAAAAGGGCTTGGATATGAACAAGGTTTGAAATCTAAGGCTAAAACTCATTCAAATGGGGCTCGTCGAGTACGGATCAATTTGTCCGAAAATCCAAGGCTAACACCCCCTCCAAAAACCAAGTTCAATCATGCTTGGGGGAAAAGTCTATTACCCATAAAATTGAAGTCTAATACCAACTAAAAAGGGCTTGGATATGAACAAGGTTTGAAATCTAAGGCTAAAACTCATTCAAATGGGGCTCGTCGAGTACGGATCAATTTGTCCGAAAATCCAAGGCTAACACCCCCTCCAAAAACCAAGTTCAATCATGCTTGGGGGAAAAGTCTATTACCCATAAAATTGAAGTCTAATACCAACTAAAAAGGGCTTGGATATGAACAAGGTTTGAAATCTAAGGCTAAAACTCATTCAAATGGGGCTCGTCGAGTACGGATCAATTTGTCCGAAAATCCAAGGCTAACACCCCCTCCAAAAACCAAGTTCAATCATGCTTGGGGGAAAAGTCTATTACCCATAAAATTGAAGTCTAATACCAACTAAAAAGGGCTTGGATATGAACAAGGTTTGAAATCTAAGGCTAAAACTCATTCAAATGGGGCTCGTCGAGTACGGATCAATTTGTCCGAAAATCCAAGGCTAACACCCCCTCCAAAAACCAAGTTCAATCATGCTTGGGGGAAAAGTCTATTACCCATAAAATTGAAGTCTAATACCAACTAAAAAGGGCTTGGATATGAACAAGGTTTGAAATCTAAGGCTAAAACTCATTCAAATGGGGCTCGTCGAGTACGGATCAATTTGTCCGAAAATCCAAGGCTAACACCCCCTCCAAAAACCAAGTTCAATCATGCTTGGGGGAAAAGTCTATTACCCATAAAATTGAAGTCTAATACCAACTAAAAAGGGCTTGGATATGAACAAGGTTTGAAATCTAAGGCTAAAACTCATTCAAATGGGGCTCGTCGAGTACGGATCAATTTGTCCGAAAATCCAAGGCTAACACCCCCTCCAAAAACCAAGTTCAATCATGCTTGGGGGAAAAGTCTATTACCCATAAAATTGAAGTCTAATACCAACTAAAAAGGGCTTGGATATGAACAAGGTTTGAAATCTAAGGCTAAAACTCATTCAAATGGGGCTCGTCGAGTACGGATCAATTTGTCCGAAAATCCAAGGCTAACACCCCCTCCAAAAACCAAGTTCAATCATGCTTGGGGGAAAAGTCTATTACCCATAAAATTGAAGTCTAATACCAACTAAAAAGGGCTTGGATATGAACAAGGTTTGAAATCTAAGGCTAAAACTCATTCAAATGGGGCTCGTCGAGTACGGATCAATTTGTCCGAAAATCCAAGGCTAACACCCCCTCCAAAAACCAAGTTCAATCATGCTTGGGGGAAAAGTCTATTACCCATAAAATTGAAGTCTAATACCAACTAAAAAGGGCTTGGATATGAACAAGGTTTGAAATCTAAGGCTAAAACTCATTCAAATGGGGCTCGTCGAGTACGGATCAATTTGTCCGAAAATCCAAGGCTAACACCCCCTCCAAAAACCAAGTTCAATCATGCTTGGGGGAAAAGTCTATTACCCATAAAATTGAAGTCTAATACCAACTAAAAAGGGCTTGGATATGAACAAGGTTTGAAATCTAAGGCTAAAACTCATTCAAATGGGGCTCGTCGAGTACGGATCAATTTGTCCGAAAATCCAAGGCTAACACCCCCTCCAAAAACCAAGTTCAATCATGCTTGGGGGAAAAGTCTATTACCCATAAAATTGAAGTCTAATACCAACTAAAAAGGGCTTGGATATGAACAAGGTTTGAAATCTAAGGCTAAAACTCATTCAAATGGGGCTCGTCGAGTACGGATCAATTTGTCCGAAAATCCAAGGCTAACACCCCCTCCAAAAACCAAGTTCAATCATGCTTGGGGGAAAAGTCTATTACCCATAAAATTGAAGTCTAATACCAACTAAAAAGGGCTTGGATATGAACAAGGTTTGAAATCTAAGGCTAAAACTCATTCAAATGGGGCTCGTCGAGTACGGATCAATTTGTCCGAAAATCCAAGGCTAACACCCCCTCCAAAAACCAAGTTCAATCATGCTTGGGGGAAAAGTCTATTACCCATAAAATTGAAGTCTAATACCAACTAAAAAGGGCTTGGATATGAACAAGGTTTGAAATCTAAGGCTAAAACTCATTCAAATGGGGCTCGTCGAGTACGGATCAATTTGTCCGAAAATCCAAGGCTAACACCCCCTCCAAAAACCAAGTTCAATCATGCTTGGGGGAAAAGTCTATTACCCATAAAATTGAAGTCTAATACCAACTAAAAAGGGCTTGGATATGAACAAGGTTTGAAATCTAAGGCTAAAACTCATTCAAATGGGGCTCGTCGAGTACGGATCAATTTGTCCGAAAATCCAAGGCTAACACCCCCTCCAAAAACCAAGTTCAATCATGCTTGGGGGAAAAGTCTATTACCCATAAAATTGAAGTCTAATACCAACTAAAAAGGGCTTGGATATGAACAAGGTTTGAAATCTAAGGCTAAAACTCATTCAAATGGGGCTCGTCGAGTACGGATCAATTTGTCCGAAAATCCAAGGCTAACACCCCCTCCAAAAACCAAGTTCAATCATGCTTGGGGGAAAAGTCTATTACCCATAAAATTGAAGTCTAATACCAACTAAAAAGGGCTTGGATATGAACAAGGTTTGAAATCTAAGGCTAAAACTCATTCAAATGGGGCTCGTCGAGTACGGATCAATTTGTCCGAAAATCCAAGGCTAACACCCCCTCCAAAAACCAAGTTCAATCATGCTTGGGGGAAAAGTCTATTACCCATAAAATTGAAGTCTAATACCAACTAAAAAGGGCTTGGATATGAACAAGGTTTGAAATCTAAGGCTAAAACTCATTCAAATGGGGCTCGTCGAGTACGGATCAATTTGTCCGAAAATCCAAGGCTAACACCCCCTCCAAAAACCAAGTTCAATCATGCTTGGGGGAAAAGTCTATTACCCATAAAATTGAAGTCTAATACCAACTAAAAAGGGCTTGGATATGAACAAGGTTTGAAATCTAAGGCTAAAACTCATTCAAATGGGGCTCGTCGAGTACGGATCAATTTGTCCGAAAATCCAAGGCTAACACCCCCTCCAAAAACCAAGTTCAATCATGCTTGGGGGAAAAGTCTATTACCCATAAAATTGAAGTCTAATACCAACTAAAAAGGGCTTGGATATGAACAAGGTTTGAAATCTAAGGCTAAAACTCATTCAAATGGGGCTCGTCGAGTACGGATCAATTTGTCCGAAAATCCAAGGCTAACACCCCCTCCAAAAACCAAGTTCAATCATGCTTGGGGGAAAAGTCTATTACCCATAAAATTGAAGTCTAATACCAACTAAAAAGGGCTTGGATATGAACAAGGTTTGAAATCTAAGGCTAAAACTCATTCAAATGGGGCTCGTCGAGTACGGATCAATTTGTCCGAAAATCCAAGGCTAACACCCCCTCCAAAAACCAAGTTCAATCATGCTTGGGGGAAAAGTCTATTACCCATAAAATTGAAGTCTAATACCAACTAAAAAGGGCTTGGATATGAACAAGGTTTGAAATCTAAGGCTAAAACTCATTCAAATGGGGCTCGTCGAGTACGGATCAATTTGTCCGAAAATCCAAGGCTAACACCCCCTCCAAAAACCAAGTTCAATCATGCTTGGGGGAAAAGTCTATTACCCATAAAATTGAAGTCTAATACCAACTAAAAAGGGCTTGGATATGAACAAGGTTTGAAATCTAAGGCTAAAACTCATTCAAATGGGGCTCGTCGAGTACGGATCAATTTGTCCGAAAATCCAAGGCTAACACCCCCTCCAAAAACCAAGTTCAATCATGCTTGGGGGAAAAGTCTATTACCCATAAAATTGAAGTCTAATACCAACTAAAAAGGGCTTGGATATGAACAAGGTTTGAAATCTAAGGCTAAAACTCATTCAAATGGGGCTCGTCGAGTACGGATCAATTTGTCCGAAAATCCAAGGCTAACACCCCCTCCAAAAACCAAGTTCAATCATGCTTGGGGGAAAAGTCTATTACCCATAAAATTGAAGTCTAATACCAACTAAAAAGGGCTTGGATATGAACAAGGTTTGAAATCTAAGGCTAAAACTCATTCAAATGGGGCTCGTCGAGTACGGATCAATTTGTCCGAAAATCCAAGGCTAACACCCCCTCCAAAAACCAAGTTCAATCATGCTTGGGGGAAAAGTCTATTACCCATAAAATTGAAGTCTAATACCAACTAAAAAGGGCTTGGATATGAACAAGGTTTGAAATCTAAGGCTAAAACTCATTCAAATGGGGCTCGTCGAGTACGGATCAATTTGTCCGAAAATCCAAGGCTAACACCCCCTCCAAAAACCAAGTTCAATCATGCTTGGGGGAAAAGTCTATTACCCATAAAATTGAAGTCTAATACCAACTAAAAAGGGCTTGGATATGAACAAGGTTTGAAATCTAAGGCTAAAACTCATTCAAATGGGGCTCGTCGAGTACGGATCAATTTGTCCGAAAATCCAAGGCTAACACCCCCTCCAAAAACCAAGTTCAATCATGCTTGGGGGAAAAGTCTATTACCCATAAAATTGAAGTCTAATACCAACTAAAAAGGGCTTGGATATGAACAAGGTTTGAAATCTAAGGCTAAAACTCATTCAAATGGGGCTCGTCGAGTACGGATCAATTTGTCCGAAAATCCAAGGCTAACACCCCCTCCAAAAACCAAGTTCAATCATGCTTGGGGGAAAAGTCTATTACCCATAAAATTGAAGTCTAATACCAACTAAAAAGGGCTTGGATATGAACAAGGTTTGAAATCTAAGGCTAAAACTCATTCAAATGGGGCTCGTCGAGTACGGATCAATTTGTCCGAAAATCCAAGGCTAACACCCCCTCCAAAAACCAAGTTCAATCATGCTTGGGGGAAAAGTCTATTACCCATAAAATTGAAGTCTAATACCAACTAAAAAGGGCTTGGATATGAACAAGGTTTGAAATCTAAGGCTAAAACTCATTCAAATGGGGCTCGTCGAGTACGGATCAATTTGTCCGAAAATCCAAGGCTAACACCCCCTCCAAAAACCAAGTTCAATCATGCTTGGGGGAAAAGTCTATTACCCATAAAATTGAAGTCTAATACCAACTAAAAAGGGCTTGGATATGAACAAGGTTTGAAATCTAAGGCTAAAACTCATTCAAATGGGGCTCGTCGAGTACGGATCAATTTGTCCGAAAATCCAAGGCTAACACCCCCTCCAAAAACCAAGTTCAATCATGCTTGGGGGAAAAGTCTATTACCCATAAAATTGAAGTCTAATACCAACTAAAAAGGGCTTGGATATGAACAAGGTTTGAAATCTAAGGCTAAAACTCATTCAAATGGGGCTCGTCGAGTACGGATCAATTTGTCCGAAAATCCAAGGCTAACACCCCCTCCAAAAACCAAGTTCAATCATGCTTGGGGGAAAAGTCTATTACCCATAAAATTGAAGTCTAATACCAACTAAAAAGGGCTTGGATATGAACAAGGTTTGAAATCTAAGGCTAAAACTCATTCAAATGGGGCTCGTCGAGTACGGATCAATTTGTCCGAAAATCCAAGGCTAACACCCCCTCCAAAAACCAAGTTCAATCATGCTTGGGGGAAAAGTCTATTACCCATAAAATTGAAGTCTAATACCAACTAAAAAGGGCTTGGATATGAACAAGGTTTGAAATCTAAGGCTAAAACTCATTCAAATGGGGCTCGTCGAGTACGGATCAATTTGTCCGAAAATCCAAGGCTAACACCCCCTCCAAAAACCAAGTTCAATCATGCTTGGGGGAAAAGTCTATTACCCATAAAATTGAAGTCTAATACCAACTAAAAAGGGCTTGGATATGAACAAGGTTTGAAATCTAAGGCTAAAACTCATTCAAATGGGGCTCGTCGAGTACGGATCAATTTGTCCGAAAATCCAAGGCTAACACCCCCTCCAAAAACCAAGTTCAATCATGCTTGGGGGAAAAGTCTATTACCCATAAAATTGAAGTCTAATACCAACTAAAAAGGGCTTGGATATGAACAAGGTTTGAAATCTAAGGCTAAAACTCATTCAAATGGGGCTCGTCGAGTACGGATCAATTTGTCCGAAAATCCAAGGCTAACACCCCCTCCAAAAACCAAGTTCAATCATGCTTGGGGGAAAAGTCTATTACCCATAAAATTGAAGTCTAATACCAACTAAAAAGGGCTTGGATATGAACAAGGTTTGAAATCTAAGGCTAAAACTCATTCAAATGGGGCTCGTCGAGTACGGATCAATTTGTCCGAAAATCCAAGGCTAACACCCCCTCCAAAAACCAAGTTCAATCATGCTTGGGGGAAAAGTCTATTACCCATAAAATTGAAGTCTAATACCAACTAAAAAGGGCTTGGATATGAACAAGGTTTGAAATCTAAGGCTAAAACTCATTCAAATGGGGCTCGTCGAGTACGGATCAATTTGTCCGAAAATCCAAGGCTAACACCCCCTCCAAAAACCAAGTTCAATCATGCTTGGGGGAAAAGTCTATTACCCATAAAATTGAAGTCTAATACCAACTAAAAAGGGCTTGGATATGAACAAGGTTTGAAATCTAAGGCTAAAACTCATTCAAATGGGGCTCGTCGAGTACGGATCAATTTGTCCGAAAATCCAAGGCTAACACCCCCTCCAAAAACCAAGTTCAATCATGCTTGGGGGAAAAGTCTATTACCCATAAAATTGAAGTCTAATACCAACTAAAAAGGGCTTGGATATGAACAAGGTTTGAAATCTAAGGCTAAAACTCATTCAAATGGGGCTCGTCGAGTACGGATCAATTTGTCCGAAAATCCAAGGCTAACACCCCCTCCAAAAACCAAGTTCAATCATGCTTGGGGGAAAAGTCTATTACCCATAAAATTGAAGTCTAATACCAACTAAAAAGGGCTTGGATATGAACAAGGTTTGAAATCTAAGGCTAAAACTCATTCAAATGGGGCTCGTCGAGTACGGATCAATTTGTCCGAAAATCCAAGGCTAACACCCCCTCCAAAAACCAAGTTCAATCATGCTTGGGGGAAAAGTCTATTACCCATAAAATTGAAGTCTAATACCAACTAAAAAGGGCTTGGATATGAACAAGGTTTGAAATCTAAGGCTAAAACTCATTCAAATGGGGCTCGTCGAGTACGGATCAATTTGTCCGAAAATCCAAGGCTAACACCCCCTCCAAAAACCAAGTTCAATCATGCTTGGGGGAAAAGTCTATTACCCATAAAATTGAAGTCTAATACCAACTAAAAAGGGCTTGGATATGAACAAGGTTTGAAATCTAAGGCTAAAACTCATTCAAATGGGGCTCGTCGAGTACGGATCAATTTGTCCGAAAATCCAAGGCTAACACCCCCTCCAAAAACCAAGTTCAATCATGCTTGGGGGAAAAGTCTATTACCCATAAAATTGAAGTCTAATACCAACTAAAAAGGGCTTGGATATGAACAAGGTTTGAAATCTAAGGCTAAAACTCATTCAAATGGGGCTCGTCGAGTACGGATCAATTTGTCCGAAAATCCAAGGCTAACACCCCCTCCAAAAACCAAGTTCAATCATGCTTGGGGGAAAAGTCTATTACCCATAAAATTGAAGTCTAATACCAACTAAAAAGGGCTTGGATATGAACAAGGTTTGAAATCTAAGGCTAAAACTCATTCAAATGGGGCTCGTCGAGTACGGATCAATTTGTCCGAAAATCCAAGGCTAACACCCCCTCCAAAAACCAAGTTCAATCATGCTTGGGGGAAAAGTCTATTACCCATAAAATTGAAGTCTAATACCAACTAAAAAGGGCTTGGATATGAACAAGGTTTGAAATCTAAGGCTAAAACTCATTCAAATGGGGCTCGTCGAGTACGGATCAATTTGTCCGAAAATCCAAGGCTAACACCCCCTCCAAAAACCAAGTTCAATCATGCTTGGGGGAAAAGTCTATTACCCATAAAATTGAAGTCTAATACCAACTAAAAAGGGCTTGGATATGAACAAGGTTTGAAATCTAAGGCTAAAACTCATTCAAATGGGGCTCGTCGAGTACGGATCAATTTGTCCGAAAATCCAAGGCTAACACCCCCTCCAAAAACCAAGTTCAATCATGCTTGGGGGAAAAGTCTATTACCCATAAAATTGAAGTCTAATACCAACTAAAAAGGGCTTGGATATGAACAAGGTTTGAAATCTAAGGCTAAAACTCATTCAAATGGGGCTCGTCGAGTACGGATCAATTTGTCCGAAAATCCAAGGCTAACACCCCCTCCAAAAACCAAGTTCAATCATGCTTGGGGGAAAAGTCTATTACCCATAAAATTGAAGTCTAATACCAACTAAAAAGGGCTTGGATATGAACAAGGTTTGAAATCTAAGGCTAAAACTCATTCAAATGGGGCTCGTCGAGTACGGATCAATTTGTCCGAAAATCCAAGGCTAACACCCCCTCCAAAAACCAAGTTCAATCATGCTTGGGGGAAAAGTCTATTACCCATAAAATTGAAGTCTAATACCAACTAAAAAGGGCTTGGATATGAACAAGGTTTGAAATCTAAGGCTAAAACTCATTCAAATGGGGCTCGTCGAGTACGGATCAATTTGTCCGAAAATCCAAGGCTAACACCCCCTCCAAAAACCAAGTTCAATCATGCTTGGGGGAAAAGTCTATTACCCATAAAATTGAAGTCTAATACCAACTAAAAAGGGCTTGGATATGAACAAGGTTTGAAATCTAAGGCTAAAACTCATTCAAATGGGGCTCGTCGAGTACGGATCAATTTGTCCGAAAATCCAAGGCTAACACCCCCTCCAAAAACCAAGTTCAATCATGCTTGGGGGAAAAGTCTATTACCCATAAAATTGAAGTCTAATACCAACTAAAAAGGGCTTGGATATGAACAAGGTTTGAAATCTAAGGCTAAAACTCATTCAAATGGGGCTCGTCGAGTACGGATCAATTTGTCCGAAAATCCAAGGCTAACACCCCCTCCAAAAACCAAGTTCAATCATGCTTGGGGGAAAAGTCTATTACCCATAAAATTGAAGTCTAATACCAACTAAAAAGGGCTTGGATATGAACAAGGTTTGAAATCTAAGGCTAAAACTCATTCAAATGGGGCTCGTCGAGTACGGATCAATTTGTCCGAAAATCCAAGGCTAACACCCCCTCCAAAAACCAAGTTCAATCATGCTTGGGGGAAAAGTCTATTACCCATAAAATTGAAGTCTAATACCAACTAAAAAGGGCTTGGATATGAACAAGGTTTGAAATCTAAGGCTAAAACTCATTCAAATGGGGCTCGTCGAGTACGGATCAATTTGTCCGAAAATCCAAGGCTAACACCCCCTCCAAAAACCAAGTTCAATCATGCTTGGGGGAAAAGTCTATTACCCATAAAATTGAAGTCTAATACCAACTAAAAAGGGCTTGGATATGAACAAGGTTTGAAATCTAAGGCTAAAACTCATTCAAATGGGGCTCGTCGAGTACGGATCAATTTGTCCGAAAATCCAAGGCTAACACCCCCTCCAAAAACCAAGTTCAATCATGCTTGGGGGAAAAGTCTATTACCCATAAAATTGAAGTCTAATACCAACTAAAAAGGGCTTGGATATGAACAAGGTTTGAAATCTAAGGCTAAAACTCATTCAAATGGGGCTCGTCGAGTACGGATCAATTTGTCCGAAAATCCAAGGCTAACACCCCCTCCAAAAACCAAGTTCAATCATGCTTGGGGGAAAAGTCTATTACCCATAAAATTGAAGTCTAATACCAACTAAAAAGGGCTTGGATATGAACAAGGTTTGAAATCTAAGGCTAAAACTCATTCAAATGGGGCTCGTCGAGTACGGATCAATTTGTCCGAAAATCCAAGGCTAACACCCCCTCCAAAAACCAAGTTCAATCATGCTTGGGGGAAAAGTCTATTACCCATAAAATTGAAGTCTAATACCAACTAAAAAGGGCTTGGATATGAACAAGGTTTGAAATCTAAGGCTAAAACTCATTCAAATGGGGCTCGTCGAGTACGGATCAATTTGTCCGAAAATCCAAGGCTAACACCCCCTCCAAAAACCAAGTTCAATCATGCTTGGGGGAAAAGTCTATTACCCATAAAATTGAAGTCTAATACCAACTAAAAAGGGCTTGGATATGAACAAGGTTTGAAATCTAAGGCTAAAACTCATTCAAATGGGGCTCGTCGAGTACGGATCAATTTGTCCGAAAATCCAAGGCTAACACCCCCTCCAAAAACCAAGTTCAATCATGCTTGGGGGAAAAGTCTATTACCCATAAAATTGAAGTCTAATACCAACTAAAAAGGGCTTGGATATGAACAAGGTTTGAAATCTAAGGCTAAAACTCATTCAAATGGGGCTCGTCGAGTACGGATCAATTTGTCCGAAAATCCAAGGCTAACACCCCCTCCAAAAACCAAGTTCAATCATGCTTGGGGGAAAAGTCTATTACCCATAAAATTGAAGTCTAATACCAACTAAAAAGGGCTTGGATATGAACAAGGTTTGAAATCTAAGGCTAAAACTCATTCAAATGGGGCTCGTCGAGTACGGATCAATTTGTCCGAAAATCCAAGGCTAACACCCCCTCCAAAAACCAAGTTCAATCATGCTTGGGGGAAAAGTCTATTACCCATAAAATTGAAGTCTAATACCAACTAAAAAGGGCTTGGATATGAACAAGGTTTGAAATCTAAGGCTAAAACTCATTCAAATGGGGCTCGTCGAGTACGGATCAATTTGTCCGAAAATCCAAGGCTAACACCCCCTCCAAAAACCAAGTTCAATCATGCTTGGGGGAAAAGTCTATTACCCATAAAATTGAAGTCTAATACCAACTAAAAAGGGCTTGGATATGAACAAGGTTTGAAATCTAAGGCTAAAACTCATTCAAATGGGGCTCGTCGAGTACGGATCAATTTGTCCGAAAATCCAAGGCTAACACCCCCTCCAAAAACCAAGTTCAATCATGCTTGGGGGAAAAGTCTATTACCCATAAAATTGAAGTCTAATACCAACTAAAAAGGGCTTGGATATGAACAAGGTTTGAAATCTAAGGCTAAAACTCATTCAAATGGGGCTCGTCGAGTACGGATCAATTTGTCCGAAAATCCAAGGCTAACACCCCCTCCAAAAACCAAGTTCAATCATGCTTGGGGGAAAAGTCTATTACCCATAAAATTGAAGTCTAATACCAACTAAAAAGGGCTTGGATATGAACAAGGTTTGAAATCTAAGGCTAAAACTCATTCAAATGGGGCTCGTCGAGTACGGATCAATTTGTCCGAAAATCCAAGGCTAACACCCCCTCCAAAAACCAAGTTCAATCATGCTTGGGGGAAAAGTCTATTACCCATAAAATTGAAGTCTAATACCAACTAAAAAGGGCTTGGATATGAACAAGGTTTGAAATCTAAGGCTAAAACTCATTCAAATGGGGCTCGTCGAGTACGGATCAATTTGTCCGAAAATCCAAGGCTAACACCCCCTCCAAAAACCAAGTTCAATCATGCTTGGGGGAAAAGTCTATTACCCATAAAATTGAAGTCTAATACCAACTAAAAAGGGCTTGGATATGAACAAGGTTTGAAATCTAAGGCTAAAACTCATTCAAATGGGGCTCGTCGAGTACGGATCAATTTGTCCGAAAATCCAAGGCTAACACCCCCTCCAAAAACCAAGTTCAATCATGCTTGGGGGAAAAGTCTATTACCCATAAAATTGAAGTCTAATACCAACTAAAAAGGGCTTGGATATGAACAAGGTTTGAAATCTAAGGCTAAAACTCATTCAAATGGGGCTCGTCGAGTACGGATCAATTTGTCCGAAAATCCAAGGCTAACACCCCCTCCAAAAACCAAGTTCAATCATGCTTGGGGGAAAAGTCTATTACCCATAAAATTGAAGTCTAATACCAACTAAAAAGGGCTTGGATATGAACAAGGTTTGAAATCTAAGGCTAAAACTCATTCAAATGGGGCTCGTCGAGTACGGATCAATTTGTCCGAAAATCCAAGGCTAACACCCCCTCCAAAAACCAAGTTCAATCATGCTTGGGGGAAAAGTCTATTACCCATAAAATTGAAGTCTAATACCAACTAAAAAGGGCTTGGATATGAACAAGGTTTGAAATCTAAGGCTAAAACTCATTCAAATGGGGCTCGTCGAGTACGGATCAATTTGTCCGAAAATCCAAGGCTAACACCCCCTCCAAAAACCAAGTTCAATCATGCTTGGGGGAAAAGTCTATTACCCATAAAATTGAAGTCTAATACCAACTAAAAAGGGCTTGGATATGAACAAGGTTTGAAATCTAAGGCTAAAACTCATTCAAATGGGGCTCGTCGAGTACGGATCAATTTGTCCGAAAATCCAAGGCTAACACCCCCTCCAAAAACCAAGTTCAATCATGCTTGGGGGAAAAGTCTATTACCCATAAAATTGAAGTCTAATACCAACTAAAAAGGGCTTGGATATGAACAAGGTTTGAAATCTAAGGCTAAAACTCATTCAAATGGGGCTCGTCGAGTACGGATCAATTTGTCCGAAAATCCAAGGCTAACACCCCCTCCAAAAACCAAGTTCAATCATGCTTGGGGGAAAAGTCTATTACCCATAAAATTGAAGTCTAATACCAACTAAAAAGGGCTTGGATATGAACAAGGTTTGAAATCTAAGGCTAAAACTCATTCAAATGGGGCTCGTCGAGTACGGATCAATTTGTCCGAAAATCCAAGGCTAACACCCCCTCCAAAAACCAAGTTCAATCATGCTTGGGGGAAAAGTCTATTACCCATAAAATTGAAGTCTAATACCAACTAAAAAGGGCTTGGATATGAACAAGGTTTGAAATCTAAGGCTAAAACTCATTCAAATGGGGCTCGTCGAGTACGGATCAATTTGTCCGAAAATCCAAGGCTAACACCCCCTCCAAAAACCAAGTTCAATCATGCTTGGGGGAAAAGTCTATTACCCATAAAATTGAAGTCTAATACCAACTAAAAAGGGCTTGGATATGAACAAGGTTTGAAATCTAAGGCTAAAACTCATTCAAATGGGGCTCGTCGAGTACGGATCAATTTGTCCGAAAATCCAAGGCTAACACCCCCTCCAAAAACCAAGTTCAATCATGCTTGGGGGAAAAGTCTATTACCCATAAAATTGAAGTCTAATACCAACTAAAAAGGGCTTGGATATGAACAAGGTTTGAAATCTAAGGCTAAAACTCATTCAAATGGGGCTCGTCGAGTACGGATCAATTTGTCCGAAAATCCAAGGCTAACACCCCCTCCAAAAACCAAGTTCAATCATGCTTGGGGGAAAAGTCTATTACCCATAAAATTGAAGTCTAATACCAACTAAAAAGGGCTTGGATATGAACAAGGTTTGAAATCTAAGGCTAAAACTCATTCAAATGGGGCTCGTCGAGTACGGATCAATTTGTCCGAAAATCCAAGGCTAACACCCCCTCCAAAAACCAAGTTCAATCATGCTTGGGGGAAAAGTCTATTACCCATAAAATTGAAGTCTAATACCAACTAAAAAGGGCTTGGATATGAACAAGGTTTGAAATCTAAGGCTAAAACTCATTCAAATGGGGCTCGTCGAGTACGGATCAATTTGTCCGAAAATCCAAGGCTAACACCCCCTCCAAAAACCAAGTTCAATCATGCTTGGGGGAAAAGTCTATTACCCATAAAATTGAAGTCTAATACCAACTAAAAAGGGCTTGGATATGAACAAGGTTTGAAATCTAAGGCTAAAACTCATTCAAATGGGGCTCGTCGAGTACGGATCAATTTGTCCGAAAATCCAAGGCTAACACCCCCTCCAAAAACCAAGTTCAATCATGCTTGGGGGAAAAGTCTATTACCCATAAAATTGAAGTCTAATACCAACTAAAAAGGGCTTGGATATGAACAAGGTTTGAAATCTAAGGCTAAAACTCATTCAAATGGGGCTCGTCGAGTACGGATCAATTTGTCCGAAAATCCAAGGCTAACACCCCCTCCAAAAACCAAGTTCAATCATGCTTGGGGGAAAAGTCTATTACCCATAAAATTGAAGTCTAATACCAACTAAAAAGGGCTTGGATATGAACAAGGTTTGAAATCTAAGGCTAAAACTCATTCAAATGGGGCTCGTCGAGTACGGATCAATTTGTCCGAAAATCCAAGGCTAACACCCCCTCCAAAAACCAAGTTCAATCATGCTTGGGGGAAAAGTCTATTACCCATAAAATTGAAGTCTAATACCAACTAAAAAGGGCTTGGATATGAACAAGGTTTGAAATCTAAGGCTAAAACTCATTCAAATGGGGCTCGTCGAGTACGGATCAATTTGTCCGAAAATCCAAGGCTAACACCCCCTCCAAAAACCAAGTTCAATCATGCTTGGGGGAAAAGTCTATTACCCATAAAATTGAAGTCTAATACCAACTAAAAAGGGCTTGGATATGAACAAGGTTTGAAATCTAAGGCTAAAACTCATTCAAATGGGGCTCGTCGAGTACGGATCAATTTGTCCGAAAATCCAAGGCTAACACCCCCTCCAAAAACCAAGTTCAATCATGCTTGGGGGAAAAGTCTATTACCCATAAAATTGAAGTCTAATACCAACTAAAAAGGGCTTGGATATGAACAAGGTTTGAAATCTAAGGCTAAAACTCATTCAAATGGGGCTCGTCGAGTACGGATCAATTTGTCCGAAAATCCAAGGCTAACACCCCCTCCAAAAACCAAGTTCAATCATGCTTGGGGGAAAAGTCTATTACCCATAAAATTGAAGTCTAATACCAACTAAAAAGGGCTTGGATATGAACAAGGTTTGAAATCTAAGGCTAAAACTCATTCAAATGGGGCTCGTCGAGTACGGATCAATTTGTCCGAAAATCCAAGGCTAACACCCCCTCCAAAAACCAAGTTCAATCATGCTTGGGGGAAAAGTCTATTACCCATAAAATTGAAGTCTAATACCAACTAAAAAGGGCTTGGATATGAACAAGGTTTGAAATCTAAGGCTAAAACTCATTCAAATGGGGCTCGTCGAGTACGGATCAATTTGTCCGAAAATCCAAGGCTAACACCCCCTCCAAAAACCAAGTTCAATCATGCTTGGGGGAAAAGTCTATTACCCATAAAATTGAAGTCTAATACCAACTAAAAAGGGCTTGGATATGAACAAGGTTTGAAATCTAAGGCTAAAACTCATTCAAATGGGGCTCGTCGAGTACGGATCAATTTGTCCGAAAATCCAAGGCTAACACCCCCTCCAAAAACCAAGTTCAATCATGCTTGGGGGAAAAGTCTATTACCCATAAAATTGAAGTCTAATACCAACTAAAAAGGGCTTGGATATGAACAAGGTTTGAAATCTAAGGCTAAAACTCATTCAAATGGGGCTCGTCGAGTACGGATCAATTTGTCCGAAAATCCAAGGCTAACACCCCCTCCAAAAACCAAGTTCAATCATGCTTGGGGGAAAAGTCTATTACCCATAAAATTGAAGTCTAATACCAACTAAAAAGGGCTTGGATATGAACAAGGTTTGAAATCTAAGGCTAAAACTCATTCAAATGGGGCTCGTCGAGTACGGATCAATTTGTCCGAAAATCCAAGGCTAACACCCCCTCCAAAAACCAAGTTCAATCATGCTTGGGGGAAAAGTCTATTACCCATAAAATTGAAGTCTAATACCAACTAAAAAGGGCTTGGATATGAACAAGGTTTGAAATCTAAGGCTAAAACTCATTCAAATGGGGCTCGTCGAGTACGGATCAATTTGTCCGAAAATCCAAGGCTAACACCCCCTCCAAAAACCAAGTTCAATCATGCTTGGGGGAAAAGTCTATTACCCATAAAATTGAAGTCTAATACCAACTAAAAAGGGCTTGGATATGAACAAGGTTTGAAATCTAAGGCTAAAACTCATTCAAATGGGGCTCGTCGAGTACGGATCAATTTGTCCGAAAATCCAAGGCTAACACCCCCTCCAAAAACCAAGTTCAATCATGCTTGGGGGAAAAGTCTATTACCCATAAAATTGAAGTCTAATACCAACTAAAAAGGGCTTGGATATGAACAAGGTTTGAAATCTAAGGCTAAAACTCATTCAAATGGGGCTCGTCGAGTACGGATCAATTTGTCCGAAAATCCAAGGCTAACACCCCCTCCAAAAACCAAGTTCAATCATGCTTGGGGGAAAAGTCTATTACCCATAAAATTGAAGTCTAATACCAACTAAAAAGGGCTTGGATATGAACAAGGTTTGAAATCTAAGGCTAAAACTCATTCAAATGGGGCTCGTCGAGTACGGATCAATTTGTCCGAAAATCCAAGGCTAACACCCCCTCCAAAAACCAAGTTCAATCATGCTTGGGGGAAAAGTCTATTACCCATAAAATTGAAGTCTAATACCAACTAAAAAGGGCTTGGATATGAACAAGGTTTGAAATCTAAGGCTAAAACTCATTCAAATGGGGCTCGTCGAGTACGGATCAATTTGTCCGAAAATCCAAGGCTAACACCCCCTCCAAAAACCAAGTTCAATCATGCTTGGGGGAAAAGTCTATTACCCATAAAATTGAAGTCTAATACCAACTAAAAAGGGCTTGGATATGAACAAGGTTTGAAATCTAAGGCTAAAACTCATTCAAATGGGGCTCGTCGAGTACGGATCAATTTGTCCGAAAATCCAAGGCTAACACCCCCTCCAAAAACCAAGTTCAATCATGCTTGGGGGAAAAGTCTATTACCCATAAAATTGAAGTCTAATACCAACTAAAAAGGGCTTGGATATGAACAAGGTTTGAAATCTAAGGCTAAAACTCATTCAAATGGGGCTCGTCGAGTACGGATCAATTTGTCCGAAAATCCAAGGCTAACACCCCCTCCAAAAACCAAGTTCAATCATGCTTGGGGGAAAAGTCTATTACCCATAAAATTGAAGTCTAATACCAACTAAAAAGGGCTTGGATATGAACAAGGTTTGAAATCTAAGGCTAAAACTCATTCAAATGGGGCTCGTCGAGTACGGATCAATTTGTCCGAAAATCCAAGGCTAACACCCCCTCCAAAAACCAAGTTCAATCATGCTTGGGGGAAAAGTCTATTACCCATAAAATTGAAGTCTAATACCAACTAAAAAGGGCTTGGATATGAACAAGGTTTGAAATCTAAGGCTAAAACTCATTCAAATGGGGCTCGTCGAGTACGGATCAATTTGTCCGAAAATCCAAGGCTAACACCCCCTCCAAAAACCAAGTTCAATCATGCTTGGGGGAAAAGTCTATTACCCATAAAATTGAAGTCTAATACCAACTAAAAAGGGCTTGGATATGAACAAGGTTTGAAATCTAAGGCTAAAACTCATTCAAATGGGGCTCGTCGAGTACGGATCAATTTGTCCGAAAATCCAAGGCTAACACCCCCTCCAAAAACCAAGTTCAATCATGCTTGGGGGAAAAGTCTATTACCCATAAAATTGAAGTCTAATACCAACTAAAAAGGGCTTGGATATGAACAAGGTTTGAAATCTAAGGCTAAAACTCATTCAAATGGGGCTCGTCGAGTACGGATCAATTTGTCCGAAAATCCAAGGCTAACACCCCCTCCAAAAACCAAGTTCAATCATGCTTGGGGGAAAAGTCTATTACCCATAAAATTGAAGTCTAATACCAACTAAAAAGGGCTTGGATATGAACAAGGTTTGAAATCTAAGGCTAAAACTCATTCAAATGGGGCTCGTCGAGTACGGATCAATTTGTCCGAAAATCCAAGGCTAACACCCCCTCCAAAAACCAAGTTCAATCATGCTTGGGGGAAAAGTCTATTACCCATAAAATTGAAGTCTAATACCAACTAAAAAGGGCTTGGATATGAACAAGGTTTGAAATCTAAGGCTAAAACTCATTCAAATGGGGCTCGTCGAGTACGGATCAATTTGTCCGAAAATCCAAGGCTAACACCCCCTCCAAAAACCAAGTTCAATCATGCTTGGGGGAAAAGTCTATTACCCATAAAATTGAAGTCTAATACCAACTAAAAAGGGCTTGGATATGAACAAGGTTTGAAATCTAAGGCTAAAACTCATTCAAATGGGGCTCGTCGAGTACGGATCAATTTGTCCGAAAATCCAAGGCTAACACCCCCTCCAAAAACCAAGTTCAATCATGCTTGGGGGAAAAGTCTATTACCCATAAAATTGAAGTCTAATACCAACTAAAAAGGGCTTGGATATGAACAAGGTTTGAAATCTAAGGCTAAAACTCATTCAAATGGGGCTCGTCGAGTACGGATCAATTTGTCCGAAAATCCAAGGCTAACACCCCCTCCAAAAACCAAGTTCAATCATGCTTGGGGGAAAAGTCTATTACCCATAAAATTGAAGTCTAATACCAACTAAAAAGGGCTTGGATATGAACAAGGTTTGAAATCTAAGGCTAAAACTCATTCAAATGGGGCTCGTCGAGTACGGATCAATTTGTCCGAAAATCCAAGGCTAACACCCCCTCCAAAAACCAAGTTCAATCATGCTTGGGGGAAAAGTCTATTACCCATAAAATTGAAGTCTAATACCAACTAAAAAGGGCTTGGATATGAACAAGGTTTGAAATCTAAGGCTAAAACTCATTCAAATGGGGCTCGTCGAGTACGGATCAATTTGTCCGAAAATCCAAGGCTAACACCCCCTCCAAAAACCAAGTTCAATCATGCTTGGGGGAAAAGTCTATTACCCATAAAATTGAAGTCTAATACCAACTAAAAAGGGCTTGGATATGAACAAGGTTTGAAATCTAAGGCTAAAACTCATTCAAATGGGGCTCGTCGAGTACGGATCAATTTGTCCGAAAATCCAAGGCTAACACCCCCTCCAAAAACCAAGTTCAATCATGCTTGGGGGAAAAGTCTATTACCCATAAAATTGAAGTCTAATACCAACTAAAAAGGGCTTGGATATGAACAAGGTTTGAAATCTAAGGCTAAAACTCATTCAAATGGGGCTCGTCGAGTACGGATCAATTTGTCCGAAAATCCAAGGCTAACACCCCCTCCAAAAACCAAGTTCAATCATGCTTGGGGGAAAAGTCTATTACCCATAAAATTGAAGTCTAATACCAACTAAAAAGGGCTTGGATATGAACAAGGTTTGAAATCTAAGGCTAAAACTCATTCAAATGGGGCTCGTCGAGTACGGATCAATTTGTCCGAAAATCCAAGGCTAACACCCCCTCCAAAAACCAAGTTCAATCATGCTTGGGGGAAAAGTCTATTACCCATAAAATTGAAGTCTAATACCAACTAAAAAGGGCTTGGATATGAACAAGGTTTGAAATCTAAGGCTAAAACTCATTCAAATGGGGCTCGTCGAGTACGGATCAATTTGTCCGAAAATCCAAGGCTAACACCCCCTCCAAAAACCAAGTTCAATCATGCTTGGGGGAAAAGTCTATTACCCATAAAATTGAAGTCTAATACCAACTAAAAAGGGCTTGGATATGAACAAGGTTTGAAATCTAAGGCTAAAACTCATTCAAATGGGGCTCGTCGAGTACGGATCAATTTGTCCGAAAATCCAAGGCTAACACCCCCTCCAAAAACCAAGTTCAATCATGCTTGGGGGAAAAGTCTATTACCCATAAAATTGAAGTCTAATACCAACTAAAAAGGGCTTGGATATGAACAAGGTTTGAAATCTAAGGCTAAAACTCATTCAAATGGGGCTCGTCGAGTACGGATCAATTTGTCCGAAAATCCAAGGCTAACACCCCCTCCAAAAACCAAGTTCAATCATGCTTGGGGGAAAAGTCTATTACCCATAAAATTGAAGTCTAATACCAACTAAAAAGGGCTTGGATATGAACAAGGTTTGAAATCTAAGGCTAAAACTCATTCAAATGGGGCTCGTCGAGTACGGATCAATTTGTCCGAAAATCCAAGGCTAACACCCCCTCCAAAAACCAAGTTCAATCATGCTTGGGGGAAAAGTCTATTACCCATAAAATTGAAGTCTAATACCAACTAAAAAGGGCTTGGATATGAACAAGGTTTGAAATCTAAGGCTAAAACTCATTCAAATGGGGCTCGTCGAGTACGGATCAATTTGTCCGAAAATCCAAGGCTAACACCCCCTCCAAAAACCAAGTTCAATCATGCTTGGGGGAAAAGTCTATTACCCATAAAATTGAAGTCTAATACCAACTAAAAAGGGCTTGGATATGAACAAGGTTTGAAATCTAAGGCTAAAACTCATTCAAATGGGGCTCGTCGAGTACGGATCAATTTGTCCGAAAATCCAAGGCTAACACCCCCTCCAAAAACCAAGTTCAATCATGCTTGGGGGAAAAGTCTATTACCCATAAAATTGAAGTCTAATACCAACTAAAAAGGGCTTGGATATGAACAAGGTTTGAAATCTAAGGCTAAAACTCATTCAAATGGGGCTCGTCGAGTACGGATCAATTTGTCCGAAAATCCAAGGCTAACACCCCCTCCAAAAACCAAGTTCAATCATGCTTGGGGGAAAAGTCTATTACCCATAAAATTGAAGTCTAATACCAACTAAAAAGGGCTTGGATATGAACAAGGTTTGAAATCTAAGGCTAAAACTCATTCAAATGGGGCTCGTCGAGTACGGATCAATTTGTCCGAAAATCCAAGGCTAACACCCCCTCCAAAAACCAAGTTCAATCATGCTTGGGGGAAAAGTCTATTACCCATAAAATTGAAGTCTAATACCAACTAAAAAGGGCTTGGATATGAACAAGGTTTGAAATCTAAGGCTAAAACTCATTCAAATGGGGCTCGTCGAGTACGGATCAATTTGTCCGAAAATCCAAGGCTAACACCCCCTCCAAAAACCAAGTTCAATCATGCTTGGGGGAAAAGTCTATTACCCATAAAATTGAAGTCTAATACCAACTAAAAAGGGCTTGGATATGAACAAGGTTTGAAATCTAAGGCTAAAACTCATTCAAATGGGGCTCGTCGAGTACGGATCAATTTGTCCGAAAATCCAAGGCTAACACCCCCTCCAAAAACCAAGTTCAATCATGCTTGGGGGAAAAGTCTATTACCCATAAAATTGAAGTCTAATACCAACTAAAAAGGGCTTGGATATGAACAAGGTTTGAAATCTAAGGCTAAAACTCATTCAAATGGGGCTCGTCGAGTACGGATCAATTTGTCCGAAAATCCAAGGCTAACACCCCCTCCAAAAACCAAGTTCAATCATGCTTGGGGGAAAAGTCTATTACCCATAAAATTGAAGTCTAATACCAACTAAAAAGGGCTTGGATATGAACAAGGTTTGAAATCTAAGGCTAAAACTCATTCAAATGGGGCTCGTCGAGTACGGATCAATTTGTCCGAAAATCCAAGGCTAACACCCCCTCCAAAAACCAAGTTCAATCATGCTTGGGGGAAAAGTCTATTACCCATAAAATTGAAGTCTAATACCAACTAAAAAGGGCTTGGATATGAACAAGGTTTGAAATCTAAGGCTAAAACTCATTCAAATGGGGCTCGTCGAGTACGGATCAATTTGTCCGAAAATCCAAGGCTAACACCCCCTCCAAAAACCAAGTTCAATCATGCTTGGGGGAAAAGTCTATTACCCATAAAATTGAAGTCTAATACCAACTAAAAAGGGCTTGGATATGAACAAGGTTTGAAATCTAAGGCTAAAACTCATTCAAATGGGGCTCGTCGAGTACGGATCAATTTGTCCGAAAATCCAAGGCTAACACCCCCTCCAAAAACCAAGTTCAATCATGCTTGGGGGAAAAGTCTATTACCCATAAAATTGAAGTCTAATACCAACTAAAAAGGGCTTGGATATGAACAAGGTTTGAAATCTAAGGCTAAAACTCATTCAAATGGGGCTCGTCGAGTACGGATCAATTTGTCCGAAAATCCAAGGCTAACACCCCCTCCAAAAACCAAGTTCAATCATGCTTGGGGGAAAAGTCTATTACCCATAAAATTGAAGTCTAATACCAACTAAAAAGGGCTTGGATATGAACAAGGTTTGAAATCTAAGGCTAAAACTCATTCAAATGGGGCTCGTCGAGTACGGATCAATTTGTCCGAAAATCCAAGGCTAACACCCCCTCCAAAAACCAAGTTCAATCATGCTTGGGGGAAAAGTCTATTACCCATAAAATTGAAGTCTAATACCAACTAAAAAGGGCTTGGATATGAACAAGGTTTGAAATCTAAGGCTAAAACTCATTCAAATGGGGCTCGTCGAGTACGGATCAATTTGTCCGAAAATCCAAGGCTAACACCCCCTCCAAAAACCAAGTTCAATCATGCTTGGGGGAAAAGTCTATTACCCATAAAATTGAAGTCTAATACCAACTAAAAAGGGCTTGGATATGAACAAGGTTTGAAATCTAAGGCTAAAACTCATTCAAATGGGGCTCGTCGAGTACGGATCAATTTGTCCGAAAATCCAAGGCTAACACCCCCTCCAAAAACCAAGTTCAATCATGCTTGGGGGAAAAGTCTATTACCCATAAAATTGAAGTCTAATACCAACTAAAAAGGGCTTGGATATGAACAAGGTTTGAAATCTAAGGCTAAAACTCATTCAAATGGGGCTCGTCGAGTACGGATCAATTTGTCCGAAAATCCAAGGCTAACACCCCCTCCAAAAACCAAGTTCAATCATGCTTGGGGGAAAAGTCTATTACCCATAAAATTGAAGTCTAATACCAACTAAAAAGGGCTTGGATATGAACAAGGTTTGAAATCTAAGGCTAAAACTCATTCAAATGGGGCTCGTCGAGTACGGATCAATTTGTCCGAAAATCCAAGGCTAACACCCCCTCCAAAAACCAAGTTCAATCATGCTTGGGGGAAAAGTCTATTACCCATAAAATTGAAGTCTAATACCAACTAAAAAGGGCTTGGATATGAACAAGGTTTGAAATCTAAGGCTAAAACTCATTCAAATGGGGCTCGTCGAGTACGGATCAATTTGTCCGAAAATCCAAGGCTAACACCCCCTCCAAAAACCAAGTTCAATCATGCTTGGGGGAAAAGTCTATTACCCATAAAATTGAAGTCTAATACCAACTAAAAAGGGCTTGGATATGAACAAGGTTTGAAATCTAAGGCTAAAACTCATTCAAATGGGGCTCGTCGAGTACGGATCAATTTGTCCGAAAATCCAAGGCTAACACCCCCTCCAAAAACCAAGTTCAATCATGCTTGGGGGAAAAGTCTATTACCCATAAAATTGAAGTCTAATACCAACTAAAAAGGGCTTGGATATGAACAAGGTTTGAAATCTAAGGCTAAAACTCATTCAAATGGGGCTCGTCGAGTACGGATCAATTTGTCCGAAAATCCAAGGCTAACACCCCCTCCAAAAACCAAGTTCAATCATGCTTGGGGGAAAAGTCTATTACCCATAAAATTGAAGTCTAATACCAACTAAAAAGGGCTTGGATATGAACAAGGTTTGAAATCTAAGGCTAAAACTCATTCAAATGGGGCTCGTCGAGTACGGATCAATTTGTCCGAAAATCCAAGGCTAACACCCCCTCCAAAAACCAAGTTCAATCATGCTTGGGGGAAAAGTCTATTACCCATAAAATTGAAGTCTAATACCAACTAAAAAGGGCTTGGATATGAACAAGGTTTGAAATCTAAGGCTAAAACTCATTCAAATGGGGCTCGTCGAGTACGGATCAATTTGTCCGAAAATCCAAGGCTAACACCCCCTCCAAAAACCAAGTTCAATCATGCTTGGGGGAAAAGTCTATTACCCATAAAATTGAAGTCTAATACCAACTAAAAAGGGCTTGGATATGAACAAGGTTTGAAATCTAAGGCTAAAACTCATTCAAATGGGGCTCGTCGAGTACGGATCAATTTGTCCGAAAATCCAAGGCTAACACCCCCTCCAAAAACCAAGTTCAATCATGCTTGGGGGAAAAGTCTATTACCCATAAAATTGAAGTCTAATACCAACTAAAAAGGGCTTGGATATGAACAAGGTTTGAAATCTAAGGCTAAAACTCATTCAAATGGGGCTCGTCGAGTACGGATCAATTTGTCCGAAAATCCAAGGCTAACACCCCCTCCAAAAACCAAGTTCAATCATGCTTGGGGGAAAAGTCTATTACCCATAAAATTGAAGTCTAATACCAACTAAAAAGGGCTTGGATATGAACAAGGTTTGAAATCTAAGGCTAAAACTCATTCAAATGGGGCTCGTCGAGTACGGATCAATTTGTCCGAAAATCCAAGGCTAACACCCCCTCCAAAAACCAAGTTCAATCATGCTTGGGGGAAAAGTCTATTACCCATAAAATTGAAGTCTAATACCAACTAAAAAGGGCTTGGATATGAACAAGGTTTGAAATCTAAGGCTAAAACTCATTCAAATGGGGCTCGTCGAGTACGGATCAATTTGTCCGAAAATCCAAGGCTAACACCCCCTCCAAAAACCAAGTTCAATCATGCTTGGGGGAAAAGTCTATTACCCATAAAATTGAAGTCTAATACCAACTAAAAAGGGCTTGGATATGAACAAGGTTTGAAATCTAAGGCTAAAACTCATTCAAATGGGGCTCGTCGAGTACGGATCAATTTGTCCGAAAATCCAAGGCTAACACCCCCTCCAAAAACCAAGTTCAATCATGCTTGGGGGAAAAGTCTATTACCCATAAAATTGAAGTCTAATACCAACTAAAAAGGGCTTGGATATGAACAAGGTTTGAAATCTAAGGCTAAAACTCATTCAAATGGGGCTCGTCGAGTACGGATCAATTTGTCCGAAAATCCAAGGCTAACACCCCCTCCAAAAACCAAGTTCAATCATGCTTGGGGGAAAAGTCTATTACCCATAAAATTGAAGTCTAATACCAACTAAAAAGGGCTTGGATATGAACAAGGTTTGAAATCTAAGGCTAAAACTCATTCAAATGGGGCTCGTCGAGTACGGATCAATTTGTCCGAAAATCCAAGGCTAACACCCCCTCCAAAAACCAAGTTCAATCATGCTTGGGGGAAAAGTCTATTACCCATAAAATTGAAGTCTAATACCAACTAAAAAGGGCTTGGATATGAACAAGGTTTGAAATCTAAGGCTAAAACTCATTCAAATGGGGCTCGTCGAGTACGGATCAATTTGTCCGAAAATCCAAGGCTAACACCCCCTCCAAAAACCAAGTTCAATCATGCTTGGGGGAAAAGTCTATTACCCATAAAATTGAAGTCTAATACCAACTAAAAAGGGCTTGGATATGAACAAGGTTTGAAATCTAAGGCTAAAACTCATTCAAATGGGGCTCGTCGAGTACGGATCAATTTGTCCGAAAATCCAAGGCTAACACCCCCTCCAAAAACCAAGTTCAATCATGCTTGGGGGAAAAGTCTATTACCCATAAAATTGAAGTCTAATACCAACTAAAAAGGGCTTGGATATGAACAAGGTTTGAAATCTAAGGCTAAAACTCATTCAAATGGGGCTCGTCGAGTACGGATCAATTTGTCCGAAAATCCAAGGCTAACACCCCCTCCAAAAACCAAGTTCAATCATGCTTGGGGGAAAAGTCTATTACCCATAAAATTGAAGTCTAATACCAACTAAAAAGGGCTTGGATATGAACAAGGTTTGAAATCTAAGGCTAAAACTCATTCAAATGGGGCTCGTCGAGTACGGATCAATTTGTCCGAAAATCCAAGGCTAACACCCCCTCCAAAAACCAAGTTCAATCATGCTTGGGGGAAAAGTCTATTACCCATAAAATTGAAGTCTAATACCAACTAAAAAGGGCTTGGATATGAACAAGGTTTGAAATCTAAGGCTAAAACTCATTCAAATGGGGCTCGTCGAGTACGGATCAATTTGTCCGAAAATCCAAGGCTAACACCCCCTCCAAAAACCAAGTTCAATCATGCTTGGGGGAAAAGTCTATTACCCATAAAATTGAAGTCTAATACCAACTAAAAAGGGCTTGGATATGAACAAGGTTTGAAATCTAAGGCTAAAACTCATTCAAATGGGGCTCGTCGAGTACGGATCAATTTGTCCGAAAATCCAAGGCTAACACCCCCTCCAAAAACCAAGTTCAATCATGCTTGGGGGAAAAGTCTATTACCCATAAAATTGAAGTCTAATACCAACTAAAAAGGGCTTGGATATGAACAAGGTTTGAAATCTAAGGCTAAAACTCATTCAAATGGGGCTCGTCGAGTACGGATCAATTTGTCCGAAAATCCAAGGCTAACACCCCCTCCAAAAACCAAGTTCAATCATGCTTGGGGGAAAAGTCTATTACCCATAAAATTGAAGTCTAATACCAACTAAAAAGGGCTTGGATATGAACAAGGTTTGAAATCTAAGGCTAAAACTCATTCAAATGGGGCTCGTCGAGTACGGATCAATTTGTCCGAAAATCCAAGGCTAACACCCCCTCCAAAAACCAAGTTCAATCATGCTTGGGGGAAAAGTCTATTACCCATAAAATTGAAGTCTAATACCAACTAAAAAGGGCTTGGATATGAACAAGGTTTGAAATCTAAGGCTAAAACTCATTCAAATGGGGCTCGTCGAGTACGGATCAATTTGTCCGAAAATCCAAGGCTAACACCCCCTCCAAAAACCAAGTTCAATCATGCTTGGGGGAAAAGTCTATTACCCATAAAATTGAAGTCTAATACCAACTAAAAAGGGCTTGGATATGAACAAGGTTTGAAATCTAAGGCTAAAACTCATTCAAATGGGGCTCGTCGAGTACGGATCAATTTGTCCGAAAATCCAAGGCTAACACCCCCTCCAAAAACCAAGTTCAATCATGCTTGGGGGAAAAGTCTATTACCCATAAAATTGAAGTCTAATACCAACTAAAAAGGGCTTGGATATGAACAAGGTTTGAAATCTAAGGCTAAAACTCATTCAAATGGGGCTCGTCGAGTACGGATCAATTTGTCCGAAAATCCAAGGCTAACACCCCCTCCAAAAACCAAGTTCAATCATGCTTGGGGGAAAAGTCTATTACCCATAAAATTGAAGTCTAATACCAACTAAAAAGGGCTTGGATATGAACAAGGTTTGAAATCTAAGGCTAAAACTCATTCAAATGGGGCTCGTCGAGTACGGATCAATTTGTCCGAAAATCCAAGGCTAACACCCCCTCCAAAAACCAAGTTCAATCATGCTTGGGGGAAAAGTCTATTACCCATAAAATTGAAGTCTAATACCAACTAAAAAGGGCTTGGATATGAACAAGGTTTGAAATCTAAGGCTAAAACTCATTCAAATGGGGCTCGTCGAGTACGGATCAATTTGTCCGAAAATCCAAGGCTAACACCCCCTCCAAAAACCAAGTTCAATCATGCTTGGGGGAAAAGTCTATTACCCATAAAATTGAAGTCTAATACCAACTAAAAAGGGCTTGGATATGAACAAGGTTTGAAATCTAAGGCTAAAACTCATTCAAATGGGGCTCGTCGAGTACGGATCAATTTGTCCGAAAATCCAAGGCTAACACCCCCTCCAAAAACCAAGTTCAATCATGCTTGGGGGAAAAGTCTATTACCCATAAAATTGAAGTCTAATACCAACTAAAAAGGGCTTGGATATGAACAAGGTTTGAAATCTAAGGCTAAAACTCATTCAAATGGGGCTCGTCGAGTACGGATCAATTTGTCCGAAAATCCAAGGCTAACACCCCCTCCAAAAACCAAGTTCAATCATGCTTGGGGGAAAAGTCTATTACCCATAAAATTGAAGTCTAATACCAACTAAAAAGGGCTTGGATATGAACAAGGTTTGAAATCTAAGGCTAAAACTCATTCAAATGGGGCTCGTCGAGTACGGATCAATTTGTCCGAAAATCCAAGGCTAACACCCCCTCCAAAAACCAAGTTCAATCATGCTTGGGGGAAAAGTCTATTACCCATAAAATTGAAGTCTAATACCAACTAAAAAGGGCTTGGATATGAACAAGGTTTGAAATCTAAGGCTAAAACTCATTCAAATGGGGCTCGTCGAGTACGGATCAATTTGTCCGAAAATCCAAGGCTAACACCCCCTCCAAAAACCAAGTTCAATCATGCTTGGGGGAAAAGTCTATTACCCATAAAATTGAAGTCTAATACCAACTAAAAAGGGCTTGGATATGAACAAGGTTTGAAATCTAAGGCTAAAACTCATTCAAATGGGGCTCGTCGAGTACGGATCAATTTGTCCGAAAATCCAAGGCTAACACCCCCTCCAAAAACCAAGTTCAATCATGCTTGGGGGAAAAGTCTATTACCCATAAAATTGAAGTCTAATACCAA
>CM045917.1:3267145-3307818 GCA_025169955.1 Salix arbutifolia | reverse complement strand
CCGAAAATCCAAGGCTAACACCCCCTCCAAAAACCAAGTTCAATCATGCTTGGGGGAAAAGTCGATTACCCATAAAATTGAAGTCTAATACCAACTAAAAAGGGCTTGGATATGAACAAGGTTTGAAATCCAAGGCTAATACTCATTCAAATGGGGCTCGTCGAGTCAGGATCAATTTGTCCGAAAATCCAAGGCTAACACCCCCTCCAAAAACCAAGTTCAATCATGCTTGGGGGAAAAGTCGATTACCCTTAAAATTGAAGTCTAATACCAACTAAAAAGGGCTTGGATATGAACAAGGTTTGAAATCCAAGGCTAATACTCATTCAAATGGGGCTCGTCGAGTCAGGATCAATTTGTCCGAAAATCCAAGGCTAACACCCCCTCCAAAAACCAAGTTCAATCATGCTTGGGGGAAAAGTCGATTACCCATAAAATTGAAGTCTAATACCAACTAAAAAGGGCTTGGATATGAACAAGGTTTGAAATCCAAGGCTAATACTCATTCAAATGGGGCTCGTCGAGTCAGGATCAATTTGTCCGAAAATCCAAGGCTAACACCCCCTCCAAAAACCAAGTTCAATCATGCTTGGGGGAAAAGTCGATTACCCATAAAATTGAAGTCTAATACCAACTAAAAAGGGCTTGGATATGAACAAGGTTTGAAATCCAAGGCTAATACTCATTCAAATGGGGCTCGTCGAGTCAGGATCAATTTGTCCGAAAATCCAAGGCTAACACCCCCTCCAAAAACCAAGTTCAATCATGCTTGGGGGAAAAGTCGATTACCCATAAAATTGAAGTCTAATACCAACTAAAAAGGGCTTGGATATGAACAAGGTTTGAAATCCAAGGCTAATACTCATTCAAATGGGGCTCGTCGAGTCAGGATCAATTTGTCCGAAAATCCAAGGCTAACACCCCCTCCAAAAACCAAGTTCAATCATGCTTGGGGGAAAAGTCGATTACCCATAAAATTGAAGTCTAATACCAACTAAAAAGGGCTTGGATATGAACAAGGTTTGAAATCCAAGGCTAATACTCATTCAAATGGGGCTCGTCGAGTCAGGATCAATTTGTCCGAAAATCCAAGGCTAACACCCCCTCCAAAAACCAAGTTCAATCATGCTTGGGGGAAAAGTCGATTACCCATAAAATTGAAGTCTAATACCAACTAAAAAGGGCTTGGATATGAACAAGGTTTGAAATCCAAGGCTAATACTCATTCAAATGGGGCTCGTCGAGTCAGGATCAATTTGTCCGAAAATCCAAGGCTAACACCCCCTCCAAAAACCAAGTTCAATCATGCTTGGGGGAAAAGTCGATTACCCATAAAATTGAAGTCTAATACCAACTAAAAAGGGCTTGGATATGAACAAGGTTTGAAATCCAAGGCTAATACTCATTCAAATGGGGCTCGTCGAGTCAGGATCAATTTGTCCGAAAATCCAAGGCTAACACCCCCTCCAAAAACCAAGTTCAATCATGCTTGGGGGAAAAGTCGATTACCCATAAAATTGAAGTCTAATACCAACTAAAAAGGGCTTGGATATGAACAAGGTTTGAAATCCAAGGCTAATACTCATTCAAATGGGGCTCGTCGAGTCAGGATCAATTTGTCCGAAAATCCAAGGCTAACACCCCCTCCAAAAACCAAGTTCAATCATGCTTGGGGGAAAAGTCGATTACCCATAAAATTGAAGTCTAATACCAACTAAAAAGGGCTTGGATATGAACAAGGTTTGAAATCCAAGGCTAATACTCATTCAAATGGGGCTCGTCGAGTCAGGATCAATTTGTCCGAAAATCCAAGGCTAACACCCCCTCCAAAAACCAAGTTCAATCATGCTTGGGGGAAAAGTCGATTACCCATAAAATTGAAGTCTAATACCAACTAAAAAGGGCTTGGATATGAACAAGGTTTGAAATCCAAGGCTAATACTCATTCAAATGGGGCTCGTCGAGTCAGGATCAATTTGTCCGAAAATCCAAGGCTAACACCCCCTCCAAAAACCAAGTTCAATCATGCTTGGGGGAAAAGTCGATTACCCATAAAATTGAAGTCTAATACCAACTAAAAAGGGCTTGGATATGAACAAGGTTTGAAATCCAAGGCTAATACTCATTCAAATGGGGCTCGTCGAGTCAGGATCAATTTGTCCGAAAATCCAAGGCTAACACCCCCTCCAAAAACCAAGTTCAATCATGCTTGGGGGAAAAGTCGATTACCCATAAAATTGAAGTCTAATACCAACTAAAAAGGGCTTGGATATGAACAAGGTTTGAAATCCAAGGCTAATACTCATTCAAATGGGGCTCGTCGAGTCAGGATCAATTTGTCCGAAAATCCAAGGCTAACACCCCCTCCAAAAACCAAGTTCAATCATGCTTGGGGGAAAAGTCGATTACCCATAAAATTGAAGTCTAATACCAACTAAAAAGGGCTTGGATATGAACAAGGTTTGAAATCCAAGGCTAATACTCATTCAAATGGGGCTCGTCGAGTCAGGATCAATTTGTCCGAAAATCCAAGGCTAACACCCCCTCCAAAAACCAAGTTCAATCATGCTTGGGGGAAAAGTCGATTACCCATAAAATTGAAGTCTAATACCAACTAAAAAGGGCTTGGATATGAACAAGGTTTGAAATCCAAGGCTAATACTCATTCAAATGGGGCTCGTCGAGTCAGGATCAATTTGTCCGAAAATCCAAGGCTAACACCCCCTCCAAAAACCAAGTTCAATCATGCTTGGGGGAAAAGTCGATTACCCATAAAATTGAAGTCTAATACCAACTAAAAAGGGCTTGGATATGAACAAGGTTTGAAATCCAAGGCTAATACTCATTCAAATGGGGCTCGTCGAGTCAGGATCAATTTGTCCGAAAATCCAAGGCTAACACCCCCTCCAAAAACCAAGTTCAATCATGCTTGGGGGAAAAGTCGATTACCCATAAAATTGAAGTCTAATACCAACTAAAAAGGGCTTGGATATGAACAAGGTTTGAAATCCAAGGCTAATACTCATTCAAATGGGGCTCGTCGAGTCAGGATCAATTTGTCCGAAAATCCAAGGCTAACACCCCCTCCAAAAACCAAGTTCAATCATGCTTGGGGGAAAAGTCGATTACCCATAAAATTGAAGTCTAATACCAACTAAAAAGGGCTTGGATATGAACAAGGTTTGAAATCCAAGGCTAATACTCATTCAAATGGGGCTCGTCGAGTCAGGATCAATTTGTCCGAAAATCCAAGGCTAACACCCCCTCCAAAAACCAAGTTCAATCATGCTTGGGGGAAAAGTCGATTACCCATAAAATTGAAGTCTAATACCAACTAAAAAGGGCTTGGATATGAACAAGGTTTGAAATCCAAGGCTAATACTCATTCAAATGGGGCTCGTCGAGTCAGGATCAATTTGTCCGAAAATCCAAGGCTAACACCCCCTCCAAAAACCAAGTTCAATCATGCTTGGGGGAAAAGTCGATTACCCATAAAATTGAAGTCTAATACCAACTAAAAAGGGCTTGGATATGAACAAGGTTTGAAATCCAAGGCTAATACTCATTCAAATGGGGCTCGTCGAGTCAGGATCAATTTGTCCGAAAATCCAAGGCTAACACCCCCTCCAAAAACCAAGTTCAATCATGCTTGGGGGAAAAGTCGATTACCCATAAAATTGAAGTCTAATACCAACTAAAAAGGGCTTGGATATGAACAAGGTTTGAAATCCAAGGCTAATACTCATTCAAATGGGGCTCGTCGAGTCAGGATCAATTTGTCCGAAAATCCAAGGCTAACACCCCCTCCAAAAACCAAGTTCAATCATGCTTGGGGGAAAAGTCGATTACCCATAAAATTGAAGTCTAATACCAACTAAAAAGGGCTTGGATATGAACAAGGTTTGAAATCCAAGGCTAATACTCATTCAAATGGGGCTCGTCGAGTCAGGATCAATTTGTCCGAAAATCCAAGGCTAACACCCCCTCCAAAAACCAAGTTCAATCATGCTTGGGGGAAAAGTCGATTACCCATAAAATTGAAGTCTAATACCAACTAAAAAGGGCTTGGATATGAACAAGGTTTGAAATCCAAGGCTAATACTCATTCAAATGGGGCTCGTCGAGTCAGGATCAATTTGTCCGAAAATCCAAGGCTAACACCCCCTCCAAAAACCAAGTTCAATCATGCTTGGGGGAAAAGTCGATTACCCATAAAATTGAAGTCTAATACCAACTAAAAAGGGCTTGGATATGAACAAGGTTTGAAATCCAAGGCTAATACTCATTCAAATGGGGCTCGTCGAGTCAGGATCAATTTGTCCGAAAATCCAAGGCTAACACCCCCTCCAAAAACCAAGTTCAATCATGCTTGGGGGAAAAGTCGATTACCCATAAAATTGAAGTCTAATACCAACTAAAAAGGGCTTGGATATGAACAAGGTTTGAAATCCAAGGCTAATACTCATTCAAATGGGGCTCGTCGAGTCAGGATCAATTTGTCCGAAAATCCAAGGCTAACACCCCCTCCAAAAACCAAGTTCAATCATGCTTGGGGGAAAAGTCGATTACCCATAAAATTGAAGTCTAATACCAACTAAAAAGGGCTTGGATATGAACAAGGTTTGAAATCCAAGGCTAATACTCATTCAAATGGGGCTCGTCGAGTCAGGATCAATTTGTCCGAAAATCCAAGGCTAACACCCCCTCCAAAAACCAAGTTCAATCATGCTTGGGGGAAAAGTCGATTACCCATAAAATTGAAGTCTAATACCAACTAAAAAGGGCTTGGATATGAACAAGGTTTGAAATCCAAGGCTAATACTCATTCAAATGGGGCTCGTCGAGTCAGGATCAATTTGTCCGAAAATCCAAGGCTAACACCCCCTCCAAAAACCAAGTTCAATCATGCTTGGGGGAAAAGTCGATTACCCATAAAATTGAAGTCTAATACCAACTAAAAAGGGCTTGGATATGAACAAGGTTTGAAATCCAAGGCTAATACTCATTCAAATGGGGCTCGTCGAGTCAGGATCAATTTGTCCGAAAATCCAAGGCTAACACCCCCTCCAAAAACCAAGTTCAATCATGCTTGGGGGAAAAGTCGATTACCCATAAAATTGAAGTCTAATACCAACTAAAAAGGGCTTGGATATGAACAAGGTTTGAAATCCAAGGCTAATACTCATTCAAATGGGGCTCGTCGAGTCAGGATCAATTTGTCCGAAAATCCAAGGCTAACACCCCCTCCAAAAACCAAGTTCAATCATGCTTGGGGGAAAAGTCGATTACCCATAAAATTGAAGTCTAATACCAACTAAAAAGGGCTTGGATATGAACAAGGTTTGAAATCCAAGGCTAATACTCATTCAAATGGGGCTCGTCGAGTCAGGATCAATTTGTCCGAAAATCCAAGGCTAACACCCCCTCCAAAAACCAAGTTCAATCATGCTTGGGGGAAAAGTCGATTACCCATAAAATTGAAGTCTAATACCAACTAAAAAGGGCTTGGATATGAACAAGGTTTGAAATCCAAGGCTAATACTCATTCAAATGGGGCTCGTCGAGTCAGGATCAATTTGTCCGAAAATCCAAGGCTAACACCCCCTCCAAAAACCAAGTTCAATCATGCTTGGGGGAAAAGTCGATTACCCATAAAATTGAAGTCTAATACCAACTAAAAAGGGCTTGGATATGAACAAGGTTTGAAATCCAAGGCTAATACTCATTCAAATGGGGCTCGTCGAGTCAGGATCAATTTGTCCGAAAATCCAAGGCTAACACCCCCTCCAAAAACCAAGTTCAATCATGCTTGGGGGAAAAGTCGATTACCCATAAAATTGAAGTCTAATACCAACTAAAAAGGGCTTGGATATGAACAAGGTTTGAAATCCAAGGCTAATACTCATTCAAATGGGGCTCGTCGAGTCAGGATCAATTTGTCCGAAAATCCAAGGCTAACACCCCCTCCAAAAACCAAGTTCAATCATGCTTGGGGGAAAAGTCGATTACCCATAAAATTGAAGTCTAATACCAACTAAAAAGGGCTTGGATATGAACAAGGTTTGAAATCCAAGGCTAATACTCATTCAAATGGGGCTCGTCGAGTCAGGATCAATTTGTCCGAAAATCCAAGGCTAACACCCCCTCCAAAAACCAAGTTCAATCATGCTTGGGGGAAAAGTCGATTACCCATAAAATTGAAGTCTAATACCAACTAAAAAGGGCTTGGATATGAACAAGGTTTGAAATCCAAGGCTAATACTCATTCAAATGGGGCTCGTCGAGTCAGGATCAATTTGTCCGAAAATCCAAGGCTAACACCCCCTCCAAAAACCAAGTTCAATCATGCTTGGGGGAAAAGTCGATTACCCATAAAATTGAAGTCTAATACCAACTAAAAAGGGCTTGGATATGAACAAGGTTTGAAATCCAAGGCTAATACTCATTCAAATGGGGCTCGTCGAGTCAGGATCAATTTGTCCGAAAATCCAAGGCTAACACCCCCTCCAAAAACCAAGTTCAATCATGCTTGGGGGAAAAGTCGATTACCCATAAAATTGAAGTCTAATACCAACTAAAAAGGGCTTGGATATGAACAAGGTTTGAAATCCAAGGCTAATACTCATTCAAATGGGGCTCGTCGAGTCAGGATCAATTTGTCCGAAAATCCAAGGCTAACACCCCCTCCAAAAACCAAGTTCAATCATGCTTGGGGGAAAAGTCGATTACCCATAAAATTGAAGTCTAATACCAACTAAAAAGGGCTTGGATATGAACAAGGTTTGAAATCCAAGGCTAATACTCATTCAAATGGGGCTCGTCGAGTCAGGATCAATTTGTCCGAAAATCCAAGGCTAACACCCCCTCCAAAAACCAAGTTCAATCATGCTTGGGGGAAAAGTCGATTACCCATAAAATTGAAGTCTAATACCAACTAAAAAGGGCTTGGATATGAACAAGGTTTGAAATCCAAGGCTAATACTCATTCAAATGGGGCTCGTCGAGTCAGGATCAATTTGTCCGAAAATCCAAGGCTAACACCCCCTCCAAAAACCAAGTTCAATCATGCTTGGGGGAAAAGTCGATTACCCATAAAATTGAAGTCTAATACCAACTAAAAAGGGCTTGGATATGAACAAGGTTTGAAATCCAAGGCTAATACTCATTCAAATGGGGCTCGTCGAGTCAGGATCAATTTGTCCGAAAATCCAAGGCTAACACCCCCTCCAAAAACCAAGTTCAATCATGCTTGGGGGAAAAGTCGATTACCCATAAAATTGAAGTCTAATACCAACTAAAAAGGGCTTGGATATGAACAAGGTTTGAAATCCAAGGCTAATACTCATTCAAATGGGGCTCGTCGAGTCAGGATCAATTTGTCCGAAAATCCAAGGCTAACACCCCCTCCAAAAACCAAGTTCAATCATGCTTGGGGGAAAAGTCGATTACCCATAAAATTGAAGTCTAATACCAACTAAAAAGGGCTTGGATATGAACAAGGTTTGAAATCCAAGGCTAATACTCATTCAAATGGGGCTCGTCGAGTCAGGATCAATTTGTCCGAAAATCCAAGGCTAACACCCCCTCCAAAAACCAAGTTCAATCATGCTTGGGGGAAAAGTCGATTACCCATAAAATTGAAGTCTAATACCAACTAAAAAGGGCTTGGATATGAACAAGGTTTGAAATCCAAGGCTAATACTCATTCAAATGGGGCTCGTCGAGTCAGGATCAATTTGTCCGAAAATCCAAGGCTAACACCCCCTCCAAAAACCAAGTTCAATCATGCTTGGGGGAAAAGTCGATTACCCATAAAATTGAAGTCTAATACCAACTAAAAAGGGCTTGGATATGAACAAGGTTTGAAATCCAAGGCTAATACTCATTCAAATGGGGCTCGTCGAGTCAGGATCAATTTGTCCGAAAATCCAAGGCTAACACCCCCTCCAAAAACCAAGTTCAATCATGCTTGGGGGAAAAGTCGATTACCCATAAAATTGAAGTCTAATACCAACTAAAAAGGGCTTGGATATGAACAAGGTTTGAAATCCAAGGCTAATACTCATTCAAATGGGGCTCGTCGAGTCAGGATCAATTTGTCCGAAAATCCAAGGCTAACACCCCCTCCAAAAACCAAGTTCAATCATGCTTGGGGGAAAAGTCGATTACCCATAAAATTGAAGTCTAATACCAACTAAAAAGGGCTTGGATATGAACAAGGTTTGAAATCCAAGGCTAATACTCATTCAAATGGGGCTCGTCGAGTCAGGATCAATTTGTCCGAAAATCCAAGGCTAACACCCCCTCCAAAAACCAAGTTCAATCATGCTTGGGGGAAAAGTCGATTACCCATAAAATTGAAGTCTAATACCAACTAAAAAGGGCTTGGATATGAACAAGGTTTGAAATCCAAGGCTAATACTCATTCAAATGGGGCTCGTCGAGTCAGGATCAATTTGTCCGAAAATCCAAGGCTAACACCCCCTCCAAAAACCAAGTTCAATCATGCTTGGGGGAAAAGTCGATTACCCATAAAATTGAAGTCTAATACCAACTAAAAAGGGCTTGGATATGAACAAGGTTTGAAATCCAAGGCTAATACTCATTCAAATGGGGCTCGTCGAGTCAGGATCAATTTGTCCGAAAATCCAAGGCTAACACCCCCTCCAAAAACCAAGTTCAATCATGCTTGGGGGAAAAGTCGATTACCCATAAAATTGAAGTCTAATACCAACTAAAAAGGGCTTGGATATGAACAAGGTTTGAAATCCAAGGCTAATACTCATTCAAATGGGGCTCGTCGAGTCAGGATCAATTTGTCCGAAAATCCAAGGCTAACACCCCCTCCAAAAACCAAGTTCAATCATGCTTGGGGGAAAAGTCGATTACCCATAAAATTGAAGTCTAATACCAACTAAAAAGGGCTTGGATATGAACAAGGTTTGAAATCCAAGGCTAATACTCATTCAAATGGGGCTCGTCGAGTCAGGATCAATTTGTCCGAAAATCCAAGGCTAACACCCCCTCCAAAAACCAAGTTCAATCATGCTTGGGGGAAAAGTCGATTACCCATAAAATTGAAGTCTAATACCAACTAAAAAGGGCTTGGATATGAACAAGGTTTGAAATCCAAGGCTAATACTCATTCAAATGGGGCTCGTCGAGTCAGGATCAATTTGTCCGAAAATCCAAGGCTAACACCCCCTCCAAAAACCAAGTTCAATCATGCTTGGGGGAAAAGTCGATTACCCATAAAATTGAAGTCTAATACCAACTAAAAAGGGCTTGGATATGAACAAGGTTTGAAATCCAAGGCTAATACTCATTCAAATGGGGCTCGTCGAGTCAGGATCAATTTGTCCGAAAATCCAAGGCTAACACCCCCTCCAAAAACCAAGTTCAATCATGCTTGGGGGAAAAGTCGATTACCCATAAAATTGAAGTCTAATACCAACTAAAAAGGGCTTGGATATGAACAAGGTTTGAAATCCAAGGCTAATACTCATTCAAATGGGGCTCGTCGAGTCAGGATCAATTTGTCCGAAAATCCAAGGCTAACACCCCCTCCAAAAACCAAGTTCAATCATGCTTGGGGGAAAAGTCGATTACCCATAAAATTGAAGTCTAATACCAACTAAAAAGGGCTTGGATATGAACAAGGTTTGAAATCCAAGGCTAATACTCATTCAAATGGGGCTCGTCGAGTCAGGATCAATTTGTCCGAAAATCCAAGGCTAACACCCCCTCCAAAAACCAAGTTCAATCATGCTTGGGGGAAAAGTCGATTACCCATAAAATTGAAGTCTAATACCAACTAAAAAGGGCTTGGATATGAACAAGGTTTGAAATCCAAGGCTAATACTCATTCAAATGGGGCTCGTCGAGTCAGGATCAATTTGTCCGAAAATCCAAGGCTAACACCCCCTCCAAAAACCAAGTTCAATCATGCTTGGGGGAAAAGTCGATTACCCATAAAATTGAAGTCTAATACCAACTAAAAAGGGCTTGGATATGAACAAGGTTTGAAATATAAGGCTAATACTCATTCAAATGGGGCTCGTCGAGTCAGGATCAATTTGTCCGAAAATCCAAGGCTAACACCCCCTCCAAAAACCAAGTTCAATCATGCTTGGGGGAAAAGTCGATTACCCATAAAATTGAAGTCTAATACCAACTAAAAAGGGCTTGGATATGAACAAGGTTTGAAATCCAAGGCTAATACTCATTCAAATGGGGCTCGTCGAGTCAGGATCAATTTGTCCGAAAATCCAAGGCTAACACCCCCTCCAAAAACCAAGTTCAATCATGCTTGGGGGAAAAGTCGATTACCCATAAAATTGAAGTCTAATACCAACTAAAAAGGGCTTGGATATGAACAAGGTTTGAAATCCAAGGCTAATACTCATTCAAATGGGGCTCGTCGAGTCAGGATCAATTTGTCCGAAAATCCAAGGCTAACACCCCCTCCAAAAACCAAGTTCAATCATGCTTGGGGGAAAAGTCGATTACCCATAAAATTGAAGTCTAATACCAACTAAAAAGGGCTTGGATATGAACAAGGTTTGAAATCCAAGGCTAATACTCATTCAAATGGGGCTCGTCGAGTCAGGATCAATTTGTCCGAAAATCCAAGGCTAACACCCCCTCCAAAAACCAAGTTCAATCATGCTTGGGGGAAAAGTCGATTACCCATAAAATTGAAGTCTAATACCAACTAAAAAGGGCTTGGATATGAACAAGGTTTGAAATCCAAGGCTAATACTCATTCAAATGGGGCTCGTCGAGTCAGGATCAATTTGTCCGAAAATCCAAGGCTAACACCCCCTCCAAAAACCAAGTTCAATCATGCTTGGGGGAAAAGTCGATTACCCATAAAATTGAAGTCTAATACCAACTAAAAAGGGCTTGGATATGAACAAGGTTTGAAATCCAAGGCTAATACTCATTCAAATGGGGCTCGTCGAGTCAGGATCAATTTGTCCGAAAATCCAAGGCTAACACCCCCTCCAAAAACCAAGTTCAATCATGCTTGGGGGAAAAGTCGATTACCCATAAAATTGAAGTCTAATACCAACTAAAAAGGGCTTGGATATGAACAAGGTTTGAAATCCAAGGCTAATACTCATTCAAATGGGGCTCGTCGAGTCAGGATCAATTTGTCCGAAAATCCAAGGCTAACACCCCCTCCAAAAACCAAGTTCAATCATGCTTGGGGGAAAAGTCGATTACCCATAAAATTGAAGTCTAATACCAACTAAAAAGGGCTTGGATATGAACAAGGTTTGAAATCCAAGGCTAATACTCATTCAAATGGGGCTCGTCGAGTCAGGATCAATTTGTCCGAAAATCCAAGGCTAACACCCCCTCCAAAAACCAAGTTCAATCATGCTTGGGGGAAAAGTCGATTACCCATAAAATTGAAGTCTAATACCAACTAAAAAGGGCTTGGATATGAACAAGGTTTGAAATCCAAGGCTAATACTCATTCAAATGGGGCTCGTCGAGTCAGGATCAATTTGTCCGAAAATCCAAGGCTAACACCCCCTCCAAAAACCAAGTTCAATCATGCTTGGGGGAAAAGTCGATTACCCATAAAATTGAAGTCTAATACCAACTAAAAAGGGCTTGGATATGAACAAGGTTTGAAATCCAAGGCTAATACTCATTCAAATGGGGCTCGTCGAGTCAGGATCAATTTGTCCGAAAATCCAAGGCTAACACCCCCTCCAAAAACCAAGTTCAATCATGCTTGGGGGAAAAGTCGATTACCCATAAAATTGAAGTCTAATACCAACTAAAAAGGGCTTGGATATGAACAAGGTTTGAAATCCAAGGCTAATACTCATTCAAATGGGGCTCGTCGAGTCAGGATCAATTTGTCCGAAAATCCAAGGCTAACACCCCCTCCAAAAACCAAGTTCAATCATGCTTGGGGGAAAAGTCGATTACCCATAAAATTGAAGTCTAATACCAACTAAAAAGGGCTTGGATATGAACAAGGTTTGAAATCCAAGGCTAATACTCATTCAAATGGGGCTCGTCGAGTCAGGATCAATTTGTCCGAAAATCCAAGGCTAACACCCCCTCCAAAAACCAAGTTCAATCATGCTTGGGGGAAAAGTCGATTACCCATAAAATTGAAGTCTAATACCAACTAAAAAGGGCTTGGATATGAACAAGGTTTGAAATCCAAGGCTAATACTCATTCAAATGGGGCTCGTCGAGTCAGGATCAATTTGTCCGAAAATCCAAGGCTAACACCCCCTCCAAAAACCAAGTTCAATCATGCTTGGGGGAAAAGTCGATTACCCATAAAATTGAAGTCTAATACCAACTAAAAAGGGCTTGGATATGAACAAGGTTTGAAATCCAAGGCTAATACTCATTCAAATGGGGCTCGTCGAGTCAGGATCAATTTGTCCGAAAATCCAAGGCTAACACCCCCTCCAAAAACCAAGTTCAATCATGCTTGGGGGAAAAGTCGATTACCCATAAAATTGAAGTCTAATACCAACTAAAAAGGGCTTGGATATGAACAAGGTTTGAAATCCAAGGCTAATACTCATTCAAATGGGGCTCGTCGAGTCAGGATCAATTTGTCCGAAAATCCAAGGCTAACACCCCCTCCAAAAACCAAGTTCAATCATGCTTGGGGGAAAAGTCGATTACCCATAAAATTGAAGTCTAATACCAACTAAAAAGGGCTTGGATATGAACAAGGTTTGAAATCCAAGGCTAATACTCATTCAAATGGGGCTCGTCGAGTCAGGATCAATTTGTCCGAAAATCCAAGGCTAACACCCCCTCCAAAAACCAAGTTCAATCATGCTTGGGGGAAAAGTCGATTACCCATAAAATTGAAGTCTAATACCAACTAAAAAGGGCTTGGATATGAACAAGGTTTGAAATCCAAGGCTAATACTCATTCAAATGGGGCTCGTCGAGTCAGGATCAATTTGTCCGAAAATCCAAGGCTAACACCCCCTCCAAAAACCAAGTTCAATCATGCTTGGGGGAAAAGTCGATTACCCATAAAATTGAAGTCTAATACCAACTAAAAAGGGCTTGGATATGAACAAGGTTTGAAATCCAAGGCTAATACTCATTCAAATGGGGCTCGTCGAGTCAGGATCAATTTGTCCGAAAATCCAAGGCTAACACCCCCTCCAAAAACCAAGTTCAATCATGCTTGGGGGAAAAGTCGATTACCCATAAAATTGAAGTCTAATACCAACTAAAAAGGGCTTGGATATGAACAAGGTTTGAAATCCAAGGCTAATACTCATTCAAATGGGGCTCGTCGAGTCAGGATCAATTTGTCCGAAAATCCAAGGCTAACACCCCCTCCAAAAACCAAGTTCAATCATGCTTGGGGGAAAAGTCGATTACCCATAAAATTGAAGTCTAATACCAACTAAAAAGGGCTTGGATATGAACAAGGTTTGAAATCCAAGGCTAATACTCATTCAAATGGGGCTCGTCGAGTCAGGATCAATTTGTCCGAAAATCCAAGGCTAACACCCCCTCCAAAAACCAAGTTCAATCATGCTTGGGGGAAAAGTCGATTACCCATAAAATTGAAGTCTAATACCAACTAAAAAGGGCTTGGATATGAACAAGGTTTGAAATCCAAGGCTAATACTCATTCAAATGGGGCTCGTCGAGTCAGGATCAATTTGTCCGAAAATCCAAGGCTAACACCCCCTCCAAAAACCAAGTTCAATCATGCTTGGGGGAAAAGTCGATTACCCATAAAATTGAAGTCTAATACCAACTAAAAAGGGCTTGGATATGAACAAGGTTTGAAATCCAAGGCTAATACTCATTCAAATGGGGCTCGTCGAGTCAGGATCAATTTGTCCGAAAATCCAAGGCTAACACCCCCTCCAAAAACCAAGTTCAATCATGCTTGGGGGAAAAGTCGATTACCCATAAAATTGAAGTCTAATACCAACTAAAAAGGGCTTGGATATGAACAAGGTTTGAAATCCAAGGCTAATACTCATTCAAATGGGGCTCGTCGAGTCAGGATCAATTTGTCCGAAAATCCAAGGCTAACACCCCCTCCAAAAACCAAGTTCAATCATGCTTGGGGGAAAAGTCGATTACCCATAAAATTGAAGTCTAATACCAACTAAAAAGGGCTTGGATATGAACAAGGTTTGAAATCCAAGGCTAATACTCATTCAAATGGGGCTCGTCGAGTCAGGATCAATTTGTCCGAAAATCCAAGGCTAACACCCCCTCCAAAAACCAAGTTCAATCATGCTTGGGGGAAAAGTCGATTACCCATAAAATTGAAGTCTAATACCAACTAAAAAGGGCTTGGATATGAACAAGGTTTGAAATCCAAGGCTAATACTCATTCAAATGGGGCTCGTCGAGTCAGGATCAATTTGTCCGAAAATCCAAGGCTAACACCCCCTCCAAAAACCAAGTTCAATCATGCTTGGGGGAAAAGTCGATTACCCATAAAATTGAAGTCTAATACCAACTAAAAAGGGCTTGGATATGAACAAGGTTTGAAATCCAAGGCTAATACTCATTCAAATGGGGCTCGTCGAGTCAGGATCAATTTGTCCGAAAATCCAAGGCTAACACCCCCTCCAAAAACCAAGTTCAATCATGCTTGGGGGAAAAGTCGATTACCCATAAAATTGAAGTCTAATACCAACTAAAAAGGGCTTGGATATGAACAAGGTTTGAAATCCAAGGCTAATACTCATTCAAATGGGGCTCGTCGAGTCAGGATCAATTTGTCCGAAAATCCAAGGCTAACACCCCCTCCAAAAACCAAGTTCAATCATGCTTGGGGGAAAAGTCGATTACCCATAAAATTGAAGTCTAATACCAACTAAAAAGGGCTTGGATATGAACAAGGTTTGAAATCCAAGGCTAATACTCATTCAAATGGGGCTCGTCGAGTCAGGATCAATTTGTCCGAAAATCCAAGGCTAACACCCCCTCCAAAAACCAAGTTCAATCATGCTTGGGGGAAAAGTCGATTACCCATAAAATTGAAGTCTAATACCAACTAAAAAGGGCTTGGATATGAACAAGGTTTGAAATCCAAGGCTAATACTCATTCAAATGGGGCTCGTCGAGTCAGGATCAATTTGTCCGAAAATCCAAGGCTAACACCCCCTCCAAAAACCAAGTTCAATCATGCTTGGGGGAAAAGTCGATTACCCATAAAATTGAAGTCTAATACCAACTAAAAAGGGCTTGGATATGAACAAGGTTTGAAATCCAAGGCTAATACTCATTCAAATGGGGCTCGTCGAGTCAGGATCAATTTGTCCGAAAATCCAAGGCTAACACCCCCTCCAAAAACCAAGTTCAATCATGCTTGGGGGAAAAGTCGATTACCCATAAAATTGAAGTCTAATACCAACTAAAAAGGGCTTGGATATGAACAAGGTTTGAAATCCAAGGCTAATACTCATTCAAATGGGGCTCGTCGAGTCAGGATCAATTTGTCCGAAAATCCAAGGCTAACACCCCCTCCAAAAACCAAGTTCAATCATGCTTGGGGGAAAAGTCGATTACCCATAAAATTGAAGTCTAATACCAACTAAAAAGGGCTTGGATATGAACAAGGTTTGAAATCCAAGGCTAATACTCATTCAAATGGGGCTCGTCGAGTCAGGATCAATTTGTCCGAAAATCCAAGGCTAACACCCCCTCCAAAAACCAAGTTCAATCATGCTTGGGGGAAAAGTCGATTACCCATAAAATTGAAGTCTAATACCAACTAAAAAGGGCTTGGATATGAACAAGGTTTGAAATCCAAGGCTAATACTCATTCAAATGGGGCTCGTCGAGTCAGGATCAATTTGTCCGAAAATCCAAGGCTAACACCCCCTCCAAAAACCAAGTTCAATCATGCTTGGGGGAAAAGTCGATTACCCATAAAATTGAAGTCTAATACCAACTAAAAAGGGCTTGGATATGAACAAGGTTTGAAATCCAAGGCTAATACTCATTCAAATGGGGCTCGTCGAGTCAGGATCAATTTGTCCGAAAATCCAAGGCTAACACCCCCTCCAAAAACCAAGTTCAATCATGCTTGGGGGAAAAGTCGATTACCCATAAAATTGAAGTCTAATACCAACTAAAAAGGGCTTGGATATGAACAAGGTTTGAAATCCAAGGCTAATACTCATTCAAATGGGGCTCGTCGAGTCAGGATCAATTTGTCCGAAAATCCAAGGCTAACACCCCCTCCAAAAACCAAGTTCAATCATGCTTGGGGGAAAAGTCGATTACCCATAAAATTGAAGTCTAATACCAACTAAAAAGGGCTTGGATATGAACAAGGTTTGAAATCCAAGGCTAATACTCATTCAAATGGGGCTCGTCGAGTCAGGATCAATTTGTCCGAAAATCCAAGGCTAACACCCCCTCCAAAAACCAAGTTCAATCATGCTTGGGGGAAAAGTCGATTACCCATAAAATTGAAGTCTAATACCAACTAAAAAGGGCTTGGATATGAACAAGGTTTGAAATCCAAGGCTAATACTCATTCAAATGGGGCTCGTCGAGTCAGGATCAATTTGTCCGAAAATCCAAGGCTAACACCCCCTCCAAAAACCAAGTTCAATCATGCTTGGGGGAAAAGTCGATTACCCATAAAATTGAAGTCTAATACCAACTAAAAAGGGCTTGGATATGAACAAGGTTTGAAATCCAAGGCTAATACTCATTCAAATGGGGCTCGTCGAGTCAGGATCAATTTGTCCGAAAATCCAAGGCTAACACCCCCTCCAAAAACCAAGTTCAATCATGCTTGGGGGAAAAGTCGATTACCCATAAAATTGAAGTCTAATACCAACTAAAAAGGGCTTGGATATGAACAAGGTTTGAAATCCAAGGCTAATACTCATTCAAATGGGGCTCGTCGAGTCAGGATCAATTTGTCCGAAAATCCAAGGCTAACACCCCCTCCAAAAACCAAGTTCAATCATGCTTGGGGGAAAAGTCGATTACCCATAAAATTGAAGTCTAATACCAACTAAAAAGGGCTTGGATATGAACAAGGTTTGAAATCCAAGGCTAATACTCATTCAAATGGGGCTCGTCGAGTCAGGATCAATTTGTCCGAAAATCCAAGGCTAACACCCCCTCCAAAAACCAAGTTCAATCATGCTTGGGGGAAAAGTCGATTACCCATAAAATTGAAGTCTAATACCAACTAAAAAGGGCTTGGATATGAACAAGGTTTGAAATCCAAGGCTAATACTCATTCAAATGGGGCTCGTCGAGTCAGGATCAATTTGTCCGAAAATCCAAGGCTAACACCCCCTCCAAAAACCAAGTTCAATCATGCTTGGGGGAAAAGTCGATTACCCATAAAATTGAAGTCTAATACCAACTAAAAAGGGCTTGGATATGAACAAGGTTTGAAATCCAAGGCTAATACTCATTCAAATGGGGCTCGTCGAGTCAGGATCAATTTGTCCGAAAATCCAAGGCTAACACCCCCTCCAAAAACCAAGTTCAATCATGCTTGGGGGAAAAGTCGATTACCCATAAAATTGAAGTCTAATACCAACTAAAAAGGGCTTGGATATGAACAAGGTTTGAAATCCAAGGCTAATACTCATTCAAATGGGGCTCGTCGAGTCAGGATCAATTTGTCCGAAAATCCAAGGCTAACACCCCCTCCAAAAACCAAGTTCAATCATGCTTGGGGGAAAAGTCGATTACCCATAAAATTGAAGTCTAATACCAACTAAAAAGGGCTTGGATATGAACAAGGTTTGAAATCCAAGGCTAATACTCATTCAAATGGGGCTCGTCGAGTCAGGATCAATTTGTCCGAAAATCCAAGGCTAACACCCCCTCCAAAAACCAAGTTCAATCATGCTTGGGGGAAAAGTCGATTACCCATAAAATTGAAGTCTAATACCAACTAAAAAGGGCTTGGATATGAACAAGGTTTGAAATCCAAGGCTAATACTCATTCAAATGGGGCTCGTCGAGTCAGGATCAATTTGTCCGAAAATCCAAGGCTAACACCCCCTCCAAAAACCAAGTTCAATCATGCTTGGGGGAAAAGTCGATTACCCATAAAATTGAAGTCTAATACCAACTAAAAAGGGCTTGGATATGAACAAGGTTTGAAATCCAAGGCTAATACTCATTCAAATGGGGCTCGTCGAGTCAGGATCAATTTGTCCGAAAATCCAAGGCTAACACCCCCTCCAAAAACCAAGTTCAATCATGCTTGGGGGAAAAGTCGATTACCCATAAAATTGAAGTCTAATACCAACTAAAAAGGGCTTGGATATGAACAAGGTTTGAAATCCAAGGCTAATACTCATTCAAATGGGGCTCGTCGAGTCAGGATCAATTTGTCCGAAAATCCAAGGCTAACACCCCCTCCAAAAACCAAGTTCAATCATGCTTGGGGGAAAAGTCGATTACCCATAAAATTGAAGTCTAATACCAACTAAAAAGGGCTTGGATATGAACAAGGTTTGAAATCCAAGGCTAATACTCATTCAAATGGGGCTCGTCGAGTCAGGATCAATTTGTCCGAAAATCCAAGGCTAACACCCCCTCCAAAAACCAAGTTCAATCATGCTTGGGGGAAAAGTCGATTACCCATAAAATTGAAGTCTAATACCAACTAAAAAGGGCTTGGATATGAACAAGGTTTGAAATCCAAGGCTAATACTCATTCAAATGGGGCTCGTCGAGTCAGGATCAATTTGTCCGAAAATCCAAGGCTAACACCCCCTCCAAAAACCAAGTTCAATCATGCTTGGGGGAAAAGTCGATTACCCATAAAATTGAAGTCTAATACCAACTAAAAAGGGCTTGGATATGAACAAGGTTTGAAATCCAAGGCTAATACTCATTCAAATGGGGCTCGTCGAGTCAGGATCAATTTGTCCGAAAATCCAAGGCTAACACCCCCTCCAAAAACCAAGTTCAATCATGCTTGGGGGAAAAGTCGATTACCCATAAAATTGAAGTCTAATACCAACTAAAAAGGGCTTGGATATGAACAAGGTTTGAAATCCAAGGCTAATACTCATTCAAATGGGGCTCGTCGAGTCAGGATCAATTTGTCCGAAAATCCAAGGCTAACACCCCCTCCAAAAACCAAGTTCAATCATGCTTGGGGGAAAAGTCGATTACCCATAAAATTGAAGTCTAATACCAACTAAAAAGGGCTTGGATATGAACAAGGTTTGAAATCCAAGGCTAATACTCATTCAAATGGGGCTCGTCGAGTCAGGATCAATTTGTCCGAAAATCCAAGGCTAACACCCCCCCAAAAACCAAGTTCAATCATGCTTGGGGGAAAAGTCGATTACCCATAAAATTGAAGTCTAATACCAACTAAAAAGGGCTTGGATATGAACAAGGTTTGAAATCCAAGGCTAATACTCATTCAAATGGGGCTCGTCGAGTCAGGATCAATTTGTCCGAAAATCCAAGGCTAACACCCCCTCCAAAAACCAAGTTCAATCATGCTTGGGGGAAAAGTCGATTACCCATAAAATTGAAGTCTAATACCAACTAAAAAGGGCTTGGATATGAACAAGGTTTGAAATCCATAAGGCTAATACTCATTCAAATGGGGCTCGTCGAGTCAGGATCAATTTGTCCGAAAATCCAAGGCTAACACCCCCTCCAAAAACCAAGTTCAATCATGCTTGGGGGAAAAGTCGATTACCCATAAAATTGAAGTCTAATACCAACTAAAAAGGGCTTGGATATGAACAAGGTTTGAAATCCAAGGCTAATACTCATTCAAATGGGGCTCGTCGAGTCAGGATCAATTTGTCCGAAAATCCAAGGCTAACACCCCCTCCAAAAACCAAGTTCAATCATGCTTGGGGGAAAAGTCGATTACCCATAAAATTGAAGTCTAATACCAACTAAAAAGGGCTTGGATATGAACAAGGTTTGAAATCCAAGGCTAATACTCATTCAAATGGGGCTCGTCGAGTCAGGATCAATTTGTCCGAAAATCCAAGGCTAACACCCCCTCCAAAAACCAAGTTCAATCATGCTTGGGGGAAAAGTCGATTACCCATAAAATTGAAGTCTAATACCAACTAAAAAGGGCTTGGATATGAACAAGGTTTGAAATCCAAGGCTAATACTCATTCAAATGGGGCTCGTCGAGTCAGGATCAATTTGTCCGAAAATCCAAGGCTAACACCCCCTCCAAAAACCAAGTTCAATCATGCTTGGGGGAAAAGTCGATTACCCATAAAATTGAAGTCTAATACCAACTAAAAAGGGCTTGGATATGAACAAGGTTTGAAATCCAAGGCTAATACTCATTCAAATGGGGCTCGTCGAGTCAGGATCAATTTGTCCGAAAATCCAAGGCTAACACCCCCTCCAAAAACCAAGTTCAATCATGCTTGGGGGAAAAGTCGATTACCCATAAAATTGAAGTCTAATACCAACTAAAAAGGGCTTGGATATGAACAAGGTTTGAAATCCAAGGCTAATACTCATTCAAATGGGGCTCGTCGAGTCAGGATCAATTTGTCCGAAAATCCAAGGCTAACACCCCCTCCAAAAACCAAGTTCAATCATGCTTGGGGGAAAAGTCGATTACCCATAAAATTGAAGTCTAATACCAACTAAAAAGGGCTTGGATATGAACAAGGTTTGAAATCCAAGGCTAATACTCATTCAAATGGGGCTCGTCGAGTCAGGATCAATTTGTCCGAAAATCCAAGGCTAACACCCCCTCCAAAAACCAAGTTCAATCATGCTTGGGGGAAAAGTCGATTACCCATAAAATTGAAGTCTAATACCAACTAAAAAGGGCTTGGATATGAACAAGGTTTGAAATCCAAAGGCTAATACTCATTCAAATGGGGCTCGTCGAGTCAGGATCAATTTGTCCGAAAATCCAAGGCTAACACCCCCTCCAAAAACCAAGTTCAATCATGCTTGGGGGAAAAGTCGATTACCCATAAAATTGAAGTCTAATACCAACTAAAAAGGGCTTGGATATGAACAAGGTTTGAAATCCAAGGCTAATACTCATTCAAATGGGGCTCGTCGAGTCAGGATCAATTTGTCCGAAAATCCAAGGCTAACACCCCCTCCAAAAACCAAGTTCAATCATGCTTGGGGGAAAAGTCGATTACCCATAAAATTGAAGTCTAATACCAACTAAAAAGGGCTTGGATATGAACAAGGTTTGAAATCCAAGGCTAATACTCATTCAAATGGGGCTCGTCGAGTCAGGATCAATTTGTCCGAAAATCCAAGGCTAACACCCCCTCCAAAAACCAAGTTCAATCATGCTTGGGGGAAAAGTCGATTACCCATAAAATTGAAGTCTAATACCAACTAAAAAGGGCTTGGATATGAACAAGGTTTGAAATCCAAGGCTAATACTCATTCAAATGGGGCTCGTCGAGTCAGGATCAATTTGTCCGAAAATCCAAGGCTAACACCCCCTCCAAAAACCAAGTTCAATCATGCTTGGGGGAAAAGTCGATTACCCATAAAATTGAAGTCTAATACCAACTAAAAAGGGCTTGGATATGAACAAGGTTTGAAATCCAAGGCTAATACTCATTCAAATGGGGCTCGTCGAGTCAGGATCAATTTGTCCGAAAATCCAAGGCTAACACCCCCTCCAAAAACCAAGTTCAATCATGCTTGGGGGAAAAGTCGATTACCCATAAAATTGAAGTCTAATACCAACTAAAAAGGGCTTGGATATGAACAAGGTTTGAAATCCAAGGCTAATACTCATTCAAATGGGGCTCGTCGAGTCAGGATCAATTTGTCCGAAAATCCAAGGCTAACACCCCCTCCAAAAACCAAGTTCAATCATGCTTGGGGGAAAAGTCGATTACCCATAAAATTGAAGTCTAATACCAACTAAAAAGGGCTTGGATATGAACAAGGTTTGAAATCCAAGGCTAATACTCATTCAAATGGGGCTCGTCGAGTCAGGATCAATTTGTCCGAAAATCCAAGGCTAACACCCCCTCCAAAAACCAAGTTCAATCATGCTTGGGGGAAAAGTCGATTACCCATAAAATTGAAGTCTAATACCAACTAAAAAGGGCTTGGATATGAACAAGGTTTGAAATCCAAGGCTAATACTCATTCAAATGGGGCTCGTCGAGTCAGGATCAATTTGTCCGAAAATCCAAGGCTAACACCCCCTCCAAAAACCAAGTTCAATCATGCTTGGGGGAAAAGTCGATTACCCATAAAATTGAAGTCTAATACCAACTAAAAAGGGCTTGGATATGAACAAGGTTTGAAATCCAAGGCTAATACTCATTCAAATGGGGCTCGTCGAGTCAGGATCAATTTGTCCGAAAATCCAAGGCTAACACCCCCTCCAAAAACCAAGTTCAATCATGCTTGGGGGAAAAGTCGATTACCCATAAAATTGAAGTCTAATACCAACTAAAAAGGGCTTGGATATGAACAAGGTTTGAAATCCAAGGCTAATACTCATTCAAATGGGGCTCGTCGAGTCAGGATCAATTTGTCCGAAAATCCAAGGCTAACACCCCCTCCAAAAACCAAGTTCAATCATGCTTGGGGGAAAAGTCGATTACCCATAAAATTGAAGTCTAATACCAACTAAAAAGGGCTTGGATATGAACAAGGTTTGAAATCCAAGGCTAATACTCATTCAAATGGGGCTCGTCGAGTCAGGATCAATTTGTCCGAAAATCCAAGGCTAACACCCCCTCCAAAAACCAAGTTCAATCATGCTTGGGGGAAAAGTCGATTACCCATAAAATTGAAGTCTAATACCAACTAAAAAGGGCTTGGATATGAACAAGGTTTGAAATCCAAGGCTAATACTCATTCAAATGGGGCTCGTCGAGTCAGGATCAATTTGTCCGAAAATCCAAGGCTAACACCCCCTCCAAAAACCAAGTTCAATCATGCTTGGGGGAAAAGTCGATTACCCATAAAATTGAAGTCTAATACCAACTAAAAAGGGCTTGGATATGAACAAGGTTTGAAATCCAAGGCTAATACTCATTCAAATGGGGCTCGTCGAGTCAGGATCAATTTGTCCGAAAATCCAAGGCTAACACCCCCTCCAAAAACCAAGTTCAATCATGCTTGGGGGAAAAGTCGATTACCCATAAAATTGAAGTCTAATACCAACTAAAAAGGGCTTGGATATGAACAAGGTTTGAAATCCAAGGCTAATACTCATTCAAATGGGGCTCGTCGAGTCAGGATCAATTTGTCCGAAAATCCAAGGCTAACACCCCCTCCAAAAACCAAGTTCAATCATGCTTGGGGGAAAAGTCGATTACCCATAAAATTGAAGTCTAATACCAACTAAAAAGGGCTTGGATATGAACAAGGTTTGAAATCCAAAGGCTAATACTCATTCAAATGGGGCTCGTCGAGTCAGGATCAATTTGTCCGAAAATCCAAGGCTAACACCCCCTCCAAAAACCAAGTTCAATCATGCTTGGGGGAAAAGTCGATTACCCATAAAATTGAAGTCTAATACCAACTAAAAAGGGCTTGGATATGAACAAGGTTTGAAATCCAAGGCTAATACTCATTCAAATGGGGCTCGTCGAGTCAGGATCAATTTGTCCGAAAATCCAAGGCTAACACCCCCTCCAAAAACCAAGTTCAATCATGCTTGGGGGAAAAGTCGATTACCCATAAAATTGAAGTCTAATACCAACTAAAAAGGGCTTGGATATGAACAAGGTTTGAAATCCAAGGCTAATACTCATTCAAATGGGGCTCGTCGAGTCAGGATCAATTTGTCCGAAAATCCAAGGCTAACACCCCCTCCAAAAACCAAGTTCAATCATGCTTGGGGGAAAAGTCGATTACCCATAAAATTGAAGTCTAATACCAACTAAAAAGGGCTTGGATATGAACAAGGTTTGAAATCCAAGGCTAATACTCATTCAAATGGGGCTCGTCGAGTCAGGATCAATTTGTCCGAAAATCCAAGGCTAACACCCCCTCCAAAAACCAAGTTCAATCATGCTTGGGGGAAAAGTCGATTACCCATAAAATTGAAGTCTAATACCAACTAAAAAGGGCTTGGATATGAACAAGGTTTGAAATCCAAGGCTAATACTCATTCAAATGGGGCTCGTCGAGTCAGGATCAATTTGTCCGAAAATCCAAGGCTAACACCCCCTCCAAAAACCAAGTTCAATCATGCTTGGGGGAAAAGTCGATTACCCATAAAATTGAAGTCTAATACCAACTAAAAAGGGCTTGGATATGAACAAGGTTTGAAATCCAAGGCTAATACTCATTCAAATGGGGCTCGTCGAGTCAGGATCAATTTGTCCGAAAATCCAAGGCTAACACCCCCTCCAAAAACCAAGTTCAATCATGCTTGGGGGAAAAGTCGATTACCCATAAAATTGAAGTCTAATACCAACTAAAAAGGGCTTGGATATGAACAAGGTTTGAAATCCAAGGCTAATACTCATTCAAATGGGGCTCGTCGAGTCAGGATCAATTTGTCCGAAAATCCAAGGCTAACACCCCCTCCAAAAACCAAGTTCAATCATGCTTGGGGGAAAAGTCGATTACCCATAAAATTGAAGTCTAATACCAACTAAAAAGGGCTTGGATATGAACAAGGTTTGAAATCCAAAGGCTAATACTCATTCAAATGGGGCTCGTCGAGTCAGGATCAATTTGTCCGAAAATCCAAGGCTAACACCCCCTCCAAAAACCAAGTTCAATCATGCTTGGGGGAAAAGTCGATTACCCATAAAATTGAAGTCTAATACCAACTAAAAAGGGCTTGGATATGAACAAGGTTTGAAATCCAAGGCTAATACTCATTCAAATGGGGCTCGTCGAGTCAGGATCAATTTGTCCGAAAATCCAAGGCTAACACCCCCTCCAAAAACCAAGTTCAATCATGCTTGGGGGAAAAGTCGATTACCCATAAAATTGAAGTCTAATACCAACTAAAAAGGGCTTGGATATGAACAAGGTTTGAAATCCAAAGGCTAATACTCATTCAAATGGGGCTCGTCGAGTCAGGATCAATTTGTCCGAAAATCCAAGGCTAACACCCCCTCCAAAAACCAAGTTCAATCATGCTTGGGGGAAAAGTCGATTACCCATAAAATTGAAGTCTAATACCAACTAAAAAGGGCTTGGATATGAACAAGGTTTGAAATCCAAGGCTAATACTCATTCAAATGGGGCTCGTCGAGTCAGGATCAATTTGTCCGAAAATCCAAGGCTAACACCCCCTCCAAAAACCAAGTTCAATCATGCTTGGGGGAAAAGTCGATTACCCATAAAATTGAAGTCTAATACCAACTAAAAAGGGCTTGGATATGAACAAGGTTTGAAATCCAAGGCTAATACTCATTCAAATGGGGCTCGTCGAGTCAGGATCAATTTGTCCGAAAATCCAAGGCTAACACCCCCTCCAAAAACCAAGTTCAATCATGCTTGGGGGAAAAGTCGATTACCCATAAAATTGAAGTCTAATACCAACTAAAAAGGGCTTGGATATGAACAAGGTTTGAAATCCAAGGCTAATACTCATTCAAATGGGGCTCGTCGAGTCAGGATCAATTTGTCCGAAAATCCAAGGCTAACACCCCCTCCAAAAACCAAGTTCAATCATGCTTGGGGGAAAAGTCGATTACCCATAAAATTGAAGTCTAATACCAACTAAAAAGGGCTTGGATATGAACAAGGTTTGAAATCCAAAGGCTAATACTCATTCAAATGGGGCTCGTCGAGTCAGGATCAATTTGTCCGAAAATCCAAGGCTAACACCCCCTCCAAAAACCAAGTTCAATCATGCTTGGGGGAAAAGTCGATTACCCATAAAATTGAAGTCTAATACCAACTAAAAAGGGCTTGGATATGAACAAGGTTTGAAATCCAAGGCTAATACTCATTCAAATGGGGCTCGTCGAGTCAGGATCAATTTGTCCGAAAATCCAAGGCTAACACCCCCTCCAAAAACCAAGTTCAATCATGCTTGGGGGAAAAGTCGATTACCCATAAAATTGAAGTCTAATACCAACTAAAAAGGGCTTGGATATGAACAAGGTTTGAAATCCAAGGCTAATACTCATTCAAATGGGGCTCGTCGAGTCAGGATCAATTTGTCCGAAAATCCAAGGCTAACACCCCCTCCAAAAACCAAGTTCAATCATGCTTGGGGGAAAAGTCGATTACCCATAAAATTGAAGTCTAATACCAACTAAAAAGGGCTTGGATATGAACAAGGTTTGAAATCCAAGGCTAATACTCATTCAAATGGGGCTCGTCGAGTCAGGATCAATTTGTCCGAAAATCCAAGGCTAACACCCCCTCCAAAAACCAAGTTCAATCATGCTTGGGGGAAAAGTCGATTACCCATAAAATTGAAGTCTAATACCAACTAAAAAGGGCTTGGATATGAACAAGGTTTGAAATCCAAGGCTAATACTCATTCAAATGGGGCTCGTCGAGTCAGGATCAATTTGTCCGAAAATCCAAGGCTAACACCCCCTCCAAAAACCAAGTTCAATCATGCTTGGGGGAAAAGTCGATTACCCATAAAATTGAAGTCTAATACCAACTAAAAAGGGCTTGGATATGAACAAGGTTTGAAATCCAAGGCTAATACTCATTCAAATGGGGCTCGTCGAGTCAGGATCAATTTGTCCGAAAATCCAAGGCTAACACCCCCTCCAAAAACCAAGTTCAATCATGCTTGGGGGAAAAGTCGATTACCCATAAAATTGAAGTCTAATACCAACTAAAAAGGGCTTGGATATGAACAAGGTTTGAAATCCAAAGGCTAATACTCATTCAAATGGGGCTCGTCGAGTCAGGATCAATTTGTCCGAAAATCCAAGGCTAACACCCCCTCCAAAAACCAAGTTCAATCATGCTTGGGGGAAAAGTCGATTACCCATAAAATTGAAGTCTAATACCAACTAAAAAGGGCTTGGATATGAACAAGGTTTGAAATCCATAAGGCTAATACTCATTCAAATGGGGCTCGTCGAGTCAGGATCAATTTGTCCGAAAATCCAAGGCTAACACCCCCTCCAAAAACCAAGTTCAATCATGCTTGGGGGAAAAGTCGATTACCCATAAAATTGAAGTCTAATACCAACTAAAAAGGGCTTGGATATGAACAAGGTTTGAAATCCAAGGCTAATACTCATTCAAATGGGGCTCGTCGAGTCAGGATCAATTTGTCCGAAAATCCAAGGCTAACACCCCCTCCAAAAACCAAGTTCAATCATGCTTGGGGGAAAAGTCGATTACCCATAAAATTGAAGTCTAATACCAACTAAAAAGGGCTTGGATATGAACAAGGTTTGAAATCCAAAGGCTAATACTCATTCAAATGGGGCTCGTCGAGTCAGGATCAATTTGTCCGAAAATCCAAGGCTAACACCCCCTCCAAAAACCAAGTTCAATCATGCTTGGGGGAAAAGTCGATTACCCATAAAATTGAAGTCTAATACCAACTAAAAAGGGCTTGGATATGAACAAGGTTTGAAATCCAAGGCTAATACTCATTCAAATGGGGCTCGTCGAGTCAGGATCAATTTGTCCGAAAATCCAAGGCTAACACCCCCTCCAAAAACCAAGTTCAATCATGCTTGGGGGAAAAGTCGATTACCCATAAAATTGAAGTCTAATACCAACTAAAAAGGGCTTGGATATGAACAAGGTTTGAAATCCAAGGCTAATACTCATTCAAATGGGGCTCGTCGAGTCAGGATCAATTTGTCCGAAAATCCAAGGCTAACACCCCCTCCAAAAACCAAGTTCAATCATGCTTGGGGGAAAAGTCGATTACCCATAAAATTGAAGTCTAATACCAACTAAAAAGGGCTTGGATATGAACAAGGTTTGAAATCCAAGGCTAATACTCATTCAAATGGGGCTCGTCGAGTCAGGATCAATTTGTCCGAAAATCCAAGGCTAACACCCCCTCCAAAAACCAAGTTCAATCATGCTTGGGGGAAAAGTCGATTACCCATAAAATTGAAGTCTAATACCAACTAAAAAGGGCTTGGATATGAACAAGGTTTGAAATCCAAAGGCTAATACTCATTCAAATGGGGCTCGTCGAGTCAGGATCAATTTGTCCGAAAATCCAAGGCTAACACCCCCTCCAAAAACCAAGTTCAATCATGCTTGGGGGAAAAGTCGATTACCCATAAAATTGAAGTCTAATACCAACTAAAAAGGGCTTGGATATGAACAAGGTTTGAAATCGAAGGCTAATACTCATTCAAATGGGGCTCGTCGAGTGAGGATCAATTTGTCCGAAAATCCAAGGCTAACACCCCCTCCAAAAACCAAGTTCAATCATGCTTGGGGGAAAAGTCGATTACCCATAAAATTGAAGTCTAATACCAACTAAAAAGGGCTTGGATATGAACAAGGTTTGAAATCCAAGGCTAATACTCATTCAAATGGGGCTCGTCGAGTCAGGATCAATTTGTCCGAAAATCCAAGGCTAACACCCCCTCCAAAAACCAAGTTCAATCATGCTTGGGGGAAAAGTCGATTACCCTTAAAATTGAAGTCTAATACCAACTAAAAAGGGCTTGGATATGAACAAGGTTTGAAATCCAAGGCTAATACTCATTCAAATGGGGCTCGTCGAGTCAGGATCAATTTGTCCGAAAATCCAAGGCTAACACCCCCTCCAAAAACCAAGTTCAATCATGCTTGGGGGAAAAGTCGATTACCCATAAAATTGAAGTCTAATACCAACTAAAAAGGGCTTGGATATGAACAAGGTTTGAAATCCATAAGGCTAATACTCATTCAAATGGGGCTCGTCGAGTCAGGATCAATTTGTCCGAAAATCCAAGGCTAACACCCCCTCCAAAAACCAAGTTCAATCATGCTTGGGGGAAAAGTCGATTACCCATAAAATTGAAGTCTAATACCAACTAAAAAGGGCTTGGATATGAACAAGGTTTGAAATCCAAGGCTAATACTCATTCAAATGGGGCTCGTCGAGTCAGGATCAATTTGTCCGAAAATCCAAGGCTAACACCCCCTCCAAAAACCAAGTTCAATCATGCTTGGGGGAAAAGTCGATTACCCATAAAATTGAAGTCTAATACCAACTAAAAAGGGCTTGGATATGAACAAGGTTTGAAATCCAAGGCTAATACTCATTCAAATGGGGCTCGTCGAGTCAGGATCAATTTGTCCGAAAATCCAAGGCTAACACCCCCTCCAAAAACCAAGTTCAATCATGCTTGGGGGAAAAGTCGATTACCCATAAAATTGAAGTCTAATACCAACTAAAAAGGGCTTGGATATGAACAAGGTTTGAAATCCAAGGCTAATACTCATTCAAATGGGGCTCGTCGAGTCAGGATCAATTTGTCCGAAAATCCAAGGCTAACACCCCCTCCAAAAACCAAGTTCAATCATGCTTGGGGGAAAAGTCGATTACCCATAAAATTGAAGTCTAATACCAACTAAAAAGGGCTTGGATATGAACAAGGTTTGAAATATAAGGCTAATACTCATTCAAATGGGGCTCGTCGAGTCAGGATCAATTTGTCCGAAAATCCAAGGCTAACACCCCCTCCAAAAACCAAGTTCAATCATGCTTGGGGGAAAAGTCGATTACCCATAAAATTGAAGTCTAATACCAACTAAAAAGGGCTTGGATATGAACAAGGTTTGAAATCCAAGGCTAATACTCATTCAAATGGGGCTCGTCGAGTCAGGATCAATTTGTCCGAAAATCCAAGGCTAACACCCCCTCCAAAAACCAAGTTCAATCATGCTTGGGGGAAAAGTCGATTACCCATAAAATTGAAGTCTAATACCAACTAAAAAGGGCTTGGATATGAACAAGGTTTGAAATCCAAGGCTAATACTCATTCAAATGGGGCTCGTCGAGTCAGGATCAATTTGTCCGAAAATCCAAGGCTAACACCCCCTCCAAAAACCAAGTTCAATCATGCTTGGGGGAAAAGTCGATTACCCATAAAATTGAAGTCTAATACCAACTAAAAAGGGCTTGGATATGAACAAGGTTTGAAATCCAAGGCTAATACTCATTCAAATGGGGCTCGTCGAGTCAGGATCAATTTGTCCGAAAATCCAAGGCTAACACCCCCTCCAAAAACCAAGTTCAATCATGCTTGGGGGAAAAGTCGATTACCCATAAAATTGAAGTCTAATACCAACTAAAAAGGGCTTGGATATGAACAAGGTTTGAAATCTAAGGCTAATACTCATTCAAATGGGGCTCGTCGAGTCAGGATCAATTTGTCCGAAAATCCAAGGCTAACACCCCCTCCAAAAACCAAGTTCAATCATGCTTGGGGGAAAAGTCGATTACCCATAAAATTGAAGTCTAATACCAACTAAAAAGGGCTTGGATATGAACAAGGTTTGAAATCCAAGGCTAATACTCATTCAAATGGGGCTCGTCGAGTCAGGATCAATTTGTCCGAAAATCCAAGGCTAACACCCCCTCCAAAAACCAAGTTCAATCATGCTTGGGGGAAAAGTCGATTACCCATAAAATTGAAGTCTAATACCAACTAAAAAGGGCTTGGATATGAACAAGGTTTGAAATCCAAAGGCTAATACTCATTCAAATGGGGCTCGTCGAGTCAGGATCAATTTGTCCGAAAATCCAAGGCTAACACCCCCTCCAAAAACCAAGTTCAATCATGCTTGGGGGAAAAGTCGATTACCCATAAAATTGATGTCTAATACCAACTAAAAAGGGCTTGGATATGAACAAGGTTTGAAATCCATAAGGCTAATACTCATTCAAATGGGGCTCGTCGAGTCAGGATCAATTTGTCCGAAAATCCAAGGCTAACACCCCCTCCAAAAACCAAGTTCAATCATGCTTGGGGGAAAAGTCGATTACCCATAAAATTGAAGTCTAATACCAACTAAAAAGGGCTTGGATATGAACAAGGTTTGAAATCCATAAGGCTAATACTCATTCAAATGGGGCTCGTCGAGTCAGGATCAATTTGTCCGAAAATCCAAGGCTAACACCCCCTCCAAAAACCAAGTTCAATCATGCTTGGGGGAAAAGTCGATTACCCATAAAATTGAAGTCTAATACCAACTAAAAAGGGCTTGGATATGAACAAGGTTTGAAATCCAAAGGCTAATACTCATTCAAATGGGGCTCGTCGAGTCAGGATCAATTTGTCCGAAAATCCAAGGCTAACACCCCCTCCAAAAACCAAGTTCAATCATGCTTGGGGGAAAAGTCGATTACCCATAAAATTGAAGTCTAATACCAACTAAAAAGGGCTTGGATATGAACAAGGTTTGAAATCCATAAGGCTAATACTCATTCAAATGGGGCTCGTCGAGTCAGGATCAATTTGTCCGAAAATCCAAGGCTAACACCCCCTCCAAAAACCAAGTTCAATCATGCTTGGGGGAAAAGTCGATTACCCATAAAATTGAAGTCTAATACCAACTAAAAAGGGCTTGGATATGAACAAGGTTTGAAATCCAAAGGCTAATACTCATTCAAATGGGGCTCGTCGAGTCAGGATCAATTTGTCCGAAAATCCAAGGCTAACACCCCCTCCAAAAACCAAGTTCAATCATGCTTGGGGGAAAAGTCTATTACCCATAAAATTGAAGTCTAATACCAACTAAAAAGGGCTTGGATATGAACAAGGTTTGAAATCTAAGGCTAATACTCATTCAAATGGGGCTCGTCGAGTCAGGATCAATTTGTCCGAAAATCCAAGGCTAACACCCCCTCCAAAAACCAAGTTCAATCATGCTTGGGGGAAAAGTCGATTACCCATAAAATTGAAGTCTAATACCAACTAAAAAGGGCTTGGATATGAACAAGGTTTGAAATCCAAGGCTAATACTCATTCAAATGGGGCTCGTCGAGTCAGGATCAATTTGTCCGAAAATCCAAGGCTAACACCCCCTCCAAAAACCAAGTTCAATCATGCTTGGGGGAAAAGTCGATTACCCATAAAATTGAAGTCTAATACCAACTAAAAAGGGCTTGGATATGAACAAGGTTTGAAATCCAAGGCTAATACTCATTCAAATGGGGCTCGTCGAGTCAGGATCAATTTGTCCGAAAATCCAAGGCTAACACCCCCTCCAAAAACCAAGTTCAATCATGCTTGGGGGAAAAGTCGATTACCCATAAAATTGAAGTCTAATACCAACTAAAAAGGGCTTGGATATGAACAAGGTTTGAAATCCATAAGGCTAATACTCATTCAAATGGGGCTCGTCGAGTCAGGATCAATTTGTCCGAAAATCCAAGGCTAACACCCCCTCCAAAAACCAAGTTCAATCATGCTTGGGGGAAAAGTCGATTACCCATAAAATTGAAGTCTAATACCAACTAAAAAGGGCTTGGATATGAACAAGGTTTGAAATCCAAGGCTAATACTCATTCAAATGGGGCTCGTCGAGTCAGGATCAATTTGTCCGAAAATCCAAGGCTAACACCCCCTCCAAAAACCAAGTTCAATCATGCTTGGGGGAAAAGTCGATTACCCATAAAATTGAAGTCTAATACCAACTAAAAAGGGCTTGGATATGAACAAGGTTTGAAATCCATAAGGCTAATACTCATTCAAATGGGGCTCGTCGAGTCAGGATCAATTTGTCCGAAAATCCAAGGCTAACACCCCCTCCAAAAACCAAGTTCAATCATGCTTGGGGGAAAAGTCGATTACCCATAAAATTGAAGTCTAATACCAACTAAAAAGGGCTTGGATATGAACAAGGTTTGAAATCCAAAGGCTAATACTCATTCAAATGGGGCTCGTCGAGTCAGGATCAATTTGTCCGAAAATCCAAGGCTAACACCCCCTCCAAAAACCAAGTTCAATCATGCTTGGGGGAAAAGTCGATTACCCATAAAATTGAAGTCTAATACCAACTAAAAAGGGCTTGGATATGAACAAGGTTTGAAATATAAGGCTAATACTCATTCAAATGGGGCTCGTCGAGTCAGGATCAATTTGTCCGAAAATCCAAGGCTAACACCCCCTCCAAAAACCAAGTTCAATCATGCTTGGGGGAAAAGTCGATTACCCATAAAATTGAAGTCTAATACCAACTAAAAAGGGCTTGGATATGAACAAGGTTTGAAATATAAGGCTAATACTCATTCAAATGGGGCTCGTCGAGTCAGGATCAATTTGTCCGAAAATCCAAGGCTAACACCCCCTCCAAAAACCAAGTTCAATCATGCTTGGGGGAAAAGTCGATTACCCATAAAATTGAAGTCTAATACCAACTAAAAAGGGCTTGGATATGAACAAGGTTTGAAATCCATAAGGCTAATACTCATTCAAATGGGGCTCGTCGAGTCAGGATCAATTTGTCCGAAAATCCAAGGCTAACACCCCCTCCAAAAACCAAGTTCAATCATGCTTGGGGGAAAAGTCGATTACCCATAAAATTGAAGTCTAATACCAACTAAAAAGGGCTTGGATATGAACAAGGTTTGAAATATAAGGCTAATACTCATTCAAATGGGGCTCGTCGAGTCAGGATCAATTTGTCCGAAAATCCAAGGCTAACACCCCCTCCAAAAACCAAGTTCAATCATGCTTGGGGGAAAAGTCGATTACCCATAAAATTGAAGTCTAATACCAACTAAAAAGGGCTTGGATATGAACAAGGTTTGAAATCTAAGGCTAATACTCATTCAAATGGGGCTCGTCGAGTCAGGATCAATTTGTCCGAAAATCCAAGGCTAACACCCCCTCCAAAAACCAAGTTCAATCATGCTTGGGGGAAAAGTCGATTACCCATAAAATTGAAGTCTAATACCAACTAAAAAGGGCTTGGATATGAACAAGGTTTGAAATCCAAGGCTAATACTCATTCAAATGGGGCTCGTCGAGTCAGGATCAATTTGTCCGAAAATCCAAGGCTAACACCCCCTCCAAAAACCAAGTTCAATCATCCTTGGGGGAAAAGTCGATTACCCATAAAATTGAAGTCTAATACCAACTAAAAAGGGCTTGGATATGAACAAGGTTTGAAATCTAAGGCTAATACTCATTCAAATGGGGCTCGTCGAGTCAGGATCAATTTGTCCGAAAATCCAAGGCTAACACCCCCTCCAAAAACCAAGTTCAATCATGCTTGGGGGAAAAGTCGATTACCCATAAAATTGAAGTCTAATACCAACTAAAAAGGGCTTGGATATGAACAAGGTTTGAAATCCATAAGGCTAATACTCATTCAAATGGGGCTCGTCGAGTCAGGATCAATTTGTCCGAAAATCCAAGGCTAACACCCCCTCCAAAAACCAAGTTCAATCATGCTTGGGGGAAAAGTCGATTACCCATAAAATTGAAGTCTAATACCAACTAAAAAGGGCTTGGATATGAACAAGGTTTGAAATCTAAGGCTAATACTCATTCAAATGGGGCTCGTCGAGTCAGGATCAATTTGTCCGAAAATCCAAGGCTAACACCCCCTCCAAAAACCAAGTTCAATCATGCTTGGGGGAAAAGTCGATTACCCATAAAATTGAAGTCTAATACCAACTAAAAAGGGCTTGGATATGAACAAGGTTTGAAATCCAAGGCTAATACTCATTCAAATGGGGCTCGTCGAGTCAGGATCAATTTGTCCGAAAATCCAAGGCTAACACCCCCTCCAAAAACCAAGTTCAATCATGCTTGGGGGAAAAGTCGATTACCCATAAAATTGAAGTCTAATACCAACTAAAAAGGGCTTGGATATGAACAAGGTTTGAAATCTAAGGCTAATACTCATTCAAATGGGGCTCGTCGAGTCAGGATCAATTTGTCCGAAAATCCAAGGCTAACACCCCCTCCAAAAACCAAGTTCAATCATGCTTGGGGGAAAAGTCGATTACCCATAAAATTGAAGTCTAATACCAACTAAAAAGGGCTTGGATATGAACAAGGTTTGAAATCCAAAGGCTAATACTCATTCAAATGGGGCTCGTCGAGTCAGGATCAATTTGTCCGAAAATCCAAGGCTAACACCCCCTCCAAAAACCAAGTTCAATCATGCTTGGGGGAAAAGTCGATTACCCATAAAATTGAAGTCTAATACCAACTAAAAAGGGCTTGGATATGAACAAGGTTTGAAATCTAAGGCTAATACTCATTCAAATGGGGCTCGTCGAGTCAGGATCAATTTGTCCGAAAATCCAAGGCTAACACCCCCTCCAAAAACCAAGTTCAATCATGCTTGGGGGAAAAGTCGATTACCCATAAAATTGAAGTCTAATACCAACTAAAAAGGGCTTGGATATGAACAAGGTTTGAAATCCAAGGCTAATACTCATTCAAATGGGGCTCGTCGAGTCAGGATCAATTTGTCCGAAAATCCAAGGCTAACACCCCCTCCAAAAACCAAGTTCAATCATGCTTGGGGGAAAAGTCGATTACCCATAAAATTGAAGTCTAATACCAACTAAAAAGGGCTTGGATATGAACAAGGTTTGAAATCCAAGGCTAATACTCATTCAAATGGGGCTCGTCGAGTCAGGATCAATTTGTCCGAAAATCCAAGGCTAACACCCCCTCCAAAAACCAAGTTCAATCATGCTTGGGGGAAAAGTCGATTACCCATAAAATTGAAGTCTAATACCAACTAAAAAGGGCTTGGATATGAACAAGGTTTGAAATAAGGCTAATACTCATTCAAATGGGGCTCGTCGAGTCAGGATCAATTTGTCCGAAAATCCAAGGCTAACACCCCCTCCAAAAACCAAGTTCAATCATGCTTGGGGGAAAAGTCGATTACCCATAAAATTGAAGTCTAATACCAACTAAAAAGGGCTTGGATATGAACAAGGTTTGAAATCCATAAGGCTAATACTCATTCAAATGGGGCTCGTCGAGTCAGGATCAATTTGTCCGAAAATCCAAGGCTAACACCCCCTCCAAAAACCAAGTTCAATCATGCTTGGGGGAAAAGTCGATTACCCATAAAATTGAAGTCTAATACCAACTAAAAAGGGCTTGGATATGAACAAGGTTTGAAATCCATAAGGCTAATACTCATTCAAATGGGGCTCGTCGAGTCAGGATCAATTTGTCCGAAAATCCAAGGCTAACACCCCCTCCAAAAACCAAGTTCAATCATGCTTGGGGGAAAAGTCGATTACCCATAAAATTGAAGTCTAATACCAACTAAAAAGGGCTTGGATATGAACAAGGTTTGAAATCCAAAGGCTAATACTCATTCAAATGGGGCTCGTCGAGTCAGGATCAATTTGTCCGAAAATCCAAGGCTAACACCCCCTCCAAAAACCAAGTTCAATCATGCTTGGGGGAAAAGTCGATTACCCATAAAATTGAAGTCTAATACCAACTAAAAAGGGCTTGGATATGAACAAGGTTTGAAATCTAAGGCTAATACTCATTCAAATGGGGCTCGTCGAGTCAGGATCAATTTGTCCGAAAATCCAAGGCTAACACCCCCTCCAAAAACCAAGTTCAATCATGCTTGGGGGAAAAGTCGATTACCCATAAAATTGAAGTCTAATACCAACTAAAAAGGGCTTGGATATGAACAAGGTTTGAAATCCAAGGCTAATACTCATTCAAATGGGGCTCGTCGAGTCAGGATCAATTTGTCCGAAAATCCAAGGGTAACACCCCCTCCAAAAACCAAGTTCAATCATGCTTGGGGGAAAAGTCGATTACCCATAAAATTGAAGTCTAATACCAACTAAAAAGGGCTTGGATATGAACAAGGTTTGAAATCCAAAGGCTAATACTCATTCAAATGGGGCTCGTCGAGTCAGGATCAATTTGTCCGAAAATCCAAGGCTAACACCCCCTCCAAAAACCAAGTTCAATCATGCTTGGGGGAAAAGTCGATTACCCATAAAATTGAAGTCTAATACCAACTAAAAAGGGCTTGGATATGAACAAGGTTTGAAATCCAAGGCTAATACTCATTCAAATGGGGCTCGTCGAGTCAGGATCAATTTGTCCGAAAATCCAAGGCTAACACCCCCTCCAAAAACCAAGTTCAATCATGCTTGGGGGAAAAGTCGATTACCCATAAAATTGAAGTCTAATACCAACTAAAAAGGGCTTGGATATGAACAAGGTTTGAAATCCATAAGGCTAATACTCATTCAAATGGGGCTCGTCGAGTCAGGATCAATTTGTCCGAAAATCCAAGGCTAACACCCCCTCCAAAAACCAAGTTCAATCATGCTTGGGGGAAAAGTCGATTACCCATAAAATTGAAGTCTAATACCAACTAAAAAGGGCTTGGATATGAACAAGGTTTGAAATCCAAGGCTAATACTCATTCAAATGGGGCTCGTCGAGTCAGGATCAATTTGTCCGAAAATCCAAGGCTAACACCCCCTCCAAAAACCAAGTTCAATCATGCTTGGGGGAAAAGTCGATTACCCATAAAATTGAAGTCTAATACCAACTAAAAAGGGCTTGGATATGAACAAGGTTTGAAATAAGGCTAATACTCATTCAAATGGGGCTCGTCGAGTCAGGATCAATTTGTCCGAAAATCCAAGGCTAACACCCCCTCCAAAAACCAAGTTCAATCATGCTTGGGGGAAAAGTCGATTACCCATAAAATTGAAGTCTAATACCAACTAAAAAGGGCTTGGATATGAACAAGGTTTGAAATCCAAAGGCTAATACTCATTCAAATGGGGCTCGTCGAGTCAGGATCAATTTGTCCGAAAATCCAAGGCTAACACCCCCTCCAAAAACCAAGTTCAATCATGCTTGGGGGAAAAGTCGATTACCCATAAAATTGAAGTCTAATACCAACTAAAAAGGGCTTGGATATGAACAAGGTTTGAAATCTAAGGCTAATACTCATTCAAATGGGGCTCGTCGAGTCAGGATCAATTTGTCCGAAAATCCAAGGCTAACACCCCCTCCAAAAACCAAGTTCAATCATGCTTGGGGGAAAAGTCGATTACCCATAAAATTGAAGTCTAATACCAACTAAAAAGGGCTTGGATATGAACAAGGTTTGAAATAAGGCTAATACTCATTCAAATGGGGCTCGTCGAGTCAGGATCAATTTGTCCGAAAATCCAAGGCTAACACCCCCTCCAAAAACCAAGTTCAATCATGCTTGGGGGAAAAGTCGATTACCCATAAAATTGAAGTCTAATACCAACTAAAAAGGGCTTGGATATGAACAAGGTTTGAAATATAAGGCTAATACTCATTCAAATGGGGCTCGTCGAGTCAGGATCAATTTGTCCGAAAATCCAAGGCTAACACCCCCTCCAAAAACCAAGTTCAATCATGCTTGGGGGAAAAGTCGATTACCCATAAAATTGAAGTCTAATACCAACTAAAAAGGGCTTGGATATGAACAAGGTTTGAAATATAAGGCTAATACTCATTCAAATGGGGCTCGTCGAGTCAGGATCAATTTGTCCGAAAATCCAAGGCTAACACCCCCTCCAAAAACCAAGTTCAATCATGCTTGGGGGAAAAGTCGATTACCCATAAAATTGAAGTCTAATACCAACTAAAAAGGGCTTGGATATGAACAAGGTTTGAAATCTAAGGCTAATACTCATTCAAATGGGGCTCGTCGAGTCAGGATCAATTTGTCCGAAAATCCAAGGCTAACACCCCCTCCAAAAACCAAGTTCAATCATGCTTGGGGGAAAAGTCGATTACCCATAAAATTGAAGTCTAATACCAACTAAAAAGGGCTTGGATATGAACAAGGTTTGAAATCCAAGGCTAATACTCATTCAAATGGGGCTCGTCGAGTCAGGATCAATTTGTCCGAAAATCCAAGGCTAACACCCCCTCCAAAAACCAAGTTCAATCATGCTTGGGGGAAAAGTCGATTACCCATAAAATTGAAGTCTAATACCAACTAAAAAGGGCTTGGATATGAACAAGGTTTGAAATATAAGGCTAATACTCATTCAAATGGGGCTCGTCGAGTCAGGATCAATTTGTCCGAAAATCCAAGGCTAACACCCCCTCCAAAAACCAAGTTCAATCATGCTTGGGGGAAAAGTCGATTACCCATAAAATTGAAGTCTAATACCAACTAAAAAGGGCTTGGATATGAACAAGGTTTGAAATCCAAGGCTAATACTCATTCAAATGGGGCTCGTCGAGTCAGGATCAATTTGTCCGAAAATCCAAGGCTAACACCCCCTCCAAAAACCAAGTTCAATCATGCTTGGGGGAAAAGTCGATTACCCATAAAATTGAAGTCTAATACCAACTAAAAAGGGCTTGGATATGAACAAGGTTTGAAATCCAAGGCTAATACTCATTCAAATGGGGCTCGTCGAGTCAGGATCAATTTGTCCGAAAATCCAAGGCTAACACCCCCTCCAAAAACCAAGTTCAATCATGCTTGGGGGAAAAGTCGATTACCCATAAAATTGAAGTCTAATACCAACTAAAAAGGGCTTGGATATGAACAAGGTTTGAAATATAAGGCTAATACTCATTCAAATGGGGCTCGTCGAGTCAGGATCAATTTGTCCGAAAATCCAAGGCTAACACCCCCTCCAAAAACCAAGTTCAATCATGCTTGGGGGAAAAGTCGATTACCCATAAAATTGAAGTCTAATACCAACTAAAAAGGGCTTGGATATGAACAAGGTTTGAAATATAAGGCTAATACTCATTCAAATGGGGCTCGTCGAGTCAGGATCAATTTGTCCGAAAATCCAAGGCTAACACCCCCTCCAAAAACCAAGTTCAATCATGCTTGGGGGAAAAGTCGATTACCCATAAAATTGAAGTCTAATACCAACTAAAAAGGGCTTGGATATGAACAAGGTTTGAAATCCAAGGCTAATACTCATTCAAATGGGGCTCGTCGAGTCAGGATCAATTTGTCCGAAAATCCAAGGCTAACACCCCCTCCAAAAACCAAGTTCAATCATGCTTGGGGGAAAAGTCGATTACCCATAAAATTGAAGTCTAATACCAACTAAAAAGGGCTTGGATATGAACAAGGTTTGAAATCCAAGGCTAATACTCATTCAAATGGGGCTCGTCGAGTCAGGATCAATTTGTCCGAAAATCCAAGGCTAACACCCCCTCCAAAAACCAAGTTCAATCATGCTTGGGGGAAAAGTCGATTACCCATAAAATTGAAGTCTAATACCAACTAAAAAGGGCTTGGATATGAACAAGGTTTGAAATCTAAGGCTAATACTCATTCAAATGGGGCTCGTCGAGTCAGGATCAATTTGTCCGAAAATCCAAGGCTAACACCCCCTCCAAAAACCAAGTTCAATCATGCTTGGGGGAAAAGTCGATTACCCATAAAATTGAAGTCTAATACCAACTAAAAAGGGCTTGGATATGAACAAGGTTTGAAATCCAAGGCTAATACTCATTCAAATGGGGCTCGTCGAGTCAGGATCAATTTGTCCGAAAATCCAAGGCTAACACCCCCTCCAAAAACCAAGTTCAATCATGCTTGGGGGAAAAGTCGATTACCCATAAAATTGAAGTCTAATACCAACTAAAAAGGGCTTGGATATGAACAAGGTTTGAAATATAAGGCTAATACTCATTCAAATGGGGCTCGTCGAGTCAGGATCAATTTGTCCGAAAATCCAAGGCTAACACCCTCTCAAAAAACCAAGTTCAATCATGCTTGGGGGAAAAGTCGATTACCCATAAAATTGAAGTCTAATACCAACTAAAAAGGGCTTGGATATGAACAAGGTTTGAAATCTAAGGCTA
>CM045917.1:3224155-3267045 GCA_025169955.1 Salix arbutifolia | reverse complement strand
AATACCAACTAAAAAGGGCTTGGATATGAACAAGGTTTGAAATCTAAGGCTAAAACTCATTCAAATGGGGCTCGTCGAGTACGGATCAATTTGTCCGAAAATCCAAGGCTAACACCCCCTCCAAAAACCAAGTTCAATCATGCTTGGGGGAAAAGTCTATTACCCATAAAATTGAAGTCTAATACCAACTAAAAAGGGCTTGGATATGAACAAGGTTTGAAATCTAAGGCTAAAACTCATTCAAATGGGGCTCGTCGAGTACGGATCAATTTGTCCGAAAATCCAAGGCTAACACCCCCTCCAAAAACCAAGTTCAATCATGCTTGGGGGAAAAGTCTATTACCCATAAAATTGAAGTCTAATACCAACTAAAAAGGGCTTGGATATGAACAAGGTTTGAAATCTAAGGCTAAAACTCATTCAAATGGGGCTCGTCGAGTACGGATCAATTTGTCCGAAAATCCAAGGCTAACACCCCCTCCAAAAACCAAGTTCAATCATGCTTGGGGGAAAAGTCTATTACCCATAAAATTGAAGTCTAATACCAACTAAAAAGGGCTTGGATATGAACAAGGTTTGAAATCTAAGGCTAAAACTCATTCAAATGGGGCTCGTCGAGTACGGATCAATTTGTCCGAAAATCCAAGGCTAACACCCCCTCCAAAAACCAAGTTCAATCATGCTTGGGGGAAAAGTCTATTACCCATAAAATTGAAGTCTAATACCAACTAAAAAGGGCTTGGATATGAACAAGGTTTGAAATCTAAGGCTAAAACTCATTCAAATGGGGCTCGTCGAGTACGGATCAATTTGTCCGAAAATCCAAGGCTAACACCCCCTCCAAAAACCAAGTTCAATCATGCTTGGGGGAAAAGTCTATTACCCATAAAATTGAAGTCTAATACCAACTAAAAAGGGCTTGGATATGAACAAGGTTTGAAATCTAAGGCTAAAACTCATTCAAATGGGGCTCGTCGAGTACGGATCAATTTGTCCGAAAATCCAAGGCTAACACCCCCTCCAAAAACCAAGTTCAATCATGCTTGGGGGAAAAGTCTATTACCCATAAAATTGAAGTCTAATACCAACTAAAAAGGGCTTGGATATGAACAAGGTTTGAAATCTAAGGCTAAAACTCATTCAAATGGGGCTCGTCGAGTACGGATCAATTTGTCCGAAAATCCAAGGCTAACACCCCCTCCAAAAACCAAGTTCAATCATGCTTGGGGGAAAAGTCTATTACCCATAAAATTGAAGTCTAATACCAACTAAAAAGGGCTTGGATATGAACAAGGTTTGAAATCTAAGGCTAAAACTCATTCAAATGGGGCTCGTCGAGTACGGATCAATTTGTCCGAAAATCCAAGGCTAACACCCCCTCCAAAAACCAAGTTCAATCATGCTTGGGGGAAAAGTCTATTACCCATAAAATTGAAGTCTAATACCAACTAAAAAGGGCTTGGATATGAACAAGGTTTGAAATCTAAGGCTAAAACTCATTCAAATGGGGCTCGTCGAGTACGGATCAATTTGTCCGAAAATCCAAGGCTAACACCCCCTCCAAAAACCAAGTTCAATCATGCTTGGGGGAAAAGTCTATTACCCATAAAATTGAAGTCTAATACCAACTAAAAAGGGCTTGGATATGAACAAGGTTTGAAATCTAAGGCTAAAACTCATTCAAATGGGGCTCGTCGAGTACGGATCAATTTGTCCGAAAATCCAAGGCTAACACCCCCTCCAAAAACCAAGTTCAATCATGCTTGGGGGAAAAGTCTATTACCCATAAAATTGAAGTCTAATACCAACTAAAAAGGGCTTGGATATGAACAAGGTTTGAAATCTAAGGCTAAAACTCATTCAAATGGGGCTCGTCGAGTACGGATCAATTTGTCCGAAAATCCAAGGCTAACACCCCCTCCAAAAACCAAGTTCAATCATGCTTGGGGGAAAAGTCTATTACCCATAAAATTGAAGTCTAATACCAACTAAAAAGGGCTTGGATATGAACAAGGTTTGAAATCTAAGGCTAAAACTCATTCAAATGGGGCTCGTCGAGTACGGATCAATTTGTCCGAAAATCCAAGGCTAACACCCCCTCCAAAAACCAAGTTCAATCATGCTTGGGGGAAAAGTCTATTACCCATAAAATTGAAGTCTAATACCAACTAAAAAGGGCTTGGATATGAACAAGGTTTGAAATCTAAGGCTAAAACTCATTCAAATGGGGCTCGTCGAGTACGGATCAATTTGTCCGAAAATCCAAGGCTAACACCCCCTCCAAAAACCAAGTTCAATCATGCTTGGGGGAAAAGTCTATTACCCATAAAATTGAAGTCTAATACCAACTAAAAAGGGCTTGGATATGAACAAGGTTTGAAATCTAAGGCTAAAACTCATTCAAATGGGGCTCGTCGAGTACGGATCAATTTGTCCGAAAATCCAAGGCTAACACCCCCTCCAAAAACCAAGTTCAATCATGCTTGGGGGAAAAGTCTATTACCCATAAAATTGAAGTCTAATACCAACTAAAAAGGGCTTGGATATGAACAAGGTTTGAAATCTAAGGCTAAAACTCATTCAAATGGGGCTCGTCGAGTACGGATCAATTTGTCCGAAAATCCAAGGCTAACACCCCCTCCAAAAACCAAGTTCAATCATGCTTGGGGGAAAAGTCTATTACCCATAAAATTGAAGTCTAATACCAACTAAAAAGGGCTTGGATATGAACAAGGTTTGAAATCTAAGGCTAAAACTCATTCAAATGGGGCTCGTCGAGTACGGATCAATTTGTCCGAAAATCCAAGGCTAACACCCCCTCCAAAAACCAAGTTCAATCATGCTTGGGGGAAAAGTCTATTACCCATAAAATTGAAGTCTAATACCAACTAAAAAGGGCTTGGATATGAACAAGGTTTGAAATCTAAGGCTAAAACTCATTCAAATGGGGCTCGTCGAGTACGGATCAATTTGTCCGAAAATCCAAGGCTAACACCCCCTCCAAAAACCAAGTTCAATCATGCTTGGGGGAAAAGTCTATTACCCATAAAATTGAAGTCTAATACCAACTAAAAAGGGCTTGGATATGAACAAGGTTTGAAATCTAAGGCTAAAACTCATTCAAATGGGGCTCGTCGAGTACGGATCAATTTGTCCGAAAATCCAAGGCTAACACCCCCTCCAAAAACCAAGTTCAATCATGCTTGGGGGAAAAGTCTATTACCCATAAAATTGAAGTCTAATACCAACTAAAAAGGGCTTGGATATGAACAAGGTTTGAAATCTAAGGCTAAAACTCATTCAAATGGGGCTCGTCGAGTACGGATCAATTTGTCCGAAAATCCAAGGCTAACACCCCCTCCAAAAACCAAGTTCAATCATGCTTGGGGGAAAAGTCTATTACCCATAAAATTGAAGTCTAATACCAACTAAAAAGGGCTTGGATATGAACAAGGTTTGAAATCTAAGGCTAAAACTCATTCAAATGGGGCTCGTCGAGTACGGATCAATTTGTCCGAAAATCCAAGGCTAACACCCCCTCCAAAAACCAAGTTCAATCATGCTTGGGGGAAAAGTCTATTACCCATAAAATTGAAGTCTAATACCAACTAAAAAGGGCTTGGATATGAACAAGGTTTGAAATCTAAGGCTAAAACTCATTCAAATGGGGCTCGTCGAGTACGGATCAATTTGTCCGAAAATCCAAGGCTAACACCCCCTCCAAAAACCAAGTTCAATCATGCTTGGGGGAAAAGTCTATTACCCATAAAATTGAAGTCTAATACCAACTAAAAAGGGCTTGGATATGAACAAGGTTTGAAATCTAAGGCTAAAACTCATTCAAATGGGGCTCGTCGAGTACGGATCAATTTGTCCGAAAATCCAAGGCTAACACCCCCTCCAAAAACCAAGTTCAATCATGCTTGGGGGAAAAGTCTATTACCCATAAAATTGAAGTCTAATACCAACTAAAAAGGGCTTGGATATGAACAAGGTTTGAAATCTAAGGCTAAAACTCATTCAAATGGGGCTCGTCGAGTACGGATCAATTTGTCCGAAAATCCAAGGCTAACACCCCCTCCAAAAACCAAGTTCAATCATGCTTGGGGGAAAAGTCTATTACCCATAAAATTGAAGTCTAATACCAACTAAAAAGGGCTTGGATATGAACAAGGTTTGAAATCTAAGGCTAAAACTCATTCAAATGGGGCTCGTCGAGTACGGATCAATTTGTCCGAAAATCCAAGGCTAACACCCCCTCCAAAAACCAAGTTCAATCATGCTTGGGGGAAAAGTCTATTACCCATAAAATTGAAGTCTAATACCAACTAAAAAGGGCTTGGATATGAACAAGGTTTGAAATCTAAGGCTAAAACTCATTCAAATGGGGCTCGTCGAGTACGGATCAATTTGTCCGAAAATCCAAGGCTAACACCCCCTCCAAAAACCAAGTTCAATCATGCTTGGGGGAAAAGTCTATTACCCATAAAATTGAAGTCTAATACCAACTAAAAAGGGCTTGGATATGAACAAGGTTTGAAATCTAAGGCTAAAACTCATTCAAATGGGGCTCGTCGAGTACGGATCAATTTGTCCGAAAATCCAAGGCTAACACCCCCTCCAAAAACCAAGTTCAATCATGCTTGGGGGAAAAGTCTATTACCCATAAAATTGAAGTCTAATACCAACTAAAAAGGGCTTGGATATGAACAAGGTTTGAAATCTAAGGCTAAAACTCATTCAAATGGGGCTCGTCGAGTACGGATCAATTTGTCCGAAAATCCAAGGCTAACACCCCCTCCAAAAACCAAGTTCAATCATGCTTGGGGGAAAAGTCTATTACCCATAAAATTGAAGTCTAATACCAACTAAAAAGGGCTTGGATATGAACAAGGTTTGAAATCTAAGGCTAAAACTCATTCAAATGGGGCTCGTCGAGTACGGATCAATTTGTCCGAAAATCCAAGGCTAACACCCCCTCCAAAAACCAAGTTCAATCATGCTTGGGGGAAAAGTCTATTACCCATAAAATTGAAGTCTAATACCAACTAAAAAGGGCTTGGATATGAACAAGGTTTGAAATCTAAGGCTAAAACTCATTCAAATGGGGCTCGTCGAGTACGGATCAATTTGTCCGAAAATCCAAGGCTAACACCCCCTCCAAAAACCAAGTTCAATCATGCTTGGGGGAAAAGTCTATTACCCATAAAATTGAAGTCTAATACCAACTAAAAAGGGCTTGGATATGAACAAGGTTTGAAATCTAAGGCTAAAACTCATTCAAATGGGGCTCGTCGAGTACGGATCAATTTGTCCGAAAATCCAAGGCTAACACCCCCTCCAAAAACCAAGTTCAATCATGCTTGGGGGAAAAGTCTATTACCCATAAAATTGAAGTCTAATACCAACTAAAAAGGGCTTGGATATGAACAAGGTTTGAAATCTAAGGCTAAAACTCATTCAAATGGGGCTCGTCGAGTACGGATCAATTTGTCCGAAAATCCAAGGCTAACACCCCCTCCAAAAACCAAGTTCAATCATGCTTGGGGGAAAAGTCTATTACCCATAAAATTGAAGTCTAATACCAACTAAAAAGGGCTTGGATATGAACAAGGTTTGAAATCTAAGGCTAAAACTCATTCAAATGGGGCTCGTCGAGTACGGATCAATTTGTCCGAAAATCCAAGGCTAACACCCCCTCCAAAAACCAAGTTCAATCATGCTTGGGGGAAAAGTCTATTACCCATAAAATTGAAGTCTAATACCAACTAAAAAGGGCTTGGATATGAACAAGGTTTGAAATCTAAGGCTAAAACTCATTCAAATGGGGCTCGTCGAGTACGGATCAATTTGTCCGAAAATCCAAGGCTAACACCCCCTCCAAAAACCAAGTTCAATCATGCTTGGGGGAAAAGTCTATTACCCATAAAATTGAAGTCTAATACCAACTAAAAAGGGCTTGGATATGAACAAGGTTTGAAATCTAAGGCTAAAACTCATTCAAATGGGGCTCGTCGAGTACGGATCAATTTGTCCGAAAATCCAAGGCTAACACCCCCTCCAAAAACCAAGTTCAATCATGCTTGGGGGAAAAGTCTATTACCCATAAAATTGAAGTCTAATACCAACTAAAAAGGGCTTGGATATGAACAAGGTTTGAAATCTAAGGCTAAAACTCATTCAAATGGGGCTCGTCGAGTACGGATCAATTTGTCCGAAAATCCAAGGCTAACACCCCCTCCAAAAACCAAGTTCAATCATGCTTGGGGGAAAAGTCTATTACCCATAAAATTGAAGTCTAATACCAACTAAAAAGGGCTTGGATATGAACAAGGTTTGAAATCTAAGGCTAAAACTCATTCAAATGGGGCTCGTCGAGTACGGATCAATTTGTCCGAAAATCCAAGGCTAACACCCCCTCCAAAAACCAAGTTCAATCATGCTTGGGGGAAAAGTCTATTACCCATAAAATTGAAGTCTAATACCAACTAAAAAGGGCTTGGATATGAACAAGGTTTGAAATCTAAGGCTAAAACTCATTCAAATGGGGCTCGTCGAGTACGGATCAATTTGTCCGAAAATCCAAGGCTAACACCCCCTCCAAAAACCAAGTTCAATCATGCTTGGGGGAAAAGTCTATTACCCATAAAATTGAAGTCTAATACCAACTAAAAAGGGCTTGGATATGAACAAGGTTTGAAATCTAAGGCTAAAACTCATTCAAATGGGGCTCGTCGAGTACGGATCAATTTGTCCGAAAATCCAAGGCTAACACCCCCTCCAAAAACCAAGTTCAATCATGCTTGGGGGAAAAGTCTATTACCCATAAAATTGAAGTCTAATACCAACTAAAAAGGGCTTGGATATGAACAAGGTTTGAAATCTAAGGCTAAAACTCATTCAAATGGGGCTCGTCGAGTACGGATCAATTTGTCCGAAAATCCAAGGCTAACACCCCCTCCAAAAACCAAGTTCAATCATGCTTGGGGGAAAAGTCTATTACCCATAAAATTGAAGTCTAATACCAACTAAAAAGGGCTTGGATATGAACAAGGTTTGAAATCTAAGGCTAAAACTCATTCAAATGGGGCTCGTCGAGTACGGATCAATTTGTCCGAAAATCCAAGGCTAACACCCCCTCCAAAAACCAAGTTCAATCATGCTTGGGGGAAAAGTCTATTACCCATAAAATTGAAGTCTAATACCAACTAAAAAGGGCTTGGATATGAACAAGGTTTGAAATCTAAGGCTAAAACTCATTCAAATGGGGCTCGTCGAGTACGGATCAATTTGTCCGAAAATCCAAGGCTAACACCCCCTCCAAAAACCAAGTTCAATCATGCTTGGGGGAAAAGTCTATTACCCATAAAATTGAAGTCTAATACCAACTAAAAAGGGCTTGGATATGAACAAGGTTTGAAATCTAAGGCTAAAACTCATTCAAATGGGGCTCGTCGAGTACGGATCAATTTGTCCGAAAATCCAAGGCTAACACCCCCTCCAAAAACCAAGTTCAATCATGCTTGGGGGAAAAGTCTATTACCCATAAAATTGAAGTCTAATACCAACTAAAAAGGGCTTGGATATGAACAAGGTTTGAAATCTAAGGCTAAAACTCATTCAAATGGGGCTCGTCGAGTACGGATCAATTTGTCCGAAAATCCAAGGCTAACACCCCCTCCAAAAACCAAGTTCAATCATGCTTGGGGGAAAAGTCTATTACCCATAAAATTGAAGTCTAATACCAACTAAAAAGGGCTTGGATATGAACAAGGTTTGAAATCTAAGGCTAAAACTCATTCAAATGGGGCTCGTCGAGTACGGATCAATTTGTCCGAAAATCCAAGGCTAACACCCCCTCCAAAAACCAAGTTCAATCATGCTTGGGGGAAAAGTCTATTACCCATAAAATTGAAGTCTAATACCAACTAAAAAGGGCTTGGATATGAACAAGGTTTGAAATCTAAGGCTAAAACTCATTCAAATGGGGCTCGTCGAGTACGGATCAATTTGTCCGAAAATCCAAGGCTAACACCCCCTCCAAAAACCAAGTTCAATCATGCTTGGGGGAAAAGTCTATTACCCATAAAATTGAAGTCTAATACCAACTAAAAAGGGCTTGGATATGAACAAGGTTTGAAATCTAAGGCTAAAACTCATTCAAATGGGGCTCGTCGAGTACGGATCAATTTGTCCGAAAATCCAAGGCTAACACCCCCTCCAAAAACCAAGTTCAATCATGCTTGGGGGAAAAGTCTATTACCCATAAAATTGAAGTCTAATACCAACTAAAAAGGGCTTGGATATGAACAAGGTTTGAAATCTAAGGCTAAAACTCATTCAAATGGGGCTCGTCGAGTACGGATCAATTTGTCCGAAAATCCAAGGCTAACACCCCCTCCAAAAACCAAGTTCAATCATGCTTGGGGGAAAAGTCTATTACCCATAAAATTGAAGTCTAATACCAACTAAAAAGGGCTTGGATATGAACAAGGTTTGAAATCTAAGGCTAAAACTCATTCAAATGGGGCTCGTCGAGTACGGATCAATTTGTCCGAAAATCCAAGGCTAACACCCCCTCCAAAAACCAAGTTCAATCATGCTTGGGGGAAAAGTCTATTACCCATAAAATTGAAGTCTAATACCAACTAAAAAGGGCTTGGATATGAACAAGGTTTGAAATCTAAGGCTAAAACTCATTCAAATGGGGCTCGTCGAGTACGGATCAATTTGTCCGAAAATCCAAGGCTAACACCCCCTCCAAAAACCAAGTTCAATCATGCTTGGGGGAAAAGTCTATTACCCATAAAATTGAAGTCTAATACCAACTAAAAAGGGCTTGGATATGAACAAGGTTTGAAATCTAAGGCTAAAACTCATTCAAATGGGGCTCGTCGAGTACGGATCAATTTGTCCGAAAATCCAAGGCTAACACCCCCTCCAAAAACCAAGTTCAATCATGCTTGGGGGAAAAGTCTATTACCCATAAAATTGAAGTCTAATACCAACTAAAAAGGGCTTGGATATGAACAAGGTTTGAAATCTAAGGCTAAAACTCATTCAAATGGGGCTCGTCGAGTACGGATCAATTTGTCCGAAAATCCAAGGCTAACACCCCCTCCAAAAACCAAGTTCAATCATGCTTGGGGGAAAAGTCTATTACCCATAAAATTGAAGTCTAATACCAACTAAAAAGGGCTTGGATATGAACAAGGTTTGAAATCTAAGGCTAAAACTCATTCAAATGGGGCTCGTCGAGTACGGATCAATTTGTCCGAAAATCCAAGGCTAACACCCCCTCCAAAAACCAAGTTCAATCATGCTTGGGGGAAAAGTCTATTACCCATAAAATTGAAGTCTAATACCAACTAAAAAGGGCTTGGATATGAACAAGGTTTGAAATCTAAGGCTAAAACTCATTCAAATGGGGCTCGTCGAGTACGGATCAATTTGTCCGAAAATCCAAGGCTAACACCCCCTCCAAAAACCAAGTTCAATCATGCTTGGGGGAAAAGTCTATTACCCATAAAATTGAAGTCTAATACCAACTAAAAAGGGCTTGGATATGAACAAGGTTTGAAATCTAAGGCTAAAACTCATTCAAATGGGGCTCGTCGAGTACGGATCAATTTGTCCGAAAATCCAAGGCTAACACCCCCTCCAAAAACCAAGTTCAATCATGCTTGGGGGAAAAGTCTATTACCCATAAAATTGAAGTCTAATACCAACTAAAAAGGGCTTGGATATGAACAAGGTTTGAAATCTAAGGCTAAAACTCATTCAAATGGGGCTCGTCGAGTACGGATCAATTTGTCCGAAAATCCAAGGCTAACACCCCCTCCAAAAACCAAGTTCAATCATGCTTGGGGGAAAAGTCTATTACCCATAAAATTGAAGTCTAATACCAACTAAAAAGGGCTTGGATATGAACAAGGTTTGAAATCTAAGGCTAAAACTCATTCAAATGGGGCTCGTCGAGTACGGATCAATTTGTCCGAAAATCCAAGGCTAACACCCCCTCCAAAAACCAAGTTCAATCATGCTTGGGGGAAAAGTCTATTACCCATAAAATTGAAGTCTAATACCAACTAAAAAGGGCTTGGATATGAACAAGGTTTGAAATCTAAGGCTAAAACTCATTCAAATGGGGCTCGTCGAGTACGGATCAATTTGTCCGAAAATCCAAGGCTAACACCCCCTCCAAAAACCAAGTTCAATCATGCTTGGGGGAAAAGTCTATTACCCATAAAATTGAAGTCTAATACCAACTAAAAAGGGCTTGGATATGAACAAGGTTTGAAATCTAAGGCTAAAACTCATTCAAATGGGGCTCGTCGAGTACGGATCAATTTGTCCGAAAATCCAAGGCTAACACCCCCTCCAAAAACCAAGTTCAATCATGCTTGGGGGAAAAGTCTATTACCCATAAAATTGAAGTCTAATACCAACTAAAAAGGGCTTGGATATGAACAAGGTTTGAAATCTAAGGCTAAAACTCATTCAAATGGGGCTCGTCGAGTACGGATCAATTTGTCCGAAAATCCAAGGCTAACACCCCCTCCAAAAACCAAGTTCAATCATGCTTGGGGGAAAAGTCTATTACCCATAAAATTGAAGTCTAATACCAACTAAAAAGGGCTTGGATATGAACAAGGTTTGAAATCTAAGGCTAAAACTCATTCAAATGGGGCTCGTCGAGTACGGATCAATTTGTCCGAAAATCCAAGGCTAACACCCCCTCCAAAAACCAAGTTCAATCATGCTTGGGGGAAAAGTCTATTACCCATAAAATTGAAGTCTAATACCAACTAAAAAGGGCTTGGATATGAACAAGGTTTGAAATCTAAGGCTAAAACTCATTCAAATGGGGCTCGTCGAGTACGGATCAATTTGTCCGAAAATCCAAGGCTAACACCCCCTCCAAAAACCAAGTTCAATCATGCTTGGGGGAAAAGTCTATTACCCATAAAATTGAAGTCTAATACCAACTAAAAAGGGCTTGGATATGAACAAGGTTTGAAATCTAAGGCTAAAACTCATTCAAATGGGGCTCGTCGAGTACGGATCAATTTGTCCGAAAATCCAAGGCTAACACCCCCTCCAAAAACCAAGTTCAATCATGCTTGGGGGAAAAGTCTATTACCCATAAAATTGAAGTCTAATACCAACTAAAAAGGGCTTGGATATGAACAAGGTTTGAAATCTAAGGCTAAAACTCATTCAAATGGGGCTCGTCGAGTACGGATCAATTTGTCCGAAAATCCAAGGCTAACACCCCCTCCAAAAACCAAGTTCAATCATGCTTGGGGGAAAAGTCTATTACCCATAAAATTGAAGTCTAATACCAACTAAAAAGGGCTTGGATATGAACAAGGTTTGAAATCTAAGGCTAAAACTCATTCAAATGGGGCTCGTCGAGTACGGATCAATTTGTCCGAAAATCCAAGGCTAACACCCCCTCCAAAAACCAAGTTCAATCATGCTTGGGGGAAAAGTCTATTACCCATAAAATTGAAGTCTAATACCAACTAAAAAGGGCTTGGATATGAACAAGGTTTGAAATCTAAGGCTAAAACTCATTCAAATGGGGCTCGTCGAGTACGGATCAATTTGTCCGAAAATCCAAGGCTAACACCCCCTCCAAAAACCAAGTTCAATCATGCTTGGGGGAAAAGTCTATTACCCATAAAATTGAAGTCTAATACCAACTAAAAAGGGCTTGGATATGAACAAGGTTTGAAATCTAAGGCTAAAACTCATTCAAATGGGGCTCGTCGAGTACGGATCAATTTGTCCGAAAATCCAAGGCTAACACCCCCTCCAAAAACCAAGTTCAATCATGCTTGGGGGAAAAGTCTATTACCCATAAAATTGAAGTCTAATACCAACTAAAAAGGGCTTGGATATGAACAAGGTTTGAAATCTAAGGCTAAAACTCATTCAAATGGGGCTCGTCGAGTACGGATCAATTTGTCCGAAAATCCAAGGCTAACACCCCCTCCAAAAACCAAGTTCAATCATGCTTGGGGGAAAAGTCTATTACCCATAAAATTGAAGTCTAATACCAACTAAAAAGGGCTTGGATATGAACAAGGTTTGAAATCTAAGGCTAAAACTCATTCAAATGGGGCTCGTCGAGTACGGATCAATTTGTCCGAAAATCCAAGGCTAACACCCCCTCCAAAAACCAAGTTCAATCATGCTTGGGGGAAAAGTCTATTACCCATAAAATTGAAGTCTAATACCAACTAAAAAGGGCTTGGATATGAACAAGGTTTGAAATCTAAGGCTAAAACTCATTCAAATGGGGCTCGTCGAGTACGGATCAATTTGTCCGAAAATCCAAGGCTAACACCCCCTCCAAAAACCAAGTTCAATCATGCTTGGGGGAAAAGTCTATTACCCATAAAATTGAAGTCTAATACCAACTAAAAAGGGCTTGGATATGAACAAGGTTTGAAATCTAAGGCTAAAACTCATTCAAATGGGGCTCGTCGAGTACGGATCAATTTGTCCGAAAATCCAAGGCTAACACCCCCTCCAAAAACCAAGTTCAATCATGCTTGGGGGAAAAGTCTATTACCCATAAAATTGAAGTCTAATACCAACTAAAAAGGGCTTGGATATGAACAAGGTTTGAAATCTAAGGCTAAAACTCATTCAAATGGGGCTCGTCGAGTACGGATCAATTTGTCCGAAAATCCAAGGCTAACACCCCCTCCAAAAACCAAGTTCAATCATGCTTGGGGGAAAAGTCTATTACCCATAAAATTGAAGTCTAATACCAACTAAAAAGGGCTTGGATATGAACAAGGTTTGAAATCTAAGGCTAAAACTCATTCAAATGGGGCTCGTCGAGTACGGATCAATTTGTCCGAAAATCCAAGGCTAACACCCCCTCCAAAAACCAAGTTCAATCATGCTTGGGGGAAAAGTCTATTACCCATAAAATTGAAGTCTAATACCAACTAAAAAGGGCTTGGATATGAACAAGGTTTGAAATCTAAGGCTAAAACTCATTCAAATGGGGCTCGTCGAGTACGGATCAATTTGTCCGAAAATCCAAGGCTAACACCCCCTCCAAAAACCAAGTTCAATCATGCTTGGGGGAAAAGTCTATTACCCATAAAATTGAAGTCTAATACCAACTAAAAAGGGCTTGGATATGAACAAGGTTTGAAATCTAAGGCTAAAACTCATTCAAATGGGGCTCGTCGAGTACGGATCAATTTGTCCGAAAATCCAAGGCTAACACCCCCTCCAAAAACCAAGTTCAATCATGCTTGGGGGAAAAGTCTATTACCCATAAAATTGAAGTCTAATACCAACTAAAAAGGGCTTGGATATGAACAAGGTTTGAAATCTAAGGCTAAAACTCATTCAAATGGGGCTCGTCGAGTACGGATCAATTTGTCCGAAAATCCAAGGCTAACACCCCCTCCAAAAACCAAGTTCAATCATGCTTGGGGGAAAAGTCTATTACCCATAAAATTGAAGTCTAATACCAACTAAAAAGGGCTTGGATATGAACAAGGTTTGAAATCTAAGGCTAAAACTCATTCAAATGGGGCTCGTCGAGTACGGATCAATTTGTCCGAAAATCCAAGGCTAACACCCCCTCCAAAAACCAAGTTCAATCATGCTTGGGGGAAAAGTCTATTACCCATAAAATTGAAGTCTAATACCAACTAAAAAGGGCTTGGATATGAACAAGGTTTGAAATCTAAGGCTAAAACTCATTCAAATGGGGCTCGTCGAGTACGGATCAATTTGTCCGAAAATCCAAGGCTAACACCCCCTCCAAAAACCAAGTTCAATCATGCTTGGGGGAAAAGTCTATTACCCATAAAATTGAAGTCTAATACCAACTAAAAAGGGCTTGGATATGAACAAGGTTTGAAATCTAAGGCTAAAACTCATTCAAATGGGGCTCGTCGAGTACGGATCAATTTGTCCGAAAATCCAAGGCTAACACCCCCTCCAAAAACCAAGTTCAATCATGCTTGGGGGAAAAGTCTATTACCCATAAAATTGAAGTCTAATACCAACTAAAAAGGGCTTGGATATGAACAAGGTTTGAAATCTAAGGCTAAAACTCATTCAAATGGGGCTCGTCGAGTACGGATCAATTTGTCCGAAAATCCAAGGCTAACACCCCCTCCAAAAACCAAGTTCAATCATGCTTGGGGGAAAAGTCTATTACCCATAAAATTGAAGTCTAATACCAACTAAAAAGGGCTTGGATATGAACAAGGTTTGAAATCTAAGGCTAAAACTCATTCAAATGGGGCTCGTCGAGTACGGATCAATTTGTCCGAAAATCCAAGGCTAACACCCCCTCCAAAAACCAAGTTCAATCATGCTTGGGGGAAAAGTCTATTACCCATAAAATTGAAGTCTAATACCAACTAAAAAGGGCTTGGATATGAACAAGGTTTGAAATCTAAGGCTAAAACTCATTCAAATGGGGCTCGTCGAGTACGGATCAATTTGTCCGAAAATCCAAGGCTAACACCCCCTCCAAAAACCAAGTTCAATCATGCTTGGGGGAAAAGTCTATTACCCATAAAATTGAAGTCTAATACCAACTAAAAAGGGCTTGGATATGAACAAGGTTTGAAATCTAAGGCTAAAACTCATTCAAATGGGGCTCGTCGAGTACGGATCAATTTGTCCGAAAATCCAAGGCTAACACCCCCTCCAAAAACCAAGTTCAATCATGCTTGGGGGAAAAGTCTATTACCCATAAAATTGAAGTCTAATACCAACTAAAAAGGGCTTGGATATGAACAAGGTTTGAAATCTAAGGCTAAAACTCATTCAAATGGGGCTCGTCGAGTACGGATCAATTTGTCCGAAAATCCAAGGCTAACACCCCCTCCAAAAACCAAGTTCAATCATGCTTGGGGGAAAAGTCTATTACCCATAAAATTGAAGTCTAATACCAACTAAAAAGGGCTTGGATATGAACAAGGTTTGAAATCTAAGGCTAAAACTCATTCAAATGGGGCTCGTCGAGTACGGATCAATTTGTCCGAAAATCCAAGGCTAACACCCCCTCCAAAAACCAAGTTCAATCATGCTTGGGGGAAAAGTCTATTACCCATAAAATTGAAGTCTAATACCAACTAAAAAGGGCTTGGATATGAACAAGGTTTGAAATCTAAGGCTAAAACTCATTCAAATGGGGCTCGTCGAGTACGGATCAATTTGTCCGAAAATCCAAGGCTAACACCCCCTCCAAAAACCAAGTTCAATCATGCTTGGGGGAAAAGTCTATTACCCATAAAATTGAAGTCTAATACCAACTAAAAAGGGCTTGGATATGAACAAGGTTTGAAATCTAAGGCTAAAACTCATTCAAATGGGGCTCGTCGAGTACGGATCAATTTGTCCGAAAATCCAAGGCTAACACCCCCTCCAAAAACCAAGTTCAATCATGCTTGGGGGAAAAGTCTATTACCCATAAAATTGAAGTCTAATACCAACTAAAAAGGGCTTGGATATGAACAAGGTTTGAAATCTAAGGCTAAAACTCATTCAAATGGGGCTCGTCGAGTACGGATCAATTTGTCCGAAAATCCAAGGCTAACACCCCCTCCAAAAACCAAGTTCAATCATGCTTGGGGGAAAAGTCTATTACCCATAAAATTGAAGTCTAATACCAACTAAAAAGGGCTTGGATATGAACAAGGTTTGAAATCTAAGGCTAAAACTCATTCAAATGGGGCTCGTCGAGTACGGATCAATTTGTCCGAAAATCCAAGGCTAACACCCCCTCCAAAAACCAAGTTCAATCATGCTTGGGGGAAAAGTCTATTACCCATAAAATTGAAGTCTAATACCAACTAAAAAGGGCTTGGATATGAACAAGGTTTGAAATCTAAGGCTAAAACTCATTCAAATGGGGCTCGTCGAGTACGGATCAATTTGTCCGAAAATCCAAGGCTAACACCCCCTCCAAAAACCAAGTTCAATCATGCTTGGGGGAAAAGTCTATTACCCATAAAATTGAAGTCTAATACCAACTAAAAAGGGCTTGGATATGAACAAGGTTTGAAATCTAAGGCTAAAACTCATTCAAATGGGGCTCGTCGAGTACGGATCAATTTGTCCGAAAATCCAAGGCTAACACCCCCTCCAAAAACCAAGTTCAATCATGCTTGGGGGAAAAGTCTATTACCCATAAAATTGAAGTCTAATACCAACTAAAAAGGGCTTGGATATGAACAAGGTTTGAAATCTAAGGCTAAAACTCATTCAAATGGGGCTCGTCGAGTACGGATCAATTTGTCCGAAAATCCAAGGCTAACACCCCCTCCAAAAACCAAGTTCAATCATGCTTGGGGGAAAAGTCTATTACCCATAAAATTGAAGTCTAATACCAACTAAAAAGGGCTTGGATATGAACAAGGTTTGAAATCTAAGGCTAAAACTCATTCAAATGGGGCTCGTCGAGTACGGATCAATTTGTCCGAAAATCCAAGGCTAACACCCCCTCCAAAAACCAAGTTCAATCATGCTTGGGGGAAAAGTCTATTACCCATAAAATTGAAGTCTAATACCAACTAAAAAGGGCTTGGATATGAACAAGGTTTGAAATCTAAGGCTAAAACTCATTCAAATGGGGCTCGTCGAGTACGGATCAATTTGTCCGAAAATCCAAGGCTAACACCCCCTCCAAAAACCAAGTTCAATCATGCTTGGGGGAAAAGTCTATTACCCATAAAATTGAAGTCTAATACCAACTAAAAAGGGCTTGGATATGAACAAGGTTTGAAATCTAAGGCTAAAACTCATTCAAATGGGGCTCGTCGAGTACGGATCAATTTGTCCGAAAATCCAAGGCTAACACCCCCTCCAAAAACCAAGTTCAATCATGCTTGGGGGAAAAGTCTATTACCCATAAAATTGAAGTCTAATACCAACTAAAAAGGGCTTGGATATGAACAAGGTTTGAAATCTAAGGCTAAAACTCATTCAAATGGGGCTCGTCGAGTACGGATCAATTTGTCCGAAAATCCAAGGCTAACACCCCCTCCAAAAACCAAGTTCAATCATGCTTGGGGGAAAAGTCTATTACCCATAAAATTGAAGTCTAATACCAACTAAAAAGGGCTTGGATATGAACAAGGTTTGAAATCTAAGGCTAAAACTCATTCAAATGGGGCTCGTCGAGTACGGATCAATTTGTCCGAAAATCCAAGGCTAACACCCCCTCCAAAAACCAAGTTCAATCATGCTTGGGGGAAAAGTCTATTACCCATAAAATTGAAGTCTAATACCAACTAAAAAGGGCTTGGATATGAACAAGGTTTGAAATCTAAGGCTAAAACTCATTCAAATGGGGCTCGTCGAGTACGGATCAATTTGTCCGAAAATCCAAGGCTAACACCCCCTCCAAAAACCAAGTTCAATCATGCTTGGGGGAAAAGTCTATTACCCATAAAATTGAAGTCTAATACCAACTAAAAAGGGCTTGGATATGAACAAGGTTTGAAATCTAAGGCTAAAACTCATTCAAATGGGGCTCGTCGAGTACGGATCAATTTGTCCGAAAATCCAAGGCTAACACCCCCTCCAAAAACCAAGTTCAATCATGCTTGGGGGAAAAGTCTATTACCCATAAAATTGAAGTCTAATACCAACTAAAAAGGGCTTGGATATGAACAAGGTTTGAAATCTAAGGCTAAAACTCATTCAAATGGGGCTCGTCGAGTACGGATCAATTTGTCCGAAAATCCAAGGCTAACACCCCCTCCAAAAACCAAGTTCAATCATGCTTGGGGGAAAAGTCTATTACCCATAAAATTGAAGTCTAATACCAACTAAAAAGGGCTTGGATATGAACAAGGTTTGAAATCTAAGGCTAAAACTCATTCAAATGGGGCTCGTCGAGTACGGATCAATTTGTCCGAAAATCCAAGGCTAACACCCCCTCCAAAAACCAAGTTCAATCATGCTTGGGGGAAAAGTCTATTACCCATAAAATTGAAGTCTAATACCAACTAAAAAGGGCTTGGATATGAACAAGGTTTGAAATCTAAGGCTAAAACTCATTCAAATGGGGCTCGTCGAGTACGGATCAATTTGTCCGAAAATCCAAGGCTAACACCCCCTCCAAAAACCAAGTTCAATCATGCTTGGGGGAAAAGTCTATTACCCATAAAATTGAAGTCTAATACCAACTAAAAAGGGCTTGGATATGAACAAGGTTTGAAATCTAAGGCTAAAACTCATTCAAATGGGGCTCGTCGAGTACGGATCAATTTGTCCGAAAATCCAAGGCTAACACCCCCTCCAAAAACCAAGTTCAATCATGCTTGGGGGAAAAGTCTATTACCCATAAAATTGAAGTCTAATACCAACTAAAAAGGGCTTGGATATGAACAAGGTTTGAAATCTAAGGCTAAAACTCATTCAAATGGGGCTCGTCGAGTACGGATCAATTTGTCCGAAAATCCAAGGCTAACACCCCCTCCAAAAACCAAGTTCAATCATGCTTGGGGGAAAAGTCTATTACCCATAAAATTGAAGTCTAATACCAACTAAAAAGGGCTTGGATATGAACAAGGTTTGAAATCTAAGGCTAAAACTCATTCAAATGGGGCTCGTCGAGTACGGATCAATTTGTCCGAAAATCCAAGGCTAACACCCCCTCCAAAAACCAAGTTCAATCATGCTTGGGGGAAAAGTCTATTACCCATAAAATTGAAGTCTAATACCAACTAAAAAGGGCTTGGATATGAACAAGGTTTGAAATCTAAGGCTAAAACTCATTCAAATGGGGCTCGTCGAGTACGGATCAATTTGTCCGAAAATCCAAGGCTAACACCCCCTCCAAAAACCAAGTTCAATCATGCTTGGGGGAAAAGTCTATTACCCATAAAATTGAAGTCTAATACCAACTAAAAAGGGCTTGGATATGAACAAGGTTTGAAATCTAAGGCTAAAACTCATTCAAATGGGGCTCGTCGAGTACGGATCAATTTGTCCGAAAATCCAAGGCTAACACCCCCTCCAAAAACCAAGTTCAATCATGCTTGGGGGAAAAGTCTATTACCCATAAAATTGAAGTCTAATACCAACTAAAAAGGGCTTGGATATGAACAAGGTTTGAAATCTAAGGCTAAAACTCATTCAAATGGGGCTCGTCGAGTACGGATCAATTTGTCCGAAAATCCAAGGCTAACACCCCCTCCAAAAACCAAGTTCAATCATGCTTGGGGGAAAAGTCTATTACCCATAAAATTGAAGTCTAATACCAACTAAAAAGGGCTTGGATATGAACAAGGTTTGAAATCTAAGGCTAAAACTCATTCAAATGGGGCTCGTCGAGTACGGATCAATTTGTCCGAAAATCCAAGGCTAACACCCCCTCCAAAAACCAAGTTCAATCATGCTTGGGGGAAAAGTCTATTACCCATAAAATTGAAGTCTAATACCAACTAAAAAGGGCTTGGATATGAACAAGGTTTGAAATCTAAGGCTAAAACTCATTCAAATGGGGCTCGTCGAGTACGGATCAATTTGTCCGAAAATCCAAGGCTAACACCCCCTCCAAAAACCAAGTTCAATCATGCTTGGGGGAAAAGTCTATTACCCATAAAATTGAAGTCTAATACCAACTAAAAAGGGCTTGGATATGAACAAGGTTTGAAATCTAAGGCTAAAACTCATTCAAATGGGGCTCGTCGAGTACGGATCAATTTGTCCGAAAATCCAAGGCTAACACCCCCTCCAAAAACCAAGTTCAATCATGCTTGGGGGAAAAGTCTATTACCCATAAAATTGAAGTCTAATACCAACTAAAAAGGGCTTGGATATGAACAAGGTTTGAAATCTAAGGCTAAAACTCATTCAAATGGGGCTCGTCGAGTACGGATCAATTTGTCCGAAAATCCAAGGCTAACACCCCCTCCAAAAACCAAGTTCAATCATGCTTGGGGGAAAAGTCTATTACCCATAAAATTGAAGTCTAATACCAACTAAAAAGGGCTTGGATATGAACAAGGTTTGAAATCTAAGGCTAAAACTCATTCAAATGGGGCTCGTCGAGTACGGATCAATTTGTCCGAAAATCCAAGGCTAACACCCCCTCCAAAAACCAAGTTCAATCATGCTTGGGGGAAAAGTCTATTACCCATAAAATTGAAGTCTAATACCAACTAAAAAGGGCTTGGATATGAACAAGGTTTGAAATCTAAGGCTAAAACTCATTCAAATGGGGCTCGTCGAGTACGGATCAATTTGTCCGAAAATCCAAGGCTAACACCCCCTCCAAAAACCAAGTTCAATCATGCTTGGGGGAAAAGTCTATTACCCATAAAATTGAAGTCTAATACCAACTAAAAAGGGCTTGGATATGAACAAGGTTTGAAATCTAAGGCTAAAACTCATTCAAATGGGGCTCGTCGAGTACGGATCAATTTGTCCGAAAATCCAAGGCTAACACCCCCTCCAAAAACCAAGTTCAATCATGCTTGGGGGAAAAGTCTATTACCCATAAAATTGAAGTCTAATACCAACTAAAAAGGGCTTGGATATGAACAAGGTTTGAAATCTAAGGCTAAAACTCATTCAAATGGGGCTCGTCGAGTACGGATCAATTTGTCCGAAAATCCAAGGCTAACACCCCCTCCAAAAACCAAGTTCAATCATGCTTGGGGGAAAAGTCTATTACCCATAAAATTGAAGTCTAATACCAACTAAAAAGGGCTTGGATATGAACAAGGTTTGAAATCTAAGGCTAAAACTCATTCAAATGGGGCTCGTCGAGTACGGATCAATTTGTCCGAAAATCCAAGGCTAACACCCCCTCCAAAAACCAAGTTCAATCATGCTTGGGGGAAAAGTCTATTACCCATAAAATTGAAGTCTAATACCAACTAAAAAGGGCTTGGATATGAACAAGGTTTGAAATCTAAGGCTAAAACTCATTCAAATGGGGCTCGTCGAGTACGGATCAATTTGTCCGAAAATCCAAGGCTAACACCCCCTCCAAAAACCAAGTTCAATCATGCTTGGGGGAAAAGTCTATTACCCATAAAATTGAAGTCTAATACCAACTAAAAAGGGCTTGGATATGAACAAGGTTTGAAATCTAAGGCTAAAACTCATTCAAATGGGGCTCGTCGAGTACGGATCAATTTGTCCGAAAATCCAAGGCTAACACCCCCTCCAAAAACCAAGTTCAATCATGCTTGGGGGAAAAGTCTATTACCCATAAAATTGAAGTCTAATACCAACTAAAAAGGGCTTGGATATGAACAAGGTTTGAAATCTAAGGCTAAAACTCATTCAAATGGGGCTCGTCGAGTACGGATCAATTTGTCCGAAAATCCAAGGCTAACACCCCCTCCAAAAACCAAGTTCAATCATGCTTGGGGGAAAAGTCTATTACCCATAAAATTGAAGTCTAATACCAACTAAAAAGGGCTTGGATATGAACAAGGTTTGAAATCTAAGGCTAAAACTCATTCAAATGGGGCTCGTCGAGTACGGATCAATTTGTCCGAAAATCCAAGGCTAACACCCCCTCCAAAAACCAAGTTCAATCATGCTTGGGGGAAAAGTCTATTACCCATAAAATTGAAGTCTAATACCAACTAAAAAGGGCTTGGATATGAACAAGGTTTGAAATCTAAGGCTAAAACTCATTCAAATGGGGCTCGTCGAGTACGGATCAATTTGTCCGAAAATCCAAGGCTAACACCCCCTCCAAAAACCAAGTTCAATCATGCTTGGGGGAAAAGTCTATTACCCATAAAATTGAAGTCTAATACCAACTAAAAAGGGCTTGGATATGAACAAGGTTTGAAATCTAAGGCTAAAACTCATTCAAATGGGGCTCGTCGAGTACGGATCAATTTGTCCGAAAATCCAAGGCTAACACCCCCTCCAAAAACCAAGTTCAATCATGCTTGGGGGAAAAGTCTATTACCCATAAAATTGAAGTCTAATACCAACTAAAAAGGGCTTGGATATGAACAAGGTTTGAAATCTAAGGCTAAAACTCATTCAAATGGGGCTCGTCGAGTACGGATCAATTTGTCCGAAAATCCAAGGCTAACACCCCCTCCAAAAACCAAGTTCAATCATGCTTGGGGGAAAAGTCTATTACCCATAAAATTGAAGTCTAATACCAACTAAAAAGGGCTTGGATATGAACAAGGTTTGAAATCTAAGGCTAAAACTCATTCAAATGGGGCTCGTCGAGTACGGATCAATTTGTCCGAAAATCCAAGGCTAACACCCCCTCCAAAAACCAAGTTCAATCATGCTTGGGGGAAAAGTCTATTACCCATAAAATTGAAGTCTAATACCAACTAAAAAGGGCTTGGATATGAACAAGGTTTGAAATCTAAGGCTAAAACTCATTCAAATGGGGCTCGTCGAGTACGGATCAATTTGTCCGAAAATCCAAGGCTAACACCCCCTCCAAAAACCAAGTTCAATCATGCTTGGGGGAAAAGTCTATTACCCATAAAATTGAAGTCTAATACCAACTAAAAAGGGCTTGGATATGAACAAGGTTTGAAATCTAAGGCTAAAACTCATTCAAATGGGGCTCGTCGAGTACGGATCAATTTGTCCGAAAATCCAAGGCTAACACCCCCTCCAAAAACCAAGTTCAATCATGCTTGGGGGAAAAGTCTATTACCCATAAAATTGAAGTCTAATACCAACTAAAAAGGGCTTGGATATGAACAAGGTTTGAAATCTAAGGCTAAAACTCATTCAAATGGGGCTCGTCGAGTACGGATCAATTTGTCCGAAAATCCAAGGCTAACACCCCCTCCAAAAACCAAGTTCAATCATGCTTGGGGGAAAAGTCTATTACCCATAAAATTGAAGTCTAATACCAACTAAAAAGGGCTTGGATATGAACAAGGTTTGAAATCTAAGGCTAAAACTCATTCAAATGGGGCTCGTCGAGTACGGATCAATTTGTCCGAAAATCCAAGGCTAACACCCCCTCCAAAAACCAAGTTCAATCATGCTTGGGGGAAAAGTCTATTACCCATAAAATTGAAGTCTAATACCAACTAAAAAGGGCTTGGATATGAACAAGGTTTGAAATCTAAGGCTAAAACTCATTCAAATGGGGCTCGTCGAGTACGGATCAATTTGTCCGAAAATCCAAGGCTAACACCCCCTCCAAAAACCAAGTTCAATCATGCTTGGGGGAAAAGTCTATTACCCATAAAATTGAAGTCTAATACCAACTAAAAAGGGCTTGGATATGAACAAGGTTTGAAATCTAAGGCTAAAACTCATTCAAATGGGGCTCGTCGAGTACGGATCAATTTGTCCGAAAATCCAAGGCTAACACCCCCTCCAAAAACCAAGTTCAATCATGCTTGGGGGAAAAGTCTATTACCCATAAAATTGAAGTCTAATACCAACTAAAAAGGGCTTGGATATGAACAAGGTTTGAAATCTAAGGCTAAAACTCATTCAAATGGGGCTCGTCGAGTACGGATCAATTTGTCCGAAAATCCAAGGCTAACACCCCCTCCAAAAACCAAGTTCAATCATGCTTGGGGGAAAAGTCTATTACCCATAAAATTGAAGTCTAATACCAACTAAAAAGGGCTTGGATATGAACAAGGTTTGAAATCTAAGGCTAAAACTCATTCAAATGGGGCTCGTCGAGTACGGATCAATTTGTCCGAAAATCCAAGGCTAACACCCCCTCCAAAAACCAAGTTCAATCATGCTTGGGGGAAAAGTCTATTACCCATAAAATTGAAGTCTAATACCAACTAAAAAGGGCTTGGATATGAACAAGGTTTGAAATCTAAGGCTAAAACTCATTCAAATGGGGCTCGTCGAGTACGGATCAATTTGTCCGAAAATCCAAGGCTAACACCCCCTCCAAAAACCAAGTTCAATCATGCTTGGGGGAAAAGTCTATTACCCATAAAATTGAAGTCTAATACCAACTAAAAAGGGCTTGGATATGAACAAGGTTTGAAATCTAAGGCTAAAACTCATTCAAATGGGGCTCGTCGAGTACGGATCAATTTGTCCGAAAATCCAAGGCTAACACCCCCTCCAAAAACCAAGTTCAATCATGCTTGGGGGAAAAGTCTATTACCCATAAAATTGAAGTCTAATACCAACTAAAAAGGGCTTGGATATGAACAAGGTTTGAAATCTAAGGCTAAAACTCATTCAAATGGGGCTCGTCGAGTACGGATCAATTTGTCCGAAAATCCAAGGCTAACACCCCCTCCAAAAACCAAGTTCAATCATGCTTGGGGGAAAAGTCTATTACCCATAAAATTGAAGTCTAATACCAACTAAAAAGGGCTTGGATATGAACAAGGTTTGAAATCTAAGGCTAATAACTCATTCAAATGGGGCTCGTCGAGTACGGATCAATTTGTCCGAAAATCCAAGGCTAACACCCCCTCCAAAAACCAAGTTCAATCATGCTTGGGGGAAAAGTCTATTACCCATAAAATTGAAGTCTAATACCAACTAAAAAGGGCTTGGATATGAACAAGGTTTGAAATCTAAGGCTAAAACTCATTCAAATGGGGCTCGTCGAGTACGGATCAATTTGTCCGAAAATCCAAGGCTAACACCCCCTCCAAAAACCAAGTTCAATCATGCTTGGGGGAAAAGTCTATTACCCATAAAATTGAAGTCTAATACCAACTAAAAAGGGCTTGGATATGAACAAGGTTTGAAATCTAAGGCTAAAACTCATTCAAATGGGGCTCGTCGAGTACGGATCAATTTGTCCGAAAATCCAAGGCTAACACCCCCTCCAAAAACCAAGTTCAATCATGCTTGGGGGAAAAGTCTATTACCCATAAAATTGAAGTCTAATACCAACTAAAAAGGGCTTGGATATGAACAAGGTTTGAAATCTAAGGCTAAAACTCATTCAAATGGGGCTCGTCGAGTACGGATCAATTTGTCCGAAAATCCAAGGCTAACACCCCCTCCAAAAACCAAGTTCAATCATGCTTGGGGGAAAAGTCTATTACCCATAAAATTGAAGTCTAATACCAACTAAAAAGGGCTTGGATATGAACAAGGTTTGAAATCTAAGGCTAAAACTCATTCAAATGGGGCTCGTCGAGTACGGATCAATTTGTCCGAAAATCCAAGGCTAACACCCCCTCCAAAAACCAAGTTCAATCATGCTTGGGGGAAAAGTCTATTACCCATAAAATTGAAGTCTAATACCAACTAAAAAGGGCTTGGATATGAACAAGGTTTGAAATCTAAGGCTAAAACTCATTCAAATGGGGCTCGTCGAGTACGGATCAATTTGTCCGAAAATCCAAGGCTAACACCCCCTCCAAAAACCAAGTTCAATCATGCTTGGGGGAAAAGTCTATTACCCATAAAATTGAAGTCTAATACCAACTAAAAAGGGCTTGGATATGAACAAGGTTTGAAATCTAAGGCTAAAACTCATTCAAATGGGGCTCGTCGAGTACGGATCAATTTGTCCGAAAATCCAAGGCTAACACCCCCTCCAAAAACCAAGTTCAATCATGCTTGGGGGAAAAGTCTATTACCCATAAAATTGAAGTCTAATACCAACTAAAAAGGGCTTGGATATGAACAAGGTTTGAAATCTAAGGCTAAAACTCATTCAAATGGGGCTCGTCGAGTACGGATCAATTTGTCCGAAAATCCAAGGCTAACACCCCCTCCAAAAACCAAGTTCAATCATGCTTGGGGGAAAAGTCTATTACCCATAAAATTGAAGTCTAATACCAACTAAAAAGGGCTTGGATATGAACAAGGTTTGAAATCTAAGGCTAAAACTCATTCAAATGGGGCTCGTCGAGTACGGATCAATTTGTCCGAAAATCCAAGGCTAACACCCCCTCCAAAAACCAAGTTCAATCATGCTTGGGGGAAAAGTCTATTACCCATAAAATTGAAGTCTAATACCAACTAAAAAGGGCTTGGATATGAACAAGGTTTGAAATCTAAGGCTAAAACTCATTCAAATGGGGCTCGTCGAGTACGGATCAATTTGTCCGAAAATCCAAGGCTAACACCCCCTCCAAAAACCAAGTTCAATCATGCTTGGGGGAAAAGTCTATTACCCATAAAATTGAAGTCTAATACCAACTAAAAAGGGCTTGGATATGAACAAGGTTTGAAATCTAAGGCTAAAACTCATTCAAATGGGGCTCGTCGAGTACGGATCAATTTGTCCGAAAATCCAAGGCTAACACCCCCTCCAAAAACCAAGTTCAATCATGCTTGGGGGAAAAGTCTATTACCCATAAAATTGAAGTCTAATACCAACTAAAAAGGGCTTGGATATGAACAAGGTTTGAAATCTAAGGCTAAAACTCATTCAAATGGGGCTCGTCGAGTACGGATCAATTTGTCCGAAAATCCAAGGCTAACACCCCCTCCAAAAACCAAGTTCAATCATGCTTGGGGGAAAAGTCTATTACCCATAAAATTGAAGTCTAATACCAACTAAAAAGGGCTTGGATATGAACAAGGTTTGAAATCTAAGGCTAAAACTCATTCAAATGGGGCTCGTCGAGTACGGATCAATTTGTCCGAAAATCCAAGGCTAACACCCCCTCCAAAAACCAAGTTCAATCATGCTTGGGGGAAAAGTCTATTACCCATAAAATTGAAGTCTAATACCAACTAAAAAGGGCTTGGATATGAACAAGGTTTGAAATCTAAGGCTAAAACTCATTCAAATGGGGCTCGTCGAGTACGGATCAATTTGTCCGAAAATCCAAGGCTAACACCCCCTCCAAAAACCAAGTTCAATCATGCTTGGGGGAAAAGTCTATTACCCATAAAATTGAAGTCTAATACCAACTAAAAAGGGCTTGGATATGAACAAGGTTTGAAATCTAAGGCTAAAACTCATTCAAATGGGGCTCGTCGAGTACGGATCAATTTGTCCGAAAATCCAAGGCTAACACCCCCTCCAAAAACCAAGTTCAATCATGCTTGGGGGAAAAGTCTATTACCCATAAAATTGAAGTCTAATACCAACTAAAAAGGGCTTGGATATGAACAAGGTTTGAAATCTAAGGCTAAAACTCATTCAAATGGGGCTCGTCGAGTACGGATCAATTTGTCCGAAAATCCAAGGCTAACACCCCCTCCAAAAACCAAGTTCAATCATGCTTGGGGGAAAAGTCTATTACCCATAAAATTGAAGTCTAATACCAACTAAAAAGGGCTTGGATATGAACAAGGTTTGAAATCTAAGGCTAAAACTCATTCAAATGGGGCTCGTCGAGTACGGATCAATTTGTCCGAAAATCCAAGGCTAACACCCCCTCCAAAAACCAAGTTCAATCATGCTTGGGGGAAAAGTCTATTACCCATAAAATTGAAGTCTAATACCAACTAAAAAGGGCTTGGATATGAACAAGGTTTGAAATCTAAGGCTAAAACTCATTCAAATGGGGCTCGTCGAGTACGGATCAATTTGTCCGAAAATCCAAGGCTAACACCCCCTCCAAAAACCAAGTTCAATCATGCTTGGGGGAAAAGTCTATTACCCATAAAATTGAAGTCTAATACCAACTAAAAAGGGCTTGGATATGAACAAGGTTTGAAATCTAAGGCTAAAACTCATTCAAATGGGGCTCGTCGAGTACGGATCAATTTGTCCGAAAATCCAAGGCTAACACCCCCTCCAAAAACCAAGTTCAATCATGCTTGGGGGAAAAGTCTATTACCCATAAAATTGAAGTCTAATACCAACTAAAAAGGGCTTGGATATGAACAAGGTTTGAAATCTAAGGCTAAAACTCATTCAAATGGGGCTCGTCGAGTACGGATCAATTTGTCCGAAAATCCAAGGCTAACACCCCCTCCAAAAACCAAGTTCAATCATGCTTGGGGGAAAAGTCTATTACCCATAAAATTGAAGTCTAATACCAACTAAAAAGGGCTTGGATATGAACAAGGTTTGAAATCTAAGGCTAAAACTCATTCAAATGGGGCTCGTCGAGTACGGATCAATTTGTCCGAAAATCCAAGGCTAACACCCCCTCCAAAAACCAAGTTCAATCATGCTTGGGGGAAAAGTCTATTACCCATAAAATTGAAGTCTAATACCAACTAAAAAGGGCTTGGATATGAACAAGGTTTGAAATCTAAGGCTAAAACTCATTCAAATGGGGCTCGTCGAGTACGGATCAATTTGTCCGAAAATCCAAGGCTAACACCCCCTCCAAAAACCAAGTTCAATCATGCTTGGGGGAAAAGTCTATTACCCATAAAATTGAAGTCTAATACCAACTAAAAAGGGCTTGGATATGAACAAGGTTTGAAATCTAAGGCTAAAACTCATTCAAATGGGGCTCGTCGAGTACGGATCAATTTGTCCGAAAATCCAAGGCTAACACCCCCTCCAAAAACCAAGTTCAATCATGCTTGGGGGAAAAGTCTATTACCCATAAAATTGAAGTCTAATACCAACTAAAAAGGGCTTGGATATGAACAAGGTTTGAAATCTAAGGCTAAAACTCATTCAAATGGGGCTCGTCGAGTACGGATCAATTTGTCCGAAAATCCAAGGCTAACACCCCCTCCAAAAACCAAGTTCAATCATGCTTGGGGGAAAAGTCTATTACCCATAAAATTGAAGTCTAATACCAACTAAAAAGGGCTTGGATATGAACAAGGTTTGAAATCTAAGGCTAAAACTCATTCAAATGGGGCTCGTCGAGTACGGATCAATTTGTCCGAAAATCCAAGGCTAACACCCCCTCCAAAAACCAAGTTCAATCATGCTTGGGGGAAAAGTCTATTACCCATAAAATTGAAGTCTAATACCAACTAAAAAGGGCTTGGATATGAACAAGGTTTGAAATCTAAGGCTAAAACTCATTCAAATGGGGCTCGTCGAGTACGGATCAATTTGTCCGAAAATCCAAGGCTAACACCCCCTCCAAAAACCAAGTTCAATCATGCTTGGGGGAAAAGTCTATTACCCATAAAATTGAAGTCTAATACCAACTAAAAAGGGCTTGGATATGAACAAGGTTTGAAATCTAAGGCTAAAACTCATTCAAATGGGGCTCGTCGAGTACGGATCAATTTGTCCGAAAATCCAAGGCTAACACCCCCTCCAAAAACCAAGTTCAATCATGCTTGGGGGAAAAGTCTATTACCCATAAAATTGAAGTCTAATACCAACTAAAAAGGGCTTGGATATGAACAAGGTTTGAAATCTAAGGCTAAAACTCATTCAAATGGGGCTCGTCGAGTACGGATCAATTTGTCCGAAAATCCAAGGCTAACACCCCCTCCAAAAACCAAGTTCAATCATGCTTGGGGGAAAAGTCTATTACCCATAAAATTGAAGTCTAATACCAACTAAAAAGGGCTTGGATATGAACAAGGTTTGAAATCTAAGGCTAAAACTCATTCAAATGGGGCTCGTCGAGTACGGATCAATTTGTCCGAAAATCCAAGGCTAACACCCCCTCCAAAAACCAAGTTCAATCATGCTTGGGGGAAAAGTCTATTACCCATAAAATTGAAGTCTAATACCAACTAAAAAGGGCTTGGATATGAACAAGGTTTGAAATCTAAGGCTAAAACTCATTCAAATGGGGCTCGTCGAGTACGGATCAATTTGTCCGAAAATCCAAGGCTAACACCCCCTCCAAAAACCAAGTTCAATCATGCTTGGGGGAAAAGTCTATTACCCATAAAATTGAAGTCTAATACCAACTAAAAAGGGCTTGGATATGAACAAGGTTTGAAATCTAAGGCTAAAACTCATTCAAATGGGGCTCGTCGAGTACGGATCAATTTGTCCGAAAATCCAAGGCTAACACCCCCTCCAAAAACCAAGTTCAATCATGCTTGGGGGAAAAGTCTATTACCCATAAAATTGAAGTCTAATACCAACTAAAAAGGGCTTGGATATGAACAAGGTTTGAAATCTAAGGCTAAAACTCATTCAAATGGGGCTCGTCGAGTACGGATCAATTTGTCCGAAAATCCAAGGCTAACACCCCCTCCAAAAACCAAGTTCAATCATGCTTGGGGGAAAAGTCTATTACCCATAAAATTGAAGTCTAATACCAACTAAAAAGGGCTTGGATATGAACAAGGTTTGAAATCTAAGGCTAAAACTCATTCAAATGGGGCTCGTCGAGTACGGATCAATTTGTCCGAAAATCCAAGGCTAACACCCCCTCCAAAAACCAAGTTCAATCATGCTTGGGGGAAAAGTCTATTACCCATAAAATTGAAGTCTAATACCAACTAAAAAGGGCTTGGATATGAACAAGGTTTGAAATCTAAGGCTAAAACTCATTCAAATGGGGCTCGTCGAGTACGGATCAATTTGTCCGAAAATCCAAGGCTAACACCCCCTCCAAAAACCAAGTTCAATCATGCTTGGGGGAAAAGTCTATTACCCATAAAATTGAAGTCTAATACCAACTAAAAAGGGCTTGGATATGAACAAGGTTTGAAATCTAAGGCTAAAACTCATTCAAATGGGGCTCGTCGAGTACGGATCAATTTGTCCGAAAATCCAAGGCTAACACCCCCTCCAAAAACCAAGTTCAATCATGCTTGGGGGAAAAGTCTATTACCCATAAAATTGAAGTCTAATACCAACTAAAAAGGGCTTGGATATGAACAAGGTTTGAAATCTAAGGCTAAAACTCATTCAAATGGGGCTCGTCGAGTACGGATCAATTTGTCCGAAAATCCAAGGCTAACACCCCCTCCAAAAACCAAGTTCAATCATGCTTGGGGGAAAAGTCTATTACCCATAAAATTGAAGTCTAATACCAACTAAAAAGGGCTTGGATATGAACAAGGTTTGAAATCTAAGGCTAAAACTCATTCAAATGGGGCTCGTCGAGTACGGATCAATTTGTCCGAAAATCCAAGGCTAACACCCCCTCCAAAAACCAAGTTCAATCATGCTTGGGGGAAAAGTCTATTACCCATAAAATTGAAGTCTAATACCAACTAAAAAGGGCTTGGATATGAACAAGGTTTGAAATCTAAGGCTAAAACTCATTCAAATGGGGCTCGTCGAGTACGGATCAATTTGTCCGAAAATCCAAGGCTAACACCCCCTCCAAAAACCAAGTTCAATCATGCTTGGGGGAAAAGTCTATTACCCATAAAATTGAAGTCTAATACCAACTAAAAAGGGCTTGGATATGAACAAGGTTTGAAATCTAAGGCTAAAACTCATTCAAATGGGGCTCGTCGAGTACGGATCAATTTGTCCGAAAATCCAAGGCTAACACCCCCTCCAAAAACCAAGTTCAATCATGCTTGGGGGAAAAGTCTATTACCCATAAAATTGAAGTCTAATACCAACTAAAAAGGGCTTGGATATGAACAAGGTTTGAAATCTAAGGCTAAAACTCATTCAAATGGGGCTCGTCGAGTACGGATCAATTTGTCCGAAAATCCAAGGCTAACACCCCCTCCAAAAACCAAGTTCAATCATGCTTGGGGGAAAAGTCTATTACCCATAAAATTGAAGTCTAATACCAACTAAAAAGGGCTTGGATATGAACAAGGTTTGAAATCTAAGGCTAAAACTCATTCAAATGGGGCTCGTCGAGTACGGATCAATTTGTCCGAAAATCCAAGGCTAACACCCCCTCCAAAAACCAAGTTCAATCATGCTTGGGGGAAAAGTCTATTACCCATAAAATTGAAGTCTAATACCAACTAAAAAGGGCTTGGATATGAACAAGGTTTGAAATCTAAGGCTAAAACTCATTCAAATGGGGCTCGTCGAGTACGGATCAATTTGTCCGAAAATCCAAGGCTAACACCCCCTCCAAAAACCAAGTTCAATCATGCTTGGGGGAAAAGTCTATTACCCATAAAATTGAAGTCTAATACCAACTAAAAAGGGCTTGGATATGAACAAGGTTTGAAATCTAAGGCTAAAACTCATTCAAATGGGGCTCGTCGAGTACGGATCAATTTGTCCGAAAATCCAAGGCTAACACCCCCTCCAAAAACCAAGTTCAATCATGCTTGGGGGAAAAGTCTATTACCCATAAAATTGAAGTCTAATACCAACTAAAAAGGGCTTGGATATGAACAAGGTTTGAAATCTAAGGCTAAAACTCATTCAAATGGGGCTCGTCGAGTACGGATCAATTTGTCCGAAAATCCAAGGCTAACACCCCCTCCAAAAACCAAGTTCAATCATGCTTGGGGGAAAAGTCTATTACCCATAAAATTGAAGTCTAATACCAACTAAAAAGGGCTTGGATATGAACAAGGTTTGAAATCTAAGGCTAAAACTCATTCAAATGGGGCTCGTCGAGTACGGATCAATTTGTCCGAAAATCCAAGGCTAACACCCCCTCCAAAAACCAAGTTCAATCATGCTTGGGGGAAAAGTCTATTACCCATAAAATTGAAGTCTAATACCAACTAAAAAGGGCTTGGATATGAACAAGGTTTGAAATCTAAGGCTAAAACTCATTCAAATGGGGCTCGTCGAGTACGGATCAATTTGTCCGAAAATCCAAGGCTAACACCCCCTCCAAAAACCAAGTTCAATCATGCTTGGGGGAAAAGTCTATTACCCATAAAATTGAAGTCTAATACCAACTAAAAAGGGCTTGGATATGAACAAGGTTTGAAATCTAAGGCTAAAACTCATTCAAATGGGGCTCGTCGAGTACGGATCAATTTGTCCGAAAATCCAAGGCTAACACCCCCTCAAAAACCAAGTTCAATCATGCTTGGGGGAAAAGTCTATTACCCATAAAATTGAAGTCTAATACCAACTAAAAAGGGCTTGGATATGAACAAGGTTTGAAATCTAAGGCTAAAACTCATTCAAATGGGGCTCGTCGAGTACGGATCAATTTGTCCGAAAATCCAAGGCTAACACCCCCTCCAAAAACCAAGTTCAATCATGCTTGGGGGAAAAGTCTATTACCCATAAAATTGAAGTCTAATACCAACTAAAAAGGGCTTGGATATGAACAAGGTTTGAAATCTAAGGCTAAAACTCATTCAAATGGGGCTCGTCGAGTACGGATCAATTTGTCCGAAAATCCAAGGCTAACACCCCCTCCAAAAACCAAGTTCAATCATGCTTGGGGGAAAAGTCTATTACCCATAAAATTGAAGTCTAATACCAACTAAAAAGGGCTTGGATATGAACAAGGTTTGAAATCTAAGGCTAAAACTCATTCAAATGGGGCTCGTCGAGTACGGATCAATTTGTCCGAAAATCCAAGGCTAACACCCCCTCCAAAAACCAAGTTCAATCATGCTTGGGGGAAAAGTCTATTACCCATAAAATTGAAGTCTAATACCAACTAAAAAGGGCTTGGATATGAACAAGGTTTGAAATCTAAGGCTAAAACTCATTCAAATGGGGCTCGTCGAGTACGGATCAATTTGTCCGAAAATCCAAGGCTAACACCCCCTCCAAAAACCAAGTTCAATCATGCTTGGGGGAAAAGTCTATTACCCATAAAATTGAAGTCTAATACCAACTAAAAAGGGCTTGGATATGAACAAGGTTTGAAATCTAAGGCTAAAACTCATTCAAATGGGGCTCGTCGAGTACGGATCAATTTGTCCGAAAATCCAAGGCTAACACCCCCTCCAAAAACCAAGTTCAATCATGCTTGGGGGAAAAGTCTATTACCCATAAAATTGAAGTCTAATACCAACTAAAAAGGGCTTGGATATGAACAAGGTTTGAAATCTAAGGCTAAAACTCATTCAAATGGGGCTCGTCGAGTACGGATCAATTTGTCCGAAAATCCAAGGCTAACACCCCCTCCAAAAACCAAGTTCAATCATGCTTGGGGGAAAAGTCTATTACCCATAAAATTGAAGTCTAATACCAACTAAAAAGGGCTTGGATATGAACAAGGTTTGAAATCTAAGGCTAAAACTCATTCAAATGGGGCTCGTCGAGTACGGATCAATTTGTCCGAAAATCCAAGGCTAACACCCCCTCCAAAAACCAAGTTCAATCATGCTTGGGGGAAAAGTCTATTACCCATAAAATTGAAGTCTAATACCAACTAAAAAGGGCTTGGATATGAACAAGGTTTGAAATCTAAGGCTAAAACTCATTCAAATGGGGCTCGTCGAGTACGGATCAATTTGTCCGAAAATCCAAGGCTAACACCCCCTCCAAAAACCAAGTTCAATCATGCTTGGGGGAAAAGTCTATTACCCATAAAATTGAAGTCTAATACCAACTAAAAAGGGCTTGGATATGAACAAGGTTTGAAATCTAAGGCTAAAACTCATTCAAATGGGGCTCGTCGAGTACGGATCAATTTGTCCGAAAATCCAAGGCTAACACCCCCTCCAAAAACCAAGTTCAATCATGCTTGGGGGAAAAGTCTATTACCCATAAAATTGAAGTACAATATCAACTAAAAAGGGCTTGGTTATGAACAAGGTTTGAAATCTAAGGCTAAAAGTCATTCAAATGGGCTCGTCGAGTCTGGATCAATTTGTCCGAAAATCCAAGGCTAACACCCCCTCCAAAAACCAAGTTCAATCATGCTTGGGGGAAAAGTCTATTACCCATAAAATTGAAGTCTAATACCAACTAAAAAGGGCTTGGATATGAACAAGGTTTGAAATCTAAGGCTAATACTCATTCAAATGGGGCTCGTCGAGTACGGATCAATTTGTCCGAAAATCCAAGGCTAACACCCCTCCAAAAACCAAGTTCAATCATGCTTGGGGGAAAAGTCTATTACCCATAAAATTGAAGTCTAATACCAACTAAAAAGGGCTTGGATATGAACAAGGTTTGAAATCTAAGGCTAATACTCATTGAAATGGGGCTCATCGAGTACGGATCAAATTGTCCGAAAATCCAAGGCTAACACCCCCTCCAAAAACCAAGTTCAATCATGCTTTGGGGAAAAGTCTATTACCCATAAAATTGAAGTATAATATCAACTAAAAAGGGCTTGGATATGAACAAGGTTTGAAATCTAAGGCTAAAACTCATTCAAATGGGGCTCGTCGAGTACGGATCAATTTGTCCGAAAATCCAAGGCTAACACCCCCTCCAAAAACCAAGTTCAATCATGCTTGGGGGAAAAGTCTATTACCCATAAAATTGAAGTCTAATACCAACTAAAAAGGGCTTGGATATGAACAAGGTTTGAAATCTAAGGCTAAAACTCATTCAAATGGGGCTCGTCGAGTACGGATCAATTTGTCCGAAAATCCAAGGCTAACACCCCCTCCAAAAACCAAGTTCAATCATGCTTGGGGGAAAAGTCTATTACCCATAAAATTGAAGTCTAATACCAACTAAAAAGGGCTTGGATATGAACAAGGTTTGAAATCTAAGGCTAAAACTCATTCAAATGGGGCTCGTCGAGTACGGATCAATTTGTCCGAAAATCCAAGGCTAACACCCCCTCCAAAAACCAAGTTCAATCATGCTTGGGGGAAAAGTCTATTACCCATAAAATTGAAGTCTAATACCAACTAAAAAGGGCTTGGATATGAACAAGGTTTGAAATCTAAGGCTAATAACTCATTCAAATGGGGCTCGTCGAGTACGGATCAATTTGTCCGAAAATCCAAGGCTAACACCCCCTCCAAAAACCAAGTTCAATCATGCTTGGGGGAAAAGTCTATTACCCATAAAATTGAAGTCTAATACCAACTAAAAAGGGCTTGGATATGAACAAGGTTTGAAATCTAAGGCTAAAACTCATTCAAATGGGGCTCGTCGAGTACGGATCAATTTGTCCGAAAATCCAAGGCTAACACCCCCTCCAAAAACCAAGTTCAATCATGCTTGGGGGAAAAGTCTATTACCCATAAAATTGAAGTCTAATACCAACTAAAAAGGGCTTGGATATGAACAAGGTTTGAAATCTAAGGCTAAAACTCATTCAAATGGGGCTCGTCGAGTACGGATCAATTTGTCCGAAAATCCAAGGCTAACACCCCCTCCAAAAACCAAGTTCAATCATGCTTGGGTCGGAAAGTGTATTACCCTAAAATTGAAGTCTAATACCAACTAAAAAGGGCTTGGATATGAACAAGGTTTGAAATCTAAGGCTAATACTCATTCAAATGGGGCTCGTCGAGTCAGGATCAATTTGTCCGAAAATCCAAGGCTAACATCCCCTCCAAAAACCAAGTTCAATCATGCTTGGGGGAAAAGTCTATTACCCATAAAATTGAAGTCTAATACCAACTAAAAAGGGCTTGGATATGAACAAGGTTTGAAATCTAAGGCTAAAACTCATTCAAATGGGGCTCGTCGAGTACGGATCAATTTGTCCGAAAATCCAAGGCTAACACCCCCTCCAAAAACCAAGTTCAATCATGCTTGGGGGAAAAGTCTATTACCCATAAAATTGAAGTCTAATACCAACTAAAAAGGGCTTGGATATGAACAAGGTTTGAAATCTAAGGCTAAAACTCATTCAAATGGGGCTCGTCGAGTACGGATCAATTTGTCCGAAAATCCAAGGCTAACACCCCCTCCAAAAACCAAGTTCAATCATGCTTGGGGGAAAAGTCTATTACCCATAAAATTGAAGTCTAATACCAACTAAAAAGGGCTTGGATATGAACAAGGTTTGAAATCTAAGGCTAAAACTCATTCAAATGGGGCTCGTCGAGTACGGATCAATTTGTCCGAAAATCCAAGGCTAACACCCCCTCCAAAAACCAAGTTCAATCATGCTTGGGGGAAAAGTCTATTACCCATAAAATTGAAGTCTAATACCAACTAAAAAGGGCTTGGATATGAACAAGGTTTGAAATCTAAGGCTAAAACTCATTCAAATGGGGCTCGTCGAGTACGGATCAATTTGTCCGAAAATCCAAGGCTAACACCCCCTCCAAAAACCAAGTTCAATCATGCTTGGGGGAAAAGTCTATTACCCATAAAATTGAAGTCTAATACCAACTAAAAAGGGCTTGGATATGAACAAGGTTTGAAATCTAAGGCTAAAACTCATTCAAATGGGGCTCGTCGAGTACGGATCAATTTGTCCGAAAATCCAAGGCTAACACCCCCTCCAAAAACCAAGTTCAATCATGCTTGGGGGAAAAGTCTATTACCCATAAAATTGAAGTCTAATACCAACTAAAAAGGGCTTGGATATGAACAAGGTTTGAAATCTAAGGCTAAAACTCATTCAAATGGGGCTCGTCGAGTACGGATCAATTTGTCCGAAAATCCAAGGCTAACACCCCCTCCAAAAACCAAGTTCAATCATGCTTGGGGGAAAAGTCTATTACCCATAAAATTGAAGTCTAATACCAACTAAAAAGGGCTTGGATATGAACAAGGTTTGAAATCTAAGGCTAAAACTCATTCAAATGGGGCTCGTCGAGTACGGATCAATTTGTCCGAAAATCCAAGGCTAACACCCCCTCCAAAAACCAAGTTCAATCATGCTTGGGGGAAAAGTCTATTACCCATAAAATTGAAGTCTAATACCAACTAAAAAGGGCTTGGATATGAACAAGGTTTGAAATCTAAGGCTAAAACTCATTCAAATGGGGCTCGTCGAGTACGGATCAATTTGTCCGAAAATCCAAGGCTAACACCCCCTCCAAAAACCAAGTTCAATCATGCTTGGGGGAAAAGTCTATTACCCATAAAATTGAAGTCTAATACCAACTAAAAAGGGCTTGGATATGAACAAGGTTTGAAATCTAAGGCTAAAACTCATTCAAATGGGGCTCGTCGAGTACGGATCAATTTGTCCGAAAATCCAAGGCTAACACCCCCTCCAAAAACCAAGTTCAATCATGCTTGGGGGAAAAGTCTATTACCCATAAAATTGAAGTCTAATACCAACTAAAAAGGGCTTGGATATGAACAAGGTTTGAAATCTAAGGCTAAAACTCATTCAAATGGGGCTCGTCGAGTACGGATCAATTTGTCCGAAAATCCAAGGCTAACACCCCCTCCAAAAACCAAGTTCAATCATGCTTGGGGGAAAAGTCTATTACCCATAAAATTGAAGTCTAATACCAACTAAAAAGGGCTTGGATATGAACAAGGTTTGAAATCTAAGGCTAAAACTCATTCAAATGGGGCTCGTCGAGTACGGATCAATTTGTCCGAAAATCCAAGGCTAACACCCCCTCCAAAAACCAAGTTCAATCATGCTTGGGGGAAAAGTCTATTACCCATAAAATTGAAGTCTAATACCAACTAAAAAGGGCTTGGATATGAACAAGGTTTGAAATCTAAGGCTAAAACTCATTCAAATGGGGCTCGTCGAGTACGGATCAATTTGTCCGAAAATCCAAGGCTAACACCCCCTCCAAAAACCAAGTTCAATCATGCTTGGGGGAAAAGTCTATTACCCATAAAATTGAAGTCTAATACCAACTAAAAAGGGCTTGGATATGAACAAGGTTTGAAATCTAAGGCTAAAACTCATTCAAATGGGGCTCGTCGAGTACGGATCAATTTGTCCGAAAATCCAAGGCTAACACCCCCTCCAAAAACCAAGTTCAATCATGCTTGGGGGAAAAGTCTATTACCCATAAAATTGAAGTCTAATACCAACTAAAAAGGGCTTGGATATGAACAAGGTTTGAAATCTAAGGCTAAAACTCATTCAAATGGGGCTCGTCGAGTACGGATCAATTTGTCCGAAAATCCAAGGCTAACACCCCCTCCAAAAACCAAGTTCAATCATGCTTGGGGGAAAAGTCTATTACCCATAAAATTGAAGTCTAATACCAACTAAAAAGGGCTTGGATATGAACAAGGTTTGAAATCTAAGGCTAAAACTCATTCAAATGGGGCTCGTCGAGTACGGATCAATTTGTCCGAAAATCCAAGGCTAACACCCCCTCCAAAAACCAAGTTCAATCATGCTTGGGGGAAAAGTCTATTACCCATAAAATTGAAGTCTAATACCAACTAAAAAGGGCTTGGATATGAACAAGGTTTGAAATCTAAGGCTAAAACTCATTCAAATGGGGCTCGTCGAGTACGGATCAATTTGTCCGAAAATCCAAGGCTAACACCCCCTCCAAAAACCAAGTTCAATCATGCTTGGGGGAAAAGTCTATTACCCATAAAATTGAAGTCTAATACCAACTAAAAAGGGCTTGGATATGAACAAGGTTTGAAATCTAAGGCTAAAACTCATTCAAATGGGGCTCGTCGAGTACGGATCAATTTGTCCGAAAATCCAAGGCTAACACCCCCTCCAAAAACCAAGTTCAATCATGCTTGGGGGAAAGTCTATTACCCATAAAATTGAAGTCTAATACCAACTAAAAAGGGCTTGGATATGAACAAGGTTTGAAATCTAAGGCTAAAACTCATTCAAATGGGGCTCGTCGAGTACGGATCAATTTGTCCGAAAATCCAAGGCTAACACCCCCTCCAAAAACCAAGTTCAATCATGCTTGGGGGAAAAGTCTATTACCCATAAAATTGAAGTCTAATACCAACTAAAAAGGGCTTGGATATGAACAAGGTTTGAAATCTAAGGCTAAAACTCATTCAAATGGGGCTCGTCGAGTACGGATCAATTTGTCCGAAAATCCAAGGCTAACACCCCCTCCAAAAACCAAGTTCAATCATGCTTGGGGGAAAAGTCTATTACCCATAAAATTGAAGTCTAATACCAACTAAAAAGGGCTTGGATATGAACAAGGTTTGAAATCTAAGGCTAAAACTCATTCAAATGGGGCTCGTCGAGTACGGATCAATTTGTCCGAAAATCCAAGGCTAACACCCCCTCCAAAAACCAAGTTCAATCATGCTTGGGGGAAAAGTCTATTACCCATAAAATTGAAGTCTAATACCAACTAAAAAGGGCTTGGATATGAACAAGGTTTGAAATCTAAGGCTAAAACTCATTCAAATGGGGCTCGTCGAGTACGGATCAATTTGTCCGAAAATCCAAGGCTAACACCCCCTCCAAAAACCAAGTTCAATCATGCTTGGGGGAAAAGTCTATTACCCATAAAATTGAAGTCTAATACCAACTAAAAAGGGCTTGGATATGAACAAGGTTTGAAATCTAAGGCTAAAACTCATTCAAATGGGGCTCGTCGAGTACGGATCAATTTGTCCGAAAATCCAAGGCTAACACCCCCTCCAAAAACCAAGTTCAATCATGCTTGGGGGAAAAGTCTATTACCCATAAAATTGAAGTCTAATACCAACTAAAAAGGGCTTGGATATGAACAAGGTTTGAAATCTAAGGCTAAAACTCATTCAAATGGGGCTCGTCGAGTACGGATCAATTTGTCCGAAAATCCAAGGCTAACACCCCCTCCAAAAACCAAGTTCAATCATGCTTGGGGGAAAAGTCTATTACCCATAAAATTGAAGTCTAATACCAACTAAAAAGGGCTTGGATATGAACAAGGTTTGAAATCTAAGGCTAAAACTCATTCAAATGGGGCTCGTCGAGTACGGATCAATTTGTCCGAAAATCCAAGGCTAACACCCCCTCCAAAAACCAAGTTCAATCATGCTTGGGGGAAAAGTCTATTACCCATAAAATTGAAGTCTAATACCAACTAAAAAGGGCTTGGATATGAACAAGGTTTGAAATCTAAGGCTAAAACTCATTCAAATGGGGCTCGTCGAGTACGGATCAATTTGTCCGAAAATCCAAGGCTAACACCCCCTCCAAAAACCAAGTTCAATCATGCTTGGGGGAAAAGTCTATTACCCATAAAATTGAAGTCTAATACCAACTAAAAAGGGCTTGGATATGAACAAGGTTTGAAATCTAAGGCTAAAACTCATTCAAATGGGGCTCGTCGAGTACGGATCAATTTGTCCGAAAATCCAAGGCTAACACCCCCTCCAAAAACCAAGTTCAATCATGCTTGGGGGAAAAGTCTATTACCCATAAAATTGAAGTCTAATACCAACTAAAAAGGGCTTGGATATGAACAAGGTTTGAAATCTAAGGCTAAAACTCATTCAAATGGGGCTCGTCGAGTACGGATCAATTTGTCCGAAAATCCAAGGCTAACACCCCCTCCAAAAACCAAGTTCAATCATGCTTGGGGGAAAAGTCTATTACCCATAAAATTGAAGTCTAATACCAACTAAAAAGGGCTTGGATATGAACAAGGTTTGAAATCTAAGGCTAAAACTCATTCAAATGGGGCTCGTCGAGTACGGATCAATTTGTCCGAAAATCCAAGGCTAACACCCCCTCCAAAAACCAAGTTCAATCATGCTTGGGGGAAAAGTCTATTACCCATAAAATTGAAGTCTAATACCAACTAAAAAGGGCTTGGATATGAACAAGGTTTGAAATCTAAGGCTAAAACTCATTCAAATGGGGCTCGTCGAGTACGGATCAATTTGTCCGAAAATCCAAGGCTAACACCCCCTCCAAAAACCAAGTTCAATCATGCTTGGGGGAAAAGTCTATTACCCATAAAATTGAAGTCTAATACCAACTAAAAAGGGCTTGGATATGAACAAGGTTTGAAATCTAAGGCTAAAACTCATTCAAATGGGGCTCGTCGAGTACGGATCAATTTGTCCGAAAATCCAAGGCTAACACCCCCTCCAAAAACCAAGTTCAATCATGCTTGGGGGAAAAGTCTATTACCCATAAAATTGAAGTCTCATACCAACTAAAAAGGGCTTGGATATGAACAAGGTTTGAAATCTAAGGCTAAAACTCATTCAAATGGGGCTCGTCGAGTACGGATCAATTTGTCCGAAAATCCAAGGCTAACACCCCCTCCAAAAACCAAGTTCAATCATGCTTGGGGGAAAAGTCTATTACCCATAAAATTGAAGTCTAATACCAACTAAAAAGGGCTTGGATATGAACAAGGTTTGAAATCTAAGGCTAAAACTCATTCAAATGGGGCTCGTCGAGTACGGATCAATTTGTCCGAAAATCCAAGGCTAACACCCCCTCCAAAAACCAAGTTCAATCATGCTTGGGGGAAAAGTCTATTACCCATAAAATTGAAGTCTAATACCAACTAAAAAGGGCTTGGATATGAACAAGGTTTGAAATCTAAGGCTAAAACTCATTCAAATGGGGCTCGTCGAGTACGGATCAATTTGTCCGAAAATCCAAGGCTAACACCCCTCCAAAAACCAAGTTCAATCATGCTTGGGGGAAAAGTCTATTACCCATAAAATTGAAGTCTAATACCAACTAAAAAGGGCTTGGATATGAACAAGGTTTGAAATCTAAGGCTAAAACTCATTCAAATGGGGCTCGTCGAGTACGGATCAATTTGTCCGAAAATCCAAGGCTAACACCCCCTCCAAAAACCAAGTTCAATCATGCTTGGGGGAAAAGTCTATTACCCATAAAATTGAAGTCTAATACCAACTAAAAAGGGCTTGGATATGAACAAGGTTTGAAATCTAAGGCTAAAACTCATTCAAATGGGGCTCGTCGAGTACGGATCAATTTGTCCGAAAATCCAAGGCTAACACCCCCTCCAAAAACCAAGTTCAATCATGCTTGGGGGAAAAGTCTATTACCCATAAAATTGAAGTCTAATACCAACTAAAAAGGGCTTGGATATGAACAAGGTTTGAAATCTAAGGCTAAAACTCATTCAAATGGGGCTCGTCGAGTACGGATCAATTTGTCCGAAAATCCAAGGCTAACACCCCCTCCAAAAACCAAGTTCAATCATGCTTGGGGGAAAAGTCTATTACCCATAAAATTGAAGTCTAATACCAACTAAAAAGGGCTTGGATATGAACAAGGTTTGAAATCTAAGGCTAAAACTCATTCAAATGGGGCTCGTCGAGTACGGATCAATTTGTCCGAAAATCCAAGGCTAACACCCCCTCCAAAAACCAAGTTCAATCATGCTTGGGGGAAAAGTCTATTACCCATAAAATTGAAGTCTAATACCAACTAAAAAGGGCTTGGATATGAACAAGGTTTGAAATCTAAGGCTAA